>PYXC01000544.1:0-17500 GCA_015244755.2 Tenualosa ilisha
CTGCGTGGAATCATAAGGCCCTTAGTGGAATCATAAGGCCCTTAGTGGAATCATAAGGCCCTGCGTGGAATCATAAGGCCCTGCGTGGAATCATAAGGCCCTGCGTGGAATCATAAGGCCCTTAGTGGAATCATAAGGCCCTGCGTGGAATCATAAGGCCCTGCGTGGAATCATAAGGCCCTGCGTGGAATCATAAGGCCCTTAGTGGAATCATAAGGCCCTGCGTGGAATCATAAGGCCCTTAGTGGAATCATAAGGCCCTTAGTGGAATCATAAGGCCCTTAGTGGAATCATAAGGCCCTGCGTGGAATCATAAGGCCCTGCGTGGAATCATAAGGCCCTGCGTGGAATCATAAGGCCCTTAGTGGAATCATAAGGCCCTTAGTGGAATCATAAGGCCCTGCGTGGAATCATAAGGCCCTGCGTGGAATCATAAGGCCCTGCGTGGAATCATAAGGCCCTTAGTGGAATCATAAGGCCCTGCGTGGAATCATAAGGCCCTGCGTGGAATCATAAGGCCCTGCGTGGAATCATAAGGCCCTTAGTGGAATCATAAGGCCCTGCGTGAATCATAAGGCCCTGCGTGGAATCATAAGGCCCTTAGTGGAATCATAAGGCCCTTAGTGGAATCATAAGGCCCTGCGTGGAATCATAAGGCCCTGCGTGGCCTCAGCGGACTACTGTACCTCAGTGCCATAGCCCAGCTTGTTCAAGGGAAACAGCGCCACGGTCACAGAGTGATGACACAGGAGGAGCACCACCTACACACACACACACACACACACACACACAAATACTATATGCCATACCCATTGCATAACAGTCATAATATGTACTGATGTTCTCCTAGCAGACACTTGTTCTACCACTCTTTCTCCACAAATGTTCCTCTTGCAAACAGACATGTTCTCCTAATGTTCCCCTTGCAGACAGACATGTTCTACTGATGTTCCCCTTGCAGACAGACATATGTTCTTAAAGCAAGAGTCAAATCACTTTAAGTGGAACAGCACACGTCTGTTGTTTTGGGTATGGTTTCTAAATATGTGTCCATAAATATTTGCTTTGTCTATAGTATTTATTGTGTTATATATTGTATGGTATGTATATTACTACATCTTTATATGTCAGCTGTACAGAGAGTCAACATCTCGCGTAGTCAAATTCCTTGTAGATGTCAATACACTTGGCCAATAAAGCCAATTCTGATTCTGAAAATTGCGCAGTGAACCAAGCCATATCACCTACATTTAGATTCAGAAGGATGTTCTAGAACTGTTCTACCTTTTCAAGTTCAACATGAGCACTTATATTTAGATAGATGTTCTAAAGCATTTAGATTTAGAAGGATGTTCTACCTTTGCCAGTTCCACATCGGCGTGCAGGTCCATGTCGCTGCTGTTAGTCTGTGAGATTTTGTCCCAGTGGATGGGAACGCCACAGTCTGGCATAAACCTGCACTGTTCTGCAAACAGCCACACACACACACTCATCAACATGGCTCATGTGTGTACAGTGGGGAAAGTATGCATTGAACGCATCATCATTATTTCCAATGGGACTAACACACTCACTGTGCAAGAACACTGCCACCACCTGAAACCGTTCCGCTTGCGTCTGGGCCACAGGGGACAGTACTGAGCCCCCTCCACTGAACCACACACACACACACACACACACACACACAACACACACACACACACACAACACACACACACACACACACACACATTAACAAAATACATTCATGATCAGAATTTGTACAAGTTAATATCAATCAGAGTTGTGTGTGGTGTGTGTTTGATGTAGTTTGCATGCACTATTTAGTAAATGTGTGTGTGAGTGTGTCTGCACGATTAAGAGGATGTGCGTGTGTGTGTGTGTTAGACTTACAGTTTGGCAGGTATCTGCTGAGCAGGCAGCCATCCCTTAACTCCACATCTTTCCAGCCACATCACTCCAGGGCAAAACTATTCACCTGCAACACACACACACACACACCACAATGAAATAAAACACAGAGTGCATGCCTCTCTCTCTCTCTCACACGCGCACACACACACACACACACACACACAATAAAATAAAACACAGAGTGCATGCCTCTCTCTCTCACACGCGCACACACACACACACACACACACACACAATAAAATAAAACAGAGTGCATGCCTCTCTCTCACACACGCACACACACAATAAAATAAAACACAGTGTGCATGCCCCTCTCTCTCTCACACACACCACAATACAATAAAGCACAGAGTGCATGCCTCTCTCTCACACGCGCACACACACACACAACAAAATAAAACACAGAGTGCATGCCTCTCTCTCTCACACGCACACACACAATAAAATAAAACACAGTGTGCATGCCTCTCTCTCTCTCACACACACCACAATACAATAAAGCACAGAGTGCATGCCTCTCTCTCTCACACGCGCACACACACACACACAATAAAATAAAACACAGAGTGCATGTCTCTCTCACACGCGCACACACACACAATAAAAATAAAACACAGAGTGCATATACCTCAGGACACAAAACACACACACGCACAAGTGTTTAGATGTGGATTGCCAAATGCCTGCTCTGCATCTATGTGTAAGTGTGCGTGTGTGTGCATTCGTTCATGTGTGTGTGGTGTGTGTGTGTGTGTGTGTGTGTGTGTGTGATGTCTGTTCTCTTGCATTACCCAGCCAGGAGAGCCTTCTCCTTCTTCACGGCCAAAACACCAGCCATTGCTGGAGCCTGCAGAGAGAAAGAGCGGGTGGGAGGGAGGAGGAAGGAGAGAGAGCGAGAGAGGGAATTAATTCCTGAATATCACAGTCTATTACTCTTCCATTCACTGTAATCCTCATGGCCAGAGTTTAAAAGAGCCCTAATGGTGAGGAATACTGGATCTGTTCTGCAGTGTAGGGACCCTTGGACAAAAGGCCAGAAAATTCCTACACCTAATGAAAGGAAATGGAAGTGGAAAGGTTGCAGCTGGTGCTTGTTTACTGCCGCTCCCAGCACTGGTGCCACCCTTCCTCTCCCCTGGGACTCATGCCACTACACGACGGGCAATCCGTGCCTGTCCACACCCCATTTCAAGATAACGTTGCCTTAACCTAGGAGAGCTGTCCCTAGACGGTTGTGCATGGTTAGCGTCAATAATCATTCGTCATTCGCTTAACCTGGAGGTCAACTGCATCAGTAACGTAACGGTTGAAATTTTAATAATAATAATAGCAAGTGGCCACGGGATGTTTGGAGACGCAAATGCTGCCCACGCGTAAATAAGCCTTCGACAGAACCGCTTCCGTTAGGAAACGTTACTGACTAAATTATACAACATACAAAGATACATTAATCTGATACCGTCCATTTAAAGTTTCCTAAACACTCTTGAACAAGAGTCATGAACATGTCATCAGAAAACCAAACCAAAGTCATAATACGCTTGGTTAAAATTTGGCCAATTATAGTTAGCTCTCCTGGCTAACGTTAGGTTAACATGACTAGGCTAGTTGACAACAAATGGGTTTGTCGCTAGCATTTCAGTCTCTGAAATCAACGACGGTACTACATCGACATTTAATAAAGGAAATAAACGAACGTTCTTAGTAGCTTAACATGGCAAAAAGTGTTGTTGTGTATGCTGCCCTGTCGTCTTAACATGAACGTTACCAGGTCAATATGGTGCTTCAAGTAGCGTTATGCTAACGTTAGTCATCGATGGTTAGGCTAATGTAACATAAAACAATTACGTTAGATTGCTCCAATTACTTAATCTGATTAGCGCCAAAACATAACTGCACACGGAATGGAAACTATCGATGGCTCTTACCGATGTGGTCGCTCAAGCTACTGTAAACAGCGTCGTCTTCTTCACCGTGTCGTCGCCCCCACAGACTGCATTTCATTTCAAATTTCAGCGGCGTTCCAGCTCCCTCTCCATTGGCTGCAGGCGCGCAACGTCATCGATTGGCCAAACCAGTGAAGACTCGTGAGCTCATGGGTGGAGCTACAGCCAGAGCCAAAAACCGAAATCATAGGCGTGTTATTCTGGCCCCGGCCACAGCTCCCTTGCTAATGTGCTGTTTGGCTTCATGTCTCACCCGTCATCTAAATCTAATAATTTCTATATTATCAAACTGATATTACTTCTTGCTCAAATTCTGTTGTTTTCGGTTATTGGCCAAAAAGAAATGTGTAGGGGCCCGTACAGTCAGAACTCAAAAAACTGGCCTGACAGAGGTAGTGGCATTTCCACCCTCAACCTAATATCTGGTTGCACGTGCTTTGGAAAATATGAATAAAAACTGAATCTGTGGCCTCCTGGACTTCTTAAATCTCCCAACTTTTGGACCTCTCCTCTTTTGCAACTGTTCCAGGTCTCAGACTGGAAGGGTACCCTTGCAACCTTTTGGAATCTCTCCACAGGTGTTCAATTGGATTTGGATCTGTAAACATTTGTACCTCCTCCGTATTTGACTTTAATACCATGTCCTTCTCTATGTCTACCTGGGGGTGTCTGCCCCAGGCCTCGGCGAGAGTTAAAGCAATCCTGCCTATAGGCTCAATGCCTTCATTTCATCCATAGGCTCGATTACTACTGTGGTAACTCCTTCTATTTTAGTCTGTCCCACTCCACAGATTTCAACTGAAAATGCAACCTAGCAGGACACATCAGTGCATCACGCCTGTGTTGTCTCAAATATACACATCAGCGGACCAACATTCGGACCAACATCAGTGATCTAAGGACCCGACCTAGGTCTCCCTCCGGACCAACATCAGTGATCTAAGACCCGACCTAGATCTCCCTCCGGACCAACATCAGTGATCTAAGACCCCGACCCTAGATCTCCCTCCGGACCAACATCAGTGATCTAAGACCCGACCCTAGATCTCCCTCCGGACCAACATCAGTGATTAAGACCCATTCTAGATCGCCCTCCCAGCAACCCCGCTTTCTCCCTCCGGAGACGGGGCTATATATATGCGATTGTAGGTGGTGCGATTTGTAGGGGGGGAATGGGGGAGATCATCCCCCCTCTGGTTTTTACCTCTGCTGAATGAATTTATCCTCGGGGGATAAACCCCGTCAATAATTTTTAAAAAAACGACCTGAAATTGAAATCAGGTTGTGACAGTTATAATCTACATTGTTGGTAGCCTACTAACTTTCAACCTGACCCGAGTTGTCGGTAATCTCGTTGTTCGCGAACGTCCCCATGCACGTAAATACACTGTTTCTGCATTCTACGCGGAACTAATAAAAAACGAGGGGAAAATTTTCATCGCTGTTAATGGGCCAGATGTGTGTTCGTTCCCTGCGCAGAGGTTCGCAGAGATGTGGATAAAAGAAGGACGACAAGCTGCAGATGACGCGCCAACAGGAAAACCGAAAAGGCCACATGAAATCCGACATCAGAGCAAACAGTTTTTTTAGTTTTATAATTAGTTACTTTGACATAACATGTGAAATCATATTTTATGACATGTGAAATCATTATTGTTACGTTTTCTAGACCATGTTACGTTTTCCTCTGACATGTTCGCGTGATCGGACCTTATCCATGGTTCTGAAGCCCAAATAAGCCATCACATCGTGGCCGGCACAGAAAATGAAACGTTTCATGTCTTTTTCAGTTTGCATTGAAGATGAATGCTCATCTGTTCATAATTTAGGCACATAGGGTCTACCATTAACCTAAAAAAGAATTAAACCTGTTGATTGCTTTTTTTTTTTTTGACAAATCGCACCCTGATATATATATATAAAATTTATGGATTTTATATATGGAGGGCAGGTCACATCCACAGATGCTTTGTGCTGTGCACACGACTCTTTGCAGTGCCTTTCGTTTGGTAGCAGGGCAACCTTCAAACTATGCAGTGATGCTTCCAGTCAGTCCAGTCCAGTCTCCAGTCTCTGTGGTGCCTCTATAAAAGGCCTTCAGGATCTTTGTTCCCATCCCAAACTTCCTTAGTCGTCTGAGGTGGAAGAGACGCTGATGAGCTTTTTTAACAGTCTGGTCAGTGTGTCCTGTGTGTCCTGTGTGTCCTGTGTGGCCTGTGTGGCCTGTGTGTCCCAGGTCTGGTCTGGGATGTTAACACCAAGGAACTTGAGGTTGTTCACCCTTTTCACTGTTGAACCATTGGTGGTAATGGGGTCCAATTGATATCCATTCTTCCTGAAGTTTGTTATCAGCTCCTTGGTCTTTTCAATGCTGAGAGAAAGGTTGCTGTCCTGACACCACTGTGTGAAGTTGTTGACTTCGCTCCTGCTGGCTGTCTCATCATTGTTGGTAATCAGACCAATTACAGAGGTGTCATCAGCAAACTTAATGACCATATTAGAGCTATACATAGCTGCACAGTCGTGAGTGTGCAGGGAGTACAGGAGAGGGCTCAGGACACAACACTGAGGAGCACCTGTGCCCAGGGGCTGAAGTGATGGAGTCTATTCTCACCAACCGATGTTGCCCTTATGAGAAGAAAGATCTATCTGTATAGATTGGTGCTTAGACCAAGACACCTGAGCTTGCTGTCAAGTATACTGGGAACAATGGGCAATACAGAGCTGTAGTCTAAAAAAACATCCTTACATGTATCCTTCTTCTCCAGATATGTCAGCTATCATATTATTTAATTAGCTTTATTGCTTTTGTCATTGTTTTGTCATCCTCATTATTATTTATTCTTTATTGTTATTTTATTGTTTGAAAAGCGCGTCGAGGGTTAAATCAGAGGGTTCTAAATATTTGAAACGATCTTTGGTTAAATGTGCGATGCAAATAAATTCACTTGATTTGACTTGACTTCAGCGCATGCTTGACAAGAGCGCAGACAGGTCACCGCGGCAACCGCTTGTTGTGGCTCCGCTCCGAGTCTTTGGTTGAAACACAGCGACTGTCAAGTTTGTGTCGGTGACCGGACTAGTTCATCACGATGAGATAGCGACACATATTTCCTGATCACGCTTCTGTTAGTACAGGTCGTCTACTCTTTTCTGTCGATGCGATTAAAAGTGCATGGGTGTAGCCTAGTCTAACACTCTACTACGGGAACAGTCTGTGAGGGGCGCTGGATAATGTTTGGTCCCCCACTTGATTTCTCATTTAAGTGTCTCAGCTCGATGGCAGGTAGGGCTACTCCCAAACTAAAAATGAATTTGCCGCTGTACGAAAACGTTTCCTTAATACATTTTTGAAGTGTAAGCATTTCAATATGTTTTACCCTATGGAGAAAGTTTACAAACTACAACTGTTTGTTTGTACCTATGTAGGCCTAATGTGTGTGTGTGTGGCCTACAGTACATCACCTAAGGCTTCATAGTCCGAGGCATGGAGCAAGTCGGAACTCAATTCATGTTTCATCATCTTAATTTAAGGTTACCATTGGTCCGTTCTTGGTTCAAAACAAGCCCATGGACAGTGGCCAACACCCTCAGGGTAAACATGTAGTCCACTGCATTTCAATGAAATTCAAGGGGCAGCTATAGGCTTTTCATGGGACTGAAACAGAGAGTTAACTGTAAACCTGATGTGTGTGCAGGGGTTAAATTGGATCGGGGTTGTCCGGGGCTGAGCCCCAGCACATGTGCTAAGTCTACTGTTGCAGAGTGAAAGTCGTGGACAATTAAACACCTTTTGTTGTTACTGATTATTAAAACTAATCAGGCCAGTGTGGTGTAATTGAAATCTCCCAGCCTTGTGCGGTAGGTGCTTTGGCCTGTCAGCGCGGTTCTGTTACTCTGTTCAGTAGTAGCCCGCCCCCGTTTGATGGCATTTTCGATGATAAACTTGTTTGGTCCGCTCAGTGTTGATATGCATAGGCCTAAACTTCTCTAGACAGCTACTATATGCAAAAGAAAACAATTCGCTGTGACACAGCGCTTATTTTATTCTCGGTTTTGTTGGTACTCAAAGCAACGGGCGGTAGCGTAGTGGTTAAGGAACCTGGCTAGTGCCTTGAGCAAGGCGCTTAACCCTAAGTTGCTCTAGGGGAGACTGGCCCTGAATAATTATAGTTGCCAAGTTGTAAGTTCCTTTGGATAAAAGCATCTGCAAATGCATAAATGTAATGTAATGCAGTTTCCCACATATGGTGCTGAAACTCATTGAACCAGATCAACAATTGATAGTTGATTGATAGTTGACTGACTGATAGTTGACAAGTTGTAAGTCGCTGAAGGATTGATAGTTGATAAGTTGTCTTGACAAGTTGTTGACAAGTCGCTTTGGATACAAGCGTCTGCTAAATGCATAAATGTAAATGTAAATGTAATGTAACAAAATGTTTCCGTTGAAAGTGTTTACTGACATACCTATTTGTGCTGTAATCTCATAACAGATAACCATTCCACTCCACTCGGTCTGCGAGTGGTAGAGTCTAAGCCTAGTGGCCTATGCGCACCTCCAAAGCAAGATTATTTCGCCATGAGACGACTTTTGTTCAAAATCCCATCGGCTTCCAGTTAAAACGTCTCTGTTTTTAATGTCCTCCTATACCAGATGTCTAACATGTTGCCTATGAGTCGCTATCGTGGGTATTTTATCTTTCATATGGATCCCTTCCAGCAAGATTAGAGGTGACCGTGTGGCCATGCCTGTTTGCGCAGTACCCACTGTAATTTACACAGACCAACAAAATGATTCAGGATCAATTTTGGCCCATCATGGTAGGTAGCCTAACAGATGGTTAAGCCATAGGTCACTGTTGAGGTAGGCGTCATATGGACTGGGTGCTGGGACAGGCCTATACATATGACTGCTAACGTAGTGGCATGATGCTTCTCTCTGTGCGTGTGTGTGTGTGTGTGTGTGTGTGTGCGTGTGTGTGTCCATGTGTTCAGATGTACTGGGCGAGGAGCCCAACACAGGCCTGCGTCCTCTGAGCCGTTCGTCAGAGAAGAAGTTCAGCAGCAGAGCGCTGCGCCTCAACAACAACATCATCACCGAGCTCACCGGCCTCAGGAGCACCCTAGACGCCCTCTTCACCCAGCCCACCCTACTGGCCTGGATAGACCTCTCCTTCAACGACATCACTCACATAGACCCGGTAACACACACCCACACACACTGAGCACCCTAGACCCTAGACCCCCTCTTCACCCAGCCCACCCTACTGGCCTGGATAGACCTCTCCCATATCACTCACATAGACCCGGTAACACACACGGATGGCTATGGTGTTGTATGTTTATGTGTGTGCGTGCACACGTGTTTGTATGTGTGTGTGTGTGTGTGATGTTCCTCTGGTATCTGTCCCTCCTCAGGTCCTGATGGAGCTGCAGCAGTTGCGGGTGTTATATCTCCACGGTAACAGCATCAGCAGGCTGGTAGAGGTGGATAAATTGGGGACTCTCCCTCTCTTACACACACTCACACTGCACGGCAACACCCTGGAGAACGAGCCTGGATACAGGTGTGTGTGTGTGTGTGTGTGTGTGTGTGTGCGCGTGCCCTGGGGGTTTTCCTTCTCTTACACACACTCACACTGCACAGCAACACCCCGGAGAACGAGCCTGGATACAGGTGTGCGTGTGGGTGTGTGTGTGTGCTCTGGGGGTTCTCCCTCTCTTACACACACTCACACTGCATAGCAATGCCCTGGAGAACAAGTCTAGATACAAGTGTGTGTATGTGCATGCATGACTGTGTGTGTGTGTGAGTGTGTGCTCTTACAACTGTTTTCCCTTCTGACAGGTGCATAGTGTACATGTGCCTCATATTCTCCAGTTACAGAAGGGCAGAGCTGATCTGCATAGCAACAGTGTGTGTGTGTGCAGTAAATGATCACACTGAAATACAAACCAGCACATTGGGATCTGTGTGCCCTTTATCCTGGCCTGGGTCTGAACTCTGGAGAGTGGGAAGCCTAGTGGTCACAACCCAGTGATCTGGGTTGCTATAACCCAGCAGTCTGAGTTGGTTAAAGCCTAGTGGTCACAACCCAGTGATCTGGGTTGCTATAACCCAGCAGTCTGAGTTGGTTAAAGCCTAGTGGTCACAACCCAGTGATCTGGGTTGCTATAACCCAGCAGTCTGAGTTGGTTAAAGCCTAGTGGTCACAACCCAGTGATCTGGGTTGCTATAACCCAGCAGTCTGAGTTGGTTAAAGCCTAGTGGTCACAACCCAGTGATCTGGGTTGCTATAACCCAGCAGTCTGAGTTGGTTAAAGCCTAGTGGTCACAACCCAGTGATCTGGGTTGCTATAACCCAGCAGTCTGGGTTATTGGTTGGTTAAAGCCTAGTGGTCACAACCCAGCGGTTTGGGTTGGTTAACGTCTATTGGTTATCATAACCCAGCTATCTGAGTTGGTTAACTGATATGATATGAAATGACTTATGTGAGGAGTATTTCTATATACTATATATATATACTATATACTATAGAGTTTAACTGCACCCTATGGAGTTTCAACTACACTACTGCATTTGATAACTGCATCCTATGGAGTTTAACTACGCCACTGCATTTGATAATTGCGCCCTATAGAGGTTAACTACGCCACTGCATTTGATAACGAAAATGACAACAGTGTGTCTCAAAAGTTCACCTCTACATCATACCTCCCTGTGTTTTCCTCCTTAGTGTTTTCTGATATTCAGGCTGTAGACTACAAAATTTCTCCATCTAAAATTACATTGAAACTATTTAGGGGGAATTTTTGAAATGTTCTCCGGATTGGGAGAAAATCCTGAGCCCTGTTTTTTTATTTCTTTTCTTTAACTCCCACTTTAGCACACAGTTGTGACTGTCGGTGACTGACATGGGCGTGGGTCAAAAAGTTCTAATGTTGAACCAGATGTAGAACTCTCGGCTGTGATAAACCACTATGTAGCTAAGTAAACCCTGAGGCATGAAACAAGTACCTGAAGTGAACTGAGTGGCCGCCTCCCACACCCTGCCCTTTCTCAGCCAGCCCTCCTACTTAGTTCCTTAGTGTCTCCACCCTTTTCAGAGGGCTTTTTCAACAACGTCAAATGGGTGTGGTTAGGGGGGTGCAGACATTTTAAAGTCTACTATTAGCCATAAGTGTAGGTCTAAAGTTTTTATTGGGCCAGGACAAATGAAGATACGAGCACATGTGACTGTGTAAGCATACTGGTGACGTGTGTGTGTGTGTGTTGTCATGACCAGGGGTTACGTGATTGCAGTCATGCCCCATTTGAAGATGATGGACTTCAGTGCAGTGACCAATCAGGAGCGTCGATTGGCTGGAATCTGGCAGCAGCGCGGCCACCGCCATAAACCCACCGATCACAGCGCAGAAACATGAGGCATCTCCATGGCTACTCTTTCATGACATCTGTGGACTGAGAAGCACCATCAGAACACTGCCCGTTGATTGACAGCGTGACGTTCCAATAAAAACATCTCAGAGGAGTCGTTCTCATGCCCATCCTGTTTTGGCATGTGTTGCCCTACAACTAGCCTATGTGTGTGTGTGTGTGTTGGTGGTGTGGGGCTGTTAGAATTAGGTGGCATTCACAATTCACACTAATTACTTTTTTCGCCTTCAAAATGCAAGTATCCCAAAGTAGTGAATGTCCAAATCCTAGCAAAGCTCCCTGCCAACAGAACAGACCACTAAGCACTGATCCATTGTTGTCAACTATAAGCGTGTTTTTGCCCTTCCACTTTTGCTGTCTGTTCCTTGCTCACACTGATGCAAGGCATGTTGCATCGGTCAAATGTGTGTGTCTACATTTGTGTGTCAGTGTGAATGACCCCCCCCCCTCCGAGTTGGTTAGTTTGTTCATTCTGAGCGAACGAACCCTTTGTATAGGTTTCTTAACCGCTTCACTACCACCGTCAATATAGCTCCCATCACCACTATAAGATGGTCTTATTATTTTGCTACATACTGGCCATCTTGTACGCCACACACCTGAGGAGGGGTGGGACAGACTAGATGGGTTATGAAGTGATACACCTGAGGAGGGGTGGGGCAGACTAGATGGGTTATGAAGTGATACACCTGGGGCCAGTTCAACCGATGCTTCACTTTGGTGCGGTTTACTAATTGAAGGGTTTGGCCGCGATGTAGCACGTTTGGCAACAGGCTTCTCAGGTAGTTGCTATTATTTAGTGGGTGTGTCAGAAAGTCAGATGTGCATCAAAACCCACAACATTAAGACACTGAGCACATTGACACTGAGTTTCCACCTCCAGAGTGGAAGAGAAAGTAAGTCTATGTTTCAATGCATCCAATCAGGCTCAGATAAAAACACAAAACAAACAGTAAGTGATGGATAGTAAGTGATGACTCTCAGATAGTAAGTGATGACTCTCAGATAGTAAGTGATGACTCTCAGATAGTAAGTGATGACTCAGATAGTAAGTAATGACTCTCAGATAGTAAGTAATGACTCTCAGATAGTAAGTGATGACTCAGATAGTAAGTAATGACTCTCAGATAGTAAGTGATGACTCAGATAGTAAGTGATGACTCTCAGATAGTAAGTGATGACTCAGTAAGTGATGACTCTCAGATAGTAAGTGATGACTCAGATAGTAAGTGATGACTCAGATAGTAAGTGATGACTCTCAGATAGTAAGTAATGACTCTCAGATAGTAAGTAATGACTCTCAGATAGTAAGTGATGACTCTCAGATAGTAAGTGATGACTCAGATAGTAAGTGATGACTCTCAGATAGTAAGTGATGACTCAGATTGTAAGTGATGACTCTCAGATAGTAAGTAATGACTCTCAGATAGTGAGTGATGACTCTCAGATAGTAAGTGATGACTCTCAGATAGTAAGTGATGACTCTCAGCTGCGCCTGTGCAAACAACAAAGCGTTCAGCTCACCTGTTCTGTGCTCACCTAGAGAAAGTGGTAAACCTGCTAATAACGTAGCCTGTTGCCTTTGCTAAATTAAAAGAATTAGGACTCCAGGTTCTGCTATTACAAGGTTTACCACTCCCCCTGGGTGAACTTAGCCATGTTATACACAGCACCCTGGATTATCCCCTGCATTTGTCACATCAGAGGCCCAGACGCAACCCAGCCCACCCCAACCCAGCTCATCTTAACCCAACCCCACCCATCTCATCTCATCTTAACCAAACCCAACCCACCCCAACCCAGCTCATCTTAACCCAACCCCACCCATCTCATCTCATCTTAACCCAACCCAACCCAACCCATCTTAACCCACCCCAACCCAGCTCATCTTAACCCAAACCCACCCATCTCATCTCATCTTAACCCAACCCAACCCAACCCATCTTAACCCAACCCCACCCATCTCATCTCATCTTAACCCAACCCAACTCACCCCAACTCATCTTAACCCAACCCAACCCCACCCACCTCATCTCATCTTAACCCAACCCAACCCATCTTAACCCAACCAACCCATCTCATCTTAACCCAACCCAACCCATCTCATCTTAACCCAACCCAACCCAACCCATCTTAACCCAACCCCACCCATCTCATCTCATCTTAACCCAACCCAACTCACCCCAACTCATCTCATCTTAACCCAACCCAACCCATCTCATCTTAACCCAACCCAACCCAACCCATCTTAACCCAACCCAACCCAGCTCATCTTAACCCAACCCACACCAACCCAACCCATCTCATCTTAACCCAACCCAACCCATCTTAACCCAACCCAGCTCATCTTAACCCAACCCAACCCATCTTAACCCAACCCAGCTCATCTTAACCCAACCCACACCAACCCAGCCCATCCCAGCTCATCTTAACCCAACCCAACCCAACCCATCTTAACCAACCCATCCCAGCTCATCTTAACCCAACCCAACCCATCTCATCTTAACCCAACCCAACCCATCTCATCTTAACCCAACCCAACCCATCTCATCTTAACCCAACCCAACCCATCTCATCTTAACCCAACCCAACCCAACCCAACCCATCTTAACCCAACCCAACCCAGCTCATCTTAACCCAACCCAACCCAACCCAACCCATCTTAACCCAACCAACCCAGCTCATCTTAACCCAACCCAACCCACCCCAGCTCATCTTAACCCAACCCAACCCAACCCAGCTCATCTTAATCCAACCCAGCCCACCCCAGCTCATCTTAACCCAAAACAACCCAACCCAGCTCATCTTAATCCAACCCATCCCAGCCCATCCAAGCTAAGCTTAACCCAACCCCTATTTCACACCCCAGCCCAGCCCTCCCCTCCCCGCACAGTCCAACTCAGCCACGCCCCACCACGCCCAACCCAAGCCAACCAACCCGAATCAAACCCCTGCCACACAACCCCAGATACAACAGTACCAGTGTGAAGATACTTCCAAATCCTTTAATGCAGAATTCCATGTAGTCAGAATGCAGAGCAGTAGGTGGGGATGAGCGAACAGAAAGATGTTTAGAACAGCCCAAGAACAGCAGCAACAGCAGCAGCACGAGTCCAGAAAGGGGCACTGCACTGGCTCACTCAATACAACCAGCCTTAACCAGCGTTAGCCAGCGCAACGCAATCAGCCAGCATTTCATTAATCCCATAATTAACTCATTAATTAATTAATTGATTAAAAGCAGGAAGTCATGTCCCTTTAGAAGCCCACCATACCCGGCCCAGAATGCACTGCTGCAGGGGGTCGTGGGCAGGCACGCACAAGTTAAAAGACCAATAAATAACCAGTAGGCGGGGCCCCGAGGACAGGGGTGGGGCCTGAGCCAAACTCACTACAGGCCAGCTGCCCATGGGGGTGGGGTTACGAGTGTCAACCTGCCTCACTATTGGCCAGTTGACCTTAGGGGTGAATAAGGAATCAGGGGGAAGGGAAGGAGTTAGAACAGGATAAACTGAGTTGGGTTTTTTTTTTTTTTTTTTTTTACAGGAACACACACACACACACACACACACACACACACACACACACACACACACACACACACACACACACAGTAAAGAACCCTAATGAACTAAAACAGATTCATGTGAAATTACAGACATCAGAACAATAGTCCCTCCAGACATACTCACTAGGGGAAGGAACTCAGTGGAGGAGGGGTGTGTGTGTGTGGGTGCGCCTGTATGAGTGTGTCCATGTGAACAACAGTCTCTGTGAGTGTGAGTGTGAGTGTGTGTGTGTGTGTGTGTGTGTGTGTGTGTGTGTGTGTGTGTGTGTGTCTGCTTTATGAGAGAGGTTGAGTGTGTGTGTGGGGGGGCGGGGGTGGAGTATGGGGTTGACAGCATGTATGGGGGAGGGGACGGGGGGGGGGGGGTCAGGGCGTGTCTCTTAAGGGACGGCAAACTGCACCACCAGCTCCTCTTTGGCGTCCACCTTGATCTGGGAGATGGCACTGTACGCGTACGCAGCGATCTTCGACACCTGCCCAACACACACAGGGACATAATTACAACACACACACACACACACACAAAACAAGACACATCTTAAAGATCTGAGAAAGAGAGTGTGTGTGACTGTGTGTGTTTTATGGTACTGAAAAAAAATACTGAGCCTGAACTTTTTCCCACTCCCAGGAGGTGGGCAGGGGCATGTGCCCGGGAGGTGGGCAGGGGCGTGTGTGCCCGGGAGGTGGGCAGGGGCGTGTGTGCCCGGGAGGTGGGCAGGGGCAGGGGCGCGTGTGCCCGGGAGGTGGGCAGGGGCAGGGGCATGTGCCCGGGAGGTGGGCAGGGGCGCGTGTGCCCGGGAGGTGGGCAGGGGCAGGGGCGTGTGCCGGGGAGGTGGGCAGGGGCGTGTGTGCCCGGGAGGTGGGCAGGGGCAGGGGCGTGTGTGCCCGGGAGGTGGGCAGGGGCGTGTGCCCGGGAGGTGGGCAGGGGCGTGTGTGCCCGGGAGGTGGGCAGGGGCGCGTGTGCCCGGGAGGTGGGCAGGGGCGCGTGTGCCCGGGAGGTGGGCAGGGGCGTGTGTGCCCGGGAGGTGGGCAGGGGCAGGGGCGTGTGTGCCCGGGAGGTGGGCAGGGGCGTGTGTGCCCGGGAGGTGGGCAGGGGCGCGTGTGCGACGCACTTTAAATTCATATGTTATGGTTGGAAATGACCCTTTGAACCCTTTGGGAAGATTATGATCTCGTGATTTATAACCCTTTATGATTATGATCTCGTGATTTATAACCCTTTATGATTATGATCTCGTGATTTATAACCCTTTATGATTATGATCTCGTGGGCTCCCGGGCCCAGACATACAGACTGTGTCAGACTGTAGCCAGGCTGTTGTCCCCAGCATGGTGTTCAACTCACTTGGGGTGCGATGGTTGGGTGGAGGGTGAGAGGGGGACTACTTTGGTCATTTCTGTCATTTACGCAATAATATAGCCTGCCTGTAGTGTGTGTGTGTGTGTGTGAGAGCATCTGAATGCGTCTGTGATCTAGAGGGATTAAAAGGATCCTCCTCATGTGGGCTCGGCTCTTGAACCTCACGCATTGGACGTGTGACACACACAACTGACAGGTCTAAGAAACTCTCACGCTACACACACCTTTCCTCACGCTAACTCTTTACGTGCGCCTCTGTAGCCTGTAAGGATTTGTTTTCATGTTTTGTAGGTCTACACAGTGTCTCACACACACGTAACGCACACAGTTTACACACAACAGCACTCCTCTGTCACTCGTCCTCCAACACACACATGGGTTCTAATCCGTGAAAGTCATGATATAAGAAAACAGAATGAATGCCTAATGTCTCCGGTAGGATGTGAACGTAAGCGTGTGTGTGTGTGTGTGTGTGTACCTGGTGCAGGTCTGCTGTGGGTATCAGGTCGGATGCGAGCACTTGGTGAGGCTGGCTTGTGAGTGATGGGAGGGGGCGGGCTTCTTCTGACTGAGGGTGGAGCTTAGAACAGCCAGCTTGGTGCTGAAATGACAACACATGGGGCGCGGGCGCACGAACACACGCACACGCACACACACACACGCACACACACACACGCACACACAGTGAATAAGTGTTCACATTCAAATTTACACAGATGACTTGATTTTTAAACATGACCGTCTAACATCAAAGAGTAGCAGGTGTGTGTGTATCTAATCACTCTCTGTCCAGGTGTGTGTGTATCTAATCACTCTCTGTCCAGGTGTGTGTGTATCTAATCACTCTCTGTCCAGCTGGTCGACTCAGTCTAGAATAACTCCGTTGCTTTTTTATTATTTGAAAGGTCACAAAATACAAAAGGTGAACACACCAGTGAAAACACACACACACACTTCAGACCCAATGAACGAACGGATGAACAGACACACACACACACACTTCATGCCCAGTAAGCACACAAACATATACACCAGTGACAACATGTGCACACACACAAACACACTTCAGGTCCAGTGAACAGAGACACACACATGTGCACGCAACACACACACACACTTCAGGCCCAGTGAACGAATACATACACACACACACACCCACCCACACACACTCACTCTCTCACTCACTCTTCAGGCCCAGTGAGTACACATGCACGCATGCAATGAGGAAAACGCTGAAAATGGAATCACACTGAATTTGTGATTTTTTGCA
>PYXC01000544.1:22500-42500 GCA_015244755.2 Tenualosa ilisha
TCACTCTCTCTCACTCTCTCTCACTCTCTCTCACTCTCTCTCACTCTCTCTCTCTCTCTCTCTCTCTCTCTCTCTCTCTCTCACACACACACACAGTCATCACTGTCGTGGAGGTAGACACACACACACAGTCATCACTATCATTCATGTAAAGTCACACCAACTCACTCACTCACACACACACACACACACACACACACAGTCATCACTGTCTTGCAGATAGACGTAGATAGACACACACACACACCACTGTCCTGCAGATAGACAGACAGACACACAGTCATCACTGTCCTGCAGGTAGGTAGATAGGTAGGTAGGTAGGTAGACACACACACACACACACACACACACACACACACACACACACACACAGTCATCACTGTGATACAGGTAGACACACAGACACACACACACACACACACACACACACACACACACACACAGTCATCACTGTGATACAGGTAGACACACAGACACACACACACACAGTCATCACTGTGATACAGGTAGACACACAGACACACACACACACAGTCATCACTGTGATACAGGTAGACACACACACACACACACACAGTCATCACTGTCCTTCCTATAAAGCAGCGTTTCTCTGTGGGGTGGCATGGACACGACAGGTGGGGCACAAGACATAACCCTTGAGCCCGACTGCCGCACCTTGTTCCCCAAATTCATACCTATTTATTCTGTCAGATTACTCACGGAGCCTTCATCACACAGATTCCATGCACGAGCTGAGCTTTCAAACTGTCATTCGATAATGTGAAGAAAATTAGCATTACATTTGTATAAAAATACTAATATTAATATGGCTCTGTGTCCCCCTCATACCCATTCACCTCCGTGAAATATCTCCTCATCTCTGAACTCAAATACAGCACACTGAGTAATCCTGTGTTGAAATCCCATCAAACGTCTGCACCGTCTGCAACCCGCACCACCAAATAAAATTTGATATGGAAAAGAAATAAATGATCACGCGGGGCATGAAAATTCTTCTCTTCCTCGGTGGGGAGACAGAAGAAGTCTGAGAACCACTGATTGAAAGACACACACACAGTTATCACCGTCCTGCTCACACGCACACACACGCACACAGTCATCACTGTCCAGCAGGTAAAGGCCTGCCTGACGGCGACAACATGCTGACGGTGGCAGCTGTCAATCACTATTCTGTGGTCACTTCTTTGAAGTCTGCTACCCCGCTCATCCTATCGGAGCTCAGTGTGTGCGGGACAAAGTTACGCCTGCGTGACATTTTTTTCTGATAAACACTATGGAGGATCCGAGCCTGGAGTGACGAGTCGCGTGTCGGACCCAGCCCTAATCGGCACGCGACGGCCACAGCTGACTGCAGCGTCACCAGCGTAATCAGGTGACCCGTCCGCGCGCCCAGAGACGTGATTTAATTAACAGCCTGGGCTGCCGTTCCCACTCCATAGACTTTCTAAAAGTCACAAACAAATTAAGCGAAATCGGAACTGCATTACAGTCAACCCCCTTTATGTGTGCAGGCAGGTCAACTCAATAACGGTTCGCTTGCTTGGCAGAGGCACAGAACGTGTCCACTGAACCCACACAATTTCCGGGGGAAGACAGAGAGACACGGGACGGTCAAGTGAGCGAACGGCCTCTCAAGCACTTACTGGCAGCACCATGACACTCGGCTCACTGCTGCGGGTTTCCCGAGCGTGACTGACCCCATGCAAGCATAACTTTAAAGTTCACATAACCATAGCAAAACAACGGACTTGATTCGGAAGCTACAACTATGTGCTAGCTAGCTAGCTAGCCGACATATCGTTGGCTACCATGACACTTATTACGGCAAGTTTGTTCAGTAGTTTTACTCCATTTCATAAATATGTAAGCCCTTCCACCCTTCTACCCGTCAGCAGGTCGACTTTATAACAGTTTCATGGTTTCAGTTAGTCTTTTCAGCTATAGCTAACATACTGCAACCAGCTAGCAGCTACCTGCTCCGCGGGTTCGTTGTCGCTGCTGTAACAGCAACCCATGGTGTCCTTGGCGAGTCCTGGGCGCTTGGCCAAGACCCTCCAGACCTCTCCACAGTGTCAACGTCCTTCGCAGGAGGAACACAAAATAGGTGAACTTTACTGAAAACTAAAACATAAATTCCATTCTCCTCCGAAGCTTGGGCAAGCTCCACTCCGCTAAGCTACACAACGAACACTTCAGTCACATGACACCAAGGCTCGGGCAACAACATATGACATCCGGCGAGCGTGACGTCAGGCCGCGCGACCGACGGGAATCCTTGGTCAGGTGACGTGAAGAACGAGGCCCTCGTGTGGTTAGTTCATGCCAGTGCCCTAAATGGCAATTCTCTACAACTCCAAAAAGCTTCTATACTCTTTGACCCATGCGTTGACCTTACTCTACTAACCGCCCTGTTCGATTTAGGGCTACTGGAGCTGCTCATGTGACACATGTAGCACTACAGACGGATTAATACAACAAGATATTTTTGCATTCGCTGCACATCAAAATGTGAACACATAGGCCTATGCTATATAGCAATCCAGTGACAGTTGGGATGTATTGAGGAGAGCCTAAGTGCAAGATCTTTTTTATATAGTCCGTAGGGGAGAGTTGGGGCGATTTAAACACCCTTCAGTTAAAGGTCTTTTCAAAGATGATGTATCGAATACAAATGATTTTATCGTGTGATCGACAACTCGTATGTGTATTCTCTTGGTTACTAGTGCAATTTAATATATATGTTGGATGATCGCGCTGTTTTTTTTTGTTTGTTTGTTTTTTTTCTTTACTTTGAACGTAAGTTGTCATTTGTTTCGGGCGTTTGAAACATGTACGGGACAATTGAAACAGCATATTGCAAACAGAAACCATTGACTTTACTCTAGTTTTTATGAAACATACCTAACATACTAGTGTACGCGTCTTTGCTAAAGTTTCATCTAATTTTTTATAATATAAATAGGTCAAAGAATGTTTTTCTCCCATGAGTCAATGTCGAAATTCCCATTTCGATTAAACACACCTTTCCTCTTTTATACTAGATTAGATTAGATTAGATTAGATTCAGCTTTATTGTCATTACACATGTATAAATACAGGTAACGAAATGCAGTTTGGCATCTAATCAGAAGTGCAAAGAGCAGCAAGTGCAGTATATACAGTATGCAGTATGTACAGTATGCAGTATGTACAGTTAAAGAGCAAATTATATACAGATAAGAGCAGTAATAATAAATAGGCAGAAGAGCAATATACATGTAAGGTGAAGAGATAATAAGGGTAATATACAGATGTGCTATAAAGATTCAATATAAGGGCAATATATAGATGTGCTATAGAGATAGTTATGTACAGATATATTAAGTATATACAGATGTACAGATGTGCAGTCCAAGGGCTATAGCAGCATAGCTATAGCAGCAGAGTGTAAGGTTCAGTGGGGGACAGAGTTCAGTAGTGTGACGGCTGTGGGGAAGAAGCTGTTCCTGAACCTGGTGGTTTTAGTCTGTAGGCTCCTGTAGCGCCTTCTGGAGGGGAGGAGTTGAAACAGTTTGTTGGCAGGACGAGAGGTGTCCTTCAGAATGCTGCGTGCCCGTCGCAGACATCTTTTCCTATGGACATCCTCAATGGCAGGAAGTGTAGTCCCTGTGATTCTCTGAGCAGTTTTCACCATTTGCTGCAGAGCCTTGCGACCAGCGACAGAGCAATTTCCATACCAAACTGTCACACAGTTAGTCAGGATGCTCTCGATTGCACAGCGGTAGAAATTGCTCAGGATGCCAGTGGACAGGTGGTTTTTCTTTAGTGTCCTTAGGAAGAAGAGGCGCTGGTGGGCCTTCTTGACCAGGCTTGAGGTGTTGTTTGACCAGGACAGGTCCTCGGAGATGTGGGTCCCCAAGAATTTGAAGCTGGAGACACGTTCCACAGCCATACCATTGATGTGGATGGGGTCGTGGGTGTTTCCCTTCTCTTCCCTGAAGTCCACAATGAGTTCCTTGGTCTTGCTGGTGTTCAAGAGCAGGTTGTTGTCAGCACACCATGCAGCCAGGTGCTTCACCTCTTCCCTGTAGTCAGACTCATCGTTGTCACTGATGAGTCCAGTCACCGTGGTGTTATCTGCAAACTTGATGATGGAGTTGGATCCATACGCAGGCCTGCAGTCATGGGTGAAAAGGGAGTAGAGGAAAGGGGATAGCACACAGCCTTGTGGTGCACCGGTGCTCAGTGACAGGGTGGTGGACCGGTTCTGGCCTGACCTAACAAACTGGGGTCTGTTGGTCAGGAAGTCCATGATCCAGTTGCAGATGGGGTTGCTGATTCCAAGGTCGACGAGTTTGGCTTGGAGGGGATGACTGTGTTGAATGCTGAGCTGAGGTCAACAAACAGCATTCTTGCATATGCATTCCTACTGTCCAAGTGTGAGAGCACACAATGAAGCGCTGTGGATATCGCATCTTCTGTGCTTCTGTTGCTTCTGTAGGCAAATTGATGAGGGTCCAGTGTGGGCGGCAAGGATTTCTTGAGGTGTGCCAGGACCAGTCGTTCAAAGCACTTCATCACTATGGGCGTGAGTGCTACAGGGTGGTAGTCATTCAGACACGTAGGTGATGAGTGTTTCGGCACCGGCACTATCGAGGTGGTCTTGAAGCATGCTGGTACTGCTGCCTGGGCCAGGGACCTGTTGAAGATGTATGTGAAGACCCCTGCAAGCTGCCCAGCACAGGCACTCAGCACGCGTCCAGGAATGCCGCCAGGTCCAGCGGCCTAACGGGCGTTGATGTGGCTCAGTGCATTGTGTACCTCTGTGACAGTGAGTGTGAGAGTATGGTGGTCGTCAGGGGTGAGGGAAGGGTGATGGCAGTGTTATCCTTGTTGTCCTTGTCAAAGCGAGCATAGAAGTCATTTAGCTCGTTGAGGAAGGACAGATCCATGGCTGTCTGTGTGGAGTTGCTGGGCTTGTAGTCAGATATGGCCTGAATGCCCTGCCACATGCGTCAGGGGTCAGATGTTGTGAAGTGTTCCTCCACCTTCAGCTTGTAGCTGTGCTTGGCCTTCTTGATGCCCCTCTTCAGGTCAGCCCTGGATGTACTGTAGGCCTGTGTGTCCCCTGATCTGATCACGTGCCTTCAGATCAGGGGACACACAGGCCTACAGTACATCCAGGGCAGGACAGACTGTCATGTGCCTTCAGATCAGGGGACACACAGGCCTACAGTTGGACGGCTAGTTGGACAGGCCTACTAGTTGGACGGCTACATTTTCATTTGTTTTACTTATTTCCATGTCCTAAGTCATGTTAAGGGATTCTTAGTTGAACATTATGTTATTTATTTTGAGGCAAAACCGAATCAATGCTAAATGGTAAATGGACTGCATTTATATAGCGCTTTTCTACTCCTATGAGTACTCAAAGCACTTTACAGAGTATGCCTAAAATTCACCCATTCACACACATGCATTCACACACGGGTGGCGGAGGCTGCCATGCAAGGTGCCAACCTGCCACCGGGAGCAATTTCAATCAATCAATCAAGGACCAAAACACCGCTGACCTTTACTTGAGCGCACCATGGAGATTTCTGTCTTTTGGTCACAATCATTTAGGCCTGTCATGTGATAAGCACGCTTTATTAATTAAAAACATGTTATATATTAATATATATAATTCAAAGCACGTCTTATACAGGTGTTTCAATCGTCCCGACAGTGACTACTGACACTTCAACCTATTTTGCCTCTAAACCTCAAAACCTAGACATTGCACACTTTAGGATGCATTTAATTACTAATTCATCTGTTGTTTGGTCTCATTATTATTGCATGAAACAATAAACACAACCCGTGATTACAAAAAGAAAAAAAAAAAGATTTTACTTAAGATTTTACTCAGAAACAGGCTTGTGGGGATAACTTTGGAATGGTATGACGTAATTACAGGAGCTTTCCCGGGGCTGGTAAGTCTTGGTGCGCTGAACATGCTGACAAAATCTGCCGTCAGACGTGATTGGTTTTCGAGTAAATAACTGTGTTTCATTTGTCCCCTGTTTCAATCGGCCTGGCTCTCCCCTACCTGAATTTGAGCTTAATGCTCTTGATGCTAAAGAACTGAGAACACAGCCTTATTTGCATACCCCTAGAACTGACCCAAGGAGGACTCCCCCCAATTTCACACCTCTGGCCTGGCAAACCCGGCCATGTTGAAGAAGCCCCGTGATAAAGTCTAAGGGTGAAAGCAAACCCAACCATAGCCTACAGCTTAGCCGTGTGTGTGTGTGTGTGTGTGTTCTAAGGGTAGAAGCAAACCCAGACATACAGCCAAGCCAAGCAGCCAACATCGTGTTCTACACCCCCCCCCAACACACACGCACACACACACACACACACACACACACATCTCACAACAGCAGGAACAGCAGGAGGAACATAATACAGGCTACAGGCTCATTGCCATGAGTGTGTATGTGAGACAAAGAGAGAGAGAGATAGGCATATTTTAGGCAGTGTGTGTGTGTGTGTGAGAGAGAGAGAGAGAGAGATGGGCATATTTTAGGCAGTGTGTGTGTGTGTGTGTGAGAGAGAGAGAGAGAGAAAGATAGGCAGTTTTTAAACATGGTCAGAAGAGATGGGAAATTGACCAACACAGCCAGATACACTAGCTTAAAAGTAGTTGTGTGTGTGTGTGTGTGTTAGTGTGAAGCATCAGATGATATTTAAATTATTCATATCAAAGCTCCACCCCCTCTCACCTGTCACCTGTTGTGCGTCCCACAGACAGACAGGCTTTATCTCTCTCTGTCTTTCTCTCTCTCCCTCGGACTCTCTCTTCTGTGCTCCTGTTTTGGAACTCCAGAACGTGTGTGATGAAAGGTGTGTAACAACTGTTTTTCTTTATTTTGGGGATAGTGTTTAGGTGAAGAGTGTGTGTTTGGATGCCCGAGGATAGTGTCTGTGTGTCTGTGTGTGTGTGTGTGTGTGTGTGTTTTGTTTGGATGCCCAAGGATAGATTGTGCGTGTGTGTGTGTTTGAATAGAGTGTATGTGATCTGACTGCTGATCTAACTGAATGGCGTTCTGAATCTGTTGCAATCTGGATGGAGTGAATGACCTCTGCCAGAGAGGTCATGTTTTCGCCAACGTTTGTTTGTTTGTCTGTTTGTCTGTTTGTCTGTCTCTGTGCCAAATAACTCAAAATAGTGCGGATTTGGAGGAAATTTTCTCACAACGTTGGTATTAGGACAAGGAAGAGATGATTCAAATTTGGTGGTGATCCAGAACACCATTTGGAGTTTGTATTGGGTCAGTGACCCTATGTTGCCCTGGTGGAGGTCTGTGCTCTCCGAGGGCTTTTCGAGTTATCTAATTATCTACTGTGATGTGATTGGATGGTGTTAATTATCTACTGTGATGTGATTGGATGGTGTTAATTATGCTGTATGTGTATCTACTGTGATCTGATTTGATGGAGTTAATTATGCTGTATGTGTGATGTCATAATGCACTGGTAGGATGGTTTCCCCAGCGATCGCACTGGCGTTCCTTCCTCTGCTGCTAACATTGCTGATCCGGTACCGGTTCTACCTGGTGCTTCTGTACCGTGCGGTGCTGGTGCGCTGGTTCTATGACTGGACCACAGGTCTGACCCGGGAGGAACGCGCCTTCCAGTACGTGCTCACACACGCCACGCCTGGTGAACCCAACAGCATCATAGATGCCTTCGACAGCTGGGGCAACAATGTGGAATACATGAGTCACATCGGCCCCAAGAAAGGTGTGTGTGTGTGGGTGTGTATGTGTGTGTGTGTGTGTGTAGAAAGTCCTTTTAAAGCAAGTACCTCCATTCGGTCACCATCTTGGATCACCCTCGGGCAACTCTTTGGGGTGAACAAGACCAGGCCCCATCAAAATGAATGGGGAGATATCCAAAGCTCCAGATCAGTGCGTCGCACTGACTTTAAAAGTGCATTGTGTGAATCCTTGTTTAAGTCTGAATTGACCAATGTCAAACACAAGAAACACAATTTGCTCAGTACTGCTGTGCCAACATTCACAGCATGGCTATTACCATGGTGATGGAGATAGTAAACAAAAGGTTAACTGTACGATTGCCTACTTTTACTGCAGGGCAGGACTACAGGCCACAATACATTTCTATGGGAGAACTTTTTAAATGATGTGTCTCCTCCAAAACAGTCTCTGATAGGAAAGGTCCTGGATAAGCTGATTGTGGAGACGACTCCACTGGTTGTACTGGAGTTGGGGACCCACTGTGTTTGTGTGTGTGTGTATGTGTGTAAGTAAGATCTGGAAAAGTTGGCTGTTGTGGAGACGACTCCACTGGTAGTACAGGAGTTGGGGATCCATTGTGTGTGTGTGTAGGCAAGATCCTGGATAAGCTGGTTGAGGAGACGGCTCCACTAGTAGCACTGGAGTTGGGGACCCACTGTGGCTACAGTACGATCCGGATCGCACGGGCACTTCCTGTGGGGGCACGGCTTATCACCGTTGAGATGGATGAGCGGAATGCACAAATAGCTGAGAAGGTCATTCGATTGGCTGGTTTTGATGATGACACGGTAAGTACTGCGTCTATGTGTGTTTGTTCCATTTGCACTATCCCCTCAACACACACACGCCACTGAACACTGACCACACACTCTCCACTGAACATCGACCACACACACTCTCCACTGAACACCGACCACACACACACTCTCCACTGAACACACACAAAGGAAGCAAATGACAGTCTCATACTTCTCTGATCATGTGTGTCATATGTGCATACATATGTGTGTGGAAACAGAGGCAGTCCCTCCCAAAAGGGCCATAAGGAGTGATGATTTACCAGCACCACCCCTGACTGGAGAACAGTAAAGAGGAAGTCTAGACTAGTTTTAAGTTCAGACTAAAAGGTACTGAGAGTGTCCGCTTGTCGGATGTGTGTGTGTGTGTGTGTGTGTGTGTGTGTCTGGGCGGGGGGTTATTCCACAGTAGCAAAAGCACAGTAGCAAAAGCTCTTCCTCCTATCGTAGATTTTGATATTCTCAGCATTACAAGGAGACTAGCACTCTGGGATCTTAGGGTAACATAACATATGTTAGAGCACGGCCACTGAGGGCTTTATAGGCTAGGAGGAGTATTTTGAAGGCCATTCAGCTTTTAGGGAGCCAGTGTAAGGAAGCAAGGATAGGAGAGATATGTTCATATTTTTTGTCCTAGTGAGTGTTCAGGCTGCAGTATTTTGTGTTTGCTGTGGGTTTCTGATACAGGCTTTACTACACCCAGAGCACAAAGCATTACGATAATCAAACCTGGAGGTAATAAATGCATGTTTTTCAGCATCCTCAAAGGATAGGAACTTTGTAACCTTAGCAATGTTTCGCTGGTGGAAAAAAGATGTTTTTGAAATGTGTTTACATGACTATTTAGAGAGGTCCTGGTCAATAATTACCTCAAGGTCTTTAACTTTTGCGTTACATGACAGTGAAAGACCACTGAGTAAGTTTTGGTGAAGAGGTAGAATGTTGTTCAGCTGTTTAGGGCCAATCATCATAACTTCAGTTTCATCAGAGTTTAAACAGGATATTATTAGTCATCCAGGTTTAAACAGGATATTATTAGTCATCCAGGTTTGGATGTCTTGGAGGCAGGCATGCATGTCCCGAGAGATTTTGGGCCATGCCCAGCTATGAGCAGCTATGAGCAGTCTTAAGAAGCTATGAGCATGCTATGAGCAGTCTTAAGAAGCTATGAGCATGCTATGAGCAGTCTTAAGAAGCTATGAGCATGCTATGAGCAGCTATGAGCAGTCTTAAGAAGCTATGAACATGCTATGAGCAGCTATGAGCATGCTATGAGCAGTCTTAAGAAGCTATGAGCATGCTATAAGCAGCTATGTGCAGCTATGAGCATGCTATGAGCAGTCTTAAGAAGCTATGAGCAGCTATGAGCAGTCTTAAGAAGATCTGTTGCTATGAGCATGCTATGAGCAGCTATGAGCATGCTATGAGCAGTCTTAAGAAGCTATGAGCATGCTATGAGCAGTCTTAAGAAGATCTGTTGCTATGAGCATGCTATGAGCAGTCTTAAGAAGCTATGAGCATGCTATGAGCAGTCTTAAGCAGCTATGAGCATGCTATGAGCAGCTATGAGCAGTCTTAAGAAGCTATGAGCATGCTATGAGCAGCTATGAGCAGTCTTAAGAAGCTATGAGCATGCTATGAGCAGTCTTAAGAAGCTATGAGCATGCTATGAGCAGCTATGAGCAGCTATGAGCATGCTATGAGCAGCTATGAGCATGCTATGAGCAGTCTTAAGAAGCTATGAGCAGTCTTAAGAAGATCTGTTGGGACAGGATATTTACATTATCAGTTAATTGATCAACTTGTGTTGGGCTTGGAGTAGAGCCCTCTAATGCAGGCCTATATAGGCTCAGTAAAGGTCGAGGAGAGAGGGAATTTTTGCTGTGAAGTCATCTGTAGTTTTGGGAGTTATGTTTTGAGTGTAGTAGTGAGTTGAGTTCGGTGCTACATAGTCTAATATGATTTGTAAAGTTATTAAGTAGTGATCAGGTAGTGTAGAGTGTCAAGGTAGGGTTATAAGTTGTTAAGTTTGTACTCCATATGTTAGTACAAGGTCAATGGTGTGATTACCTTGATGTGTATTTACATTTTGGCAGAAGCCGATGTGATCGAGTAGCGATTGGAATGCAATTGCCAGGCTATCATTGGCAACGTCCATGTGGATATTAAAATCACCTCAGTGTAGGGGCCTGGAGGTCTATTTTATCACCTCAGTGTAGGGGCCTGGAGGTCTATTTAATCACCTCAGTGTAGGGGCCTGGAGGTCTATTTAATGGAACAATTGTAAACAATTCCTGTCAGGATGAATCAAGTTAAGGACAAGAACCTTAAAAGATTTTAAATTATAATCAAGCTTGGGGGCCATAATGAGGTTTGAATTGTGAATTGTGGCTACTCCACCACCAAGGCCATAAGGATGTGGTATGTGGTCATTAGAACTGTGTAGGACAGTCATTTTGCCACCTGGACCAAACTCTGGTTCGTCAGGAAAAGCCGAGTTTAAGTGAGGAGCTCAGCACCCATGCGCGGGGTATGGATACCGTCCATTCAAAAGTTCAGGCCTCCCCCAGAAGGAGCTAAAGTTATCGCCCACATTTTTAGCACCACACCATCCCGACAGCTTCGGTTCGGTGAAAAAACTCTGCTGAGCATTTCTCATTGCGTTTAATAGATATGGACCAGAGAAGGTTCCATGTGGTTTGCTGGTTTACACCATGTTTACGCTTAATGAGCTGCAGCTGTGTTTGGAGTTTTGCTGGTTTAGTTGGTTGACCCAGCTTGTGATGGTAGAATATGATGGTTCTGTTGGTCAAACCAGCTTTGGCTGGATATTGGCTTGTCAGTCCAGCAATGGCTGGTCAAACCAGCAAGACCACCATAAACCATCAATGTAAGCTTGTTAGGCTGGTCACCAGCATGTCCATCTTAAACCATCAATGTAAGCTTGTTAGGCTGGTCACCAGCATGACCACCATAAACCATCAATGTAAGCTTGTTAGGCTGGTCACCAGCATGTCCATCTTAAACCATCAATGTAAGCTTGTTAGGCTGGTCACCAGCATGTCCATCTTAAACCATCAATGTAAGCTTGTTAGGCTGGTCACCAGCATGACCACCATAAACCATCAATGTAAGCTTGTTAGGCTGGTCACCAGCATGTCCATCTTAAACCATCAATGTAAGCTTGATAGGCTGGTCACCAGCATGTCCAACATAAACCAGCACACTTACATATGACTAACTTGTCAGACCAACATGACCTTCCTAAGATGGTCACACCAGCAAGACCAAATGGTGGCGCAACCAGTAAGACCAGCAACGACCAGCAAGAGCTGGTAAAAAACAGCAAAGACCATCAGAAGCTGGTAAAGAAACAGCTAAGACCAGCAAAACCAGCTAAAGCCAGCAAACCATCATAAACTGGTAAAGCAGTTTTTTTCAGTAGCGCGTTGTGCCCTCTAAGCGGGCTCATGGACAGCATTGTTGGAAAAGGGCAATAATCTGGTTTAAGAAATATCTCAGCATCTCACCTTGTTCAGCTCACTGTTTCCTCAAGTGCTCATAATAAATGCTCAGTGTTGGTAGTTTATTAATATCCACTCCCTGCTCAGAATAGTTGTGCTGTAGGGGCCTCAGTGATCTGGAGAGAGTTGTGCTGTAGGGCCTCAGTGATCTGGAGAGAGTTGTGCTGTAGGGGCCTCAGTGATCTGGAGAGAGTTGTGCTGTAGGGGCCTTAGTGAGCTGGAGAGAGTTGTGCTGTAGGGGCCTCAGTGATCTGGACAGAGTTGAGCTGTAGGGGCCTCAGTGATCTGGAGAGAGTTGTGCTGTAGGGGCCTCAGTGATCTGGACAGAGTTGAGCTGTAGGGGCCTCAGTGATCTGGAGAGAGTTGTGCTGTAGGGGCCTCAGGGGCCTCAGTGATCTGGACAGAGTTGAGCTGTAGGGGCCTCAGTGATCTGGAGAGAGTTGTGCTGTAGGGGCCTCAGGGGCCTCAGTGATCTGGACAGAGTTGAGCTGTAAGGGCCTCAGTGATCTGGACAGAGTTGAGCTGTAGGGGCCTCAGTGATCTGGAGAGAGTTGTGCTGTAGGGGCCTCAGTGATCTGGAGAGAGTTGTGCTGTAGGGGCCTCAGTGATCTGGAGAGAGTTGAGCTGTAGGGGCCTCAGTGATCTGGACAGAGTTGAGCTGTAGGGGCCTCAGTGATCTGGAGAGAGTTGTGCTGTAGGGGCCTCAGGGGCCTCAGTGATCTGGACAGAGTTGAGCTGTAGGGGCCTCAGTGATCTGGAGAGAGTTGTGCTGTAGGGGCCTCAGGGGCCTCAGTGATCTGGACAGAGTTGAGCTGTAAGGGCCTCAGTGATCTGGACAGAGTTGAGCTGTAGGGGCCTCAGTGATCTGGAGAGAGTTGTGCTGTAGGGGCCTCAGTGATCTGGAGAGAGTTGAGCTGTAGGGGCCTCAGTGATCTGGACAGAGTTGAGCTGTAGGGGCCTCAGTGATCTGGAGAGAGTTGTGCTGTAGGGGCCTCAGGGGCCTCAGTGATCTGGACAGAGTTGAGCTGTAGGGGCCTCAGTGATCTGGACAGAGTTGAGCTGTAGGGGCCTCAGTGATCCTATCTCAGTATAGGGATAGAGATTGGCTACAATAAACAATATACTGCAAACACCTTTTTGGCTCGAATGCACGCAAACACACACACGCACACACACACACACTCACATACACACTAAGCCAGCAGTAGCCTACTGAGTACACTTACTGAACATATGTTTTCCCGCTGGTGCAGTGTGTTCATACGCACACACACACAGAGACACACACTGACACTGAGGGTGTGTTTCTCCTCTGGTCCTGCAGGTGGAGCTCTACGTGGCGCCCTCTGATGAAGTGATTGGGCGTCTGCGTGAGGATCTGGGTGTGGAGCGGGTGGACCTGGTGTTCATGGATCACTGGAAGCGCTGCTACCTGCCCGACCTGCGGCTGCTGGAGGAGCACGGCGTGCTGGGATACGGCTCGGTGCTGCTGGCTGACAATGTGCTGTTCCCCGGCGCTCCTCACTTCCTGCGTTACGCCCGCTCCTGTGGCCTCTACAGCCTCCGTCTGCACCGCGCTACGCTGGAGTACAGCCGTGGCATCCGGGACGGCATGGCTCAATTAGAGTACCGCGGAGTCCAGATAGACACCTGACCACACACACACACACACACACACACACTACTCATGTACACACAGACACACACACGCACTACTCACATACACACTATGCACATACATAACACACACATTACTTTCTCTCTCACGCACACACAAACACAGACACACACACACACACACACACACACACTACTCACATACACACAGACACACACACGCACTACTCACATACACACTATGCACATACATAACACACACATTACTTTCTCTCTCACGCACACACAAACACAGACACACACACACACACACACACACACTACTCACATACACACAGACACACACACGTACTACTCACATACACACTTTGCACATACATACACACACACTACTCTCTCTCTCACACACACACACACACACACACACAGACACACACACACTACTCACATACACACTATGCACATACATAACACACACACTACTTTCTCTCTCTCTCACACACACACACACACACACACACACATTCACTCAGTCACATTTGCTAAGTTTGATTCCTTATGCCAGCGACGTTTAAAGTGGAATGGGAGTCTAATAGCAAGTAAAAGTGATGTTATTTGTTTTGTGTTTTTATCCCAGCCTGATTAAATGTGTATAAGTATTGGGATTACTTCTCTCTCTTCTCACTCAGCCGGGGGTGGATAGTGTGCTCACTTTCTTATGAGGCGAATTTTGGATTCACCACAAATGCTGCATCAGGGTGACACACCCACCAAACAGAAGAAATCTACTCCAGAAGCCTGTTGCAAAGTGTTGTACGACTTCATTCAATCAGAAAACCCATGAGAGAGAGGAGGTCACACTGCATTGGCCAATGACAGAGTTGGGGATCATGTTGCATGAAGAGACCTTTGACCTTTTCAGGGGTTGACAATTAGAACAAGATTGAGAGAGGGGGCGTGATTTTACATTGGTCCAGGCTAAACCTATGGAATTTTTGAATGTTAGAACTGGTACCATAGCAACCATAGAATGGACTGGTTAAGACAATATCAAGCATGTTTGAGTTTGTCTGATTCAGTCAGAATTGCATCAACAATTGAAAAGTCTCAGTGTTTCAAATCCATTACCCAAACACAGGTCACTCAGATAACTCCAGTCATGACCCCTGTTCCTGACCTTCTATTTCTTATTACTGGTTCAGACATTCCATCGTATCAGGATGGAGGTTAAAAATCATGAGGTCTGTTCCTAATTTGAGCTGTCATGTCTGAATGTACAGGCAGTCTAACTAAATATCCACAAAATATAGTCAAATCAACATCACCTGAGTACCCCTATAACCACCCCCCCCACCCCCACCACCACCATCCAATCATACCACTTTAATGAAACAGTCGTCCAATCACATCACTTTCAATAAATGTTTACTTCATTTCTGAGTATTGAAACAGACCAAGACTGATGTCATGACGGTGATTTCAGGAAAATACATGCTTCAATTCTCCCTGTGACACACACACACACACACACACACACACACACTCACACACACACATGCACACACACGTGCACACAAATATGCATGCATAAACAAAGAGATTCAATCTTTCCATGTTTATTTTCATCATCAATAAATTACCCCTTACAAATGAAATGGATTGTTTGGCATAAACATCAGACTATCTACACGTGTGGCACACATACAGACACATACATGCACACATGCAAAAGCAAGGATTTCAACAAAAATGACATTATGTACAGAGGACACACACATGGAAATATTCATCTGTGTGACATCATTCATTTGGAGTTATTTTGTGTGTGATGGTTAGCATCTAATGCTAACTGTTTTTGTAATAGTGTGATTGGGCTAGGTGGCATGCTCACATCTGTTAGCAATGTTTAGCATGCTGTCAGGCTAACTGGAATGTTTATGTGCATGTGTGATGGTGAGCATGCTATTAGGCTACCTGATTTTTAGCTTGCTACCACACTAACTGGCACATGTGTGATGGTTAGCACCCTAGAAATTGATACGTAGAAGCCATATTGTCCGTTGGGTTCAATAGGATGGAACACCTCAATAATATGGAATAATATGGTCTGATGGAACAGTATCATGCTAGGATGATAAATTCCCTCCTGTGCAATAGAATGTCACTAGTTGTCACTAAATTTCTGTTGTCACTTCTGGCATCACCCCAGGTACAAGTTTCTTCTAAGGCAATAACATGACTCAGGAGATAATGAGCCCAATATGCATGGTTGTGCTTTCAGGGGCTTCACATGGAAAGTGATTTGATGTTGACGTGACGTGACAGGCAAGCTAGTCAGTGCAGTGCTAATGGCTCCAAGGCCCTTTCCAGGTGGAACCAGCTCAACTTCCGCATATATTCCTTCCTCAGTTCCCGAAAATGAATGGAAGTAAGTTAGAGGCTTCTTCTCCTCTTTGGTGCATACGGTCACCTACTGTACAAGAGTGTGCAAAGGGACTTGTGAAGGGAGTGGTTCTATCAAGATGGCAGCGCCGTTGACCTATGTTCCAGAGCCCAATGTGGCTTCTAAGTATCTATTTCTGTGGTTAGCACTGCTAGCATGTTTAGGTGTCAGTGCCCCATGGGAAATCTAAAGCAGCCAATCAGAGACCAGATCCAAGAGCAGAAGGACTTTTTGGACTTAACCAACCAGCCAAGAAGGCCAACAAAATCCAAACAGGAATTAGCCAGTTATACAATTTAGATTTAGATCCCTACAAACTCAGCTTCTAGGTGTGTTGTTGTCAACAACCAAGATTTCATACTTATTTTGCCTCTGAAACAAAGAGATGCAATGATGCAGTTGTGTAGTAACTACATTACCCAGTAGCCTCTTTTGGAAGATGCAATGATGCAATGGTGTAGTAACTACATTACCCAGTAGCCTCTTTTGGAAGATGCAATGATGCAATGGTGTAGTAACTACATTACCCAGTAGCCTCTTTTGGAAGATGCAATGATGCAGTAGTGTAGTAACTACATTACCCAGTAGCCTCTTTTGGAAGATGCAATGATGCAGTAGTGTAGTAACTACATTACCCAGTAGCCTCTTTTGGAAGATGCAATGATGCAGTAGTGTAGTAACTACATTACCCAGTAGCCTCTTTTGGAAGATGCAATGATGCAGTAGTGTAGTAACTACATTACCCAGTAGCCTCTTTTGGAAGATGCAATGATGCAATGGTGTAGTAACTACATTACCCAGTAGCCTCTTTTGGAAGATGCAATGATGCAGTAGTGTAGTAACTACATTACCCAGTAGCCTCTTTTGGAAGATGCAATGATGCAATGGTGTAGTAACTACATTACCCAGTAGCCTCTTTTGGAAGATGCAATGATGCAATGGTGTAGTAACTACATTACCCAGTAGCCTCTTTTGGAAGATGCAATGATGCAATGGTGTAGTAACTACATTACCCAGTAGCCTCTTTTGGAAGATGCAATGATGCAGTAGTGTAGTAACTACATTACCCAGTAGCCTCTTTTGGAAGATGCAATGATGCAGTAGTGTAGTAACTACATTACCCAGTAGCCTCTTTTGGAAGATGTACCCGCCTTCCCCTAAGTGTTAGAAGAGTCAGATTCTCTGAACACAACATGAACCAGTCAGGCTTGTGTGTGTGTGTGTGTGTGCATGGATCAGACTGGCTGCTGTGTGTGTGTGTGTGTGTGTGTGTGTGTGTGTGTGTGTGGATCAGACTGGCGGCTGTGTGTGTTGATCAGATTTGCTTGTTTACATGTGGAAAGTTCTGTTTTCAAACTGAACAGTAGGATGAAAAAACACACACACACACACACACACGTGCAATGCTGTCTTTTCTTTTTCCTTCGCCCCAGACTCTGTGAATCTCACCCCTGCTGAGTGATCACAGGTGACCTGACCTCCAGGGTCACGGCCAGTGGGAGGGGCCATGATATGACATCACTCTTGCTGTGCTTGGTGAAGCTGTGTAGTGTGTGTTAGAGAGGCCCAGTCCCTGTGTGTGCATGTGAGAGGGAGTGTGTGTGAGTGTGCGAGTGTGAGTGTGTGCATGAGTGTGTGTGTCGGCCACGGCTTCCCTGCGCCTGCTGGATGCGCTGACACTCCCTCAGGTTCTGGGCTCGAAGCTCTGCACTCAAGATCTCTTCGACAACCCGCCATGGAAACCAGCCGCGCTCACCATCATGGAGACGCTCTCCTAACACCCAACCTAACACAGAAAAGACACACACACACACACACACACACACGGCTCAGGCCCACACATATGCCTCACTTCCACACACACACACATACCTTATTCTTTCTCATACACACACTTACAATCCTAAGATACATGACCACACGTATACCCTGAGTGAGTGTGTGAGAGGGAGTGTGTTTCTGCATGTGAAGGGGTGAGGTGTGTTTGTGTGTGTGGAGGTAAGTGAGGTGTGTGTGTGTGTGTGTGTGTGTGTGTGTGTGTGTGAAGTTGAATGAAGGTGAGTGAGCTGTGTGAGTATGTGTGAAGGTGTATGTGTGTGTTTGAAGCAGAGCGAGGTGTGTGTGTGTGTGTGTGTGTGTGTGTGTGTGTGTGTGTGTGAAGTTGAATGAAGGTGAGTGAGCTGTGTGAGTATGTGTGAAGGTGTATGTGTGTGTTTGAAGCAGAGCGAGGTGTGTGTGTGTGTGTGTGTGTGTGTGTGTGTGTGTGTGTGTGAGCTCACCATCATCTGTTTTCTCCAGCACGTGCAGCACATCTGCCATCTCAATGGAGATCTCATCAGGCTCCTGAGCAGAGTAGGACTGGATGCACTGGACCTGAGGGGCATCTGAAACACACACACACACCCATTTACACCATACACACACACACACACCATACACACACACACACACATACACATACACACACACACCATATACACACACACACACACACACACATACACAAACACCATACACACACACACAGCAGAAACAAAAGAGCGTCAAGAGGAAGAGAAGCACAGGGTGGTGAGCTAACAGGCACAAACGCCTGATCCAATGAGCACCCCACGACCCCAACCCCCAGCACCCAACGCCCTGATCCTGCCACCCCATAGCACCCCACGACCCCAATGCCCAGCACCCAACGCCCTGATCCTGCCACCCCATAGCACCCCACGACCCCAATGCCCAGCACCCAACGCCCTGACCCTGCCACCCACGACCCCAACCCCCAGCACCCAACGCCCTGATCCTGCCACCCCATAGCACCCCACGACCCCAACCCCCAGCACCCAACGCCCTGACCCTGCCACTATTGAGCAATCAGAGCCCCAGCCTGGGGATCTGAACCATCTCCACAATCATATGCAGCCACACCCACTGCATAATACAACCACGCCCACTGTATATTGCAGCTCCACCCAGTGCAGACTGCAGCTCCACCCACCACAGCTCCACAGGCTGTAGTTGTCTTACCAGGAGAAGGTGGGTGTTGGGGAAGCCCTGCTCTGTGCTCTTCATGGGACAGAGGGTCACCTGGGCAAAGGGAGCAGCACTGTGAGGGACACACTCAACCCCCTCCAGCCCCTCAGGGGGTGCTGTCTCTCCACCACCCCAGCACCCTCCAGCCCCTCAGGGGGTGCGGTCTCTCCACCACCCCAGCACCCTCCAGCCCCACAGGGGAAGATGTGGTGCACTACTGTGGCTGAGTCTGTACCCTCCAGGCCCTTTGGGGGCGATGTGGTGCCCTACTGCGGCTGGGTCTTCATGCACTGTTCTTTTAACTGCCTCTATTGTTTGTTATATATTGCTGTGTTTCAGAATGTGTAGCGCACTTCTACTCTGCCTGGAACAGAATCTGCACTGGAGATGTGCTTCCACTGACACTTTTGCACTGGGGTTCCCATAGGATCCTCCTGCACATTCCACACTACTTGGCACACATAATTAGTACCCTAAATGCACACATAATTAGTACCCTAAATGCACACATAATTAGTACCCTAACTGCACACATAATTAGTACCCTAACTGCACACATAATTAGTACCCTAACTGCACACATAATTAGTACCCTAACTGCACACATGATAGGATTTATTCTCTGTATTTTTATACTGTATATGTGCGTATGTCAGGTGTTTGACATGTTGTGGAAACTTAAGGATACCAGAATTTCCTATGGAGTAATAAAGGTATCTATCTATCTATCTACCTATCTATCTATCTGTCTATCTATCTATCTATCTATCTATGGGGACCCACGGGGACC
>PYXC01000544.1:47500-52500 GCA_015244755.2 Tenualosa ilisha
TCGGACTCCGGCACCTTCTACAACCAAGGAAGTTGGAAAAGTTTAAAGAATATATGGAAACAAAGTAAAATAGAAAACTTAACCTGTTTTTACCACTACAGCTACACTGACTAGTTAGACTGTATCACCACACTGACTAGTTAGACTCTATAACCACACTGACTAGTTAGACTGTATCACCACACTGACTAGTTAGACTGCATCATCACGCTGACTAGTTAATCACCTTAGCAACATCATTTAACATCAGCCTGTCAAAATGAACAGTGTTAAACACAAACACATCCCATGGCTTGTAAGGCAAATACTTATGTAATCAACCACACACAAAGACAAGGAACGACAACCAATAGGATGGTTTATGGTGAATGTCTACTCAGCATTCAGTCACTGTGCTACAGACATCCGTCAGCAGGGGGCAGTGTTGTGTTCATAAGGGATTAGCTGGCTTTGGCGTTGAAGGAAGTCGTACAAAACGCAAATCTTGGCATTAAAACAGGTGGGCTTGTGAGAAATAAATCGAATAAGAAAGACTCTCAGACGTCCCACTATGCCTCTCACAGCTGACAGCAGCTGTGATGACTGGGATGTCGCTTACACTCACTGAAAAAATACACACATGAAGCTTGCAAAACACCATCTAAAATCTGCACTTTTGTTTTCTTTGGCTGACTTTCCTGTAGAACTCTGACGTGTGTGTGTGTGTGTGTGTTTAATAACATTTCTAACACCCTGTTCAAAGGTGGTGTGTGCCCTGCTGTGCTCAGAGATCGCTGGTGTAATGTGTGTATTGTAATGTATTGTAATGTAATGTGTGTGTGTAATGTGTGTATTGCTGGTGTAATGTGTGTATTGCTGGTGTAATGTGTGTGTGTAATGTGTGTATTGCTGGTGTAATGTGTGTATTGCTGGTGTAATGTGTGTATTGCTGGTGTAATGTGTGTATTGCTGGTGTAATGTGTGTATTGCTGGTGTAATGTGTGTGTGTAATGTGTGTATTGCTGGTGTAATGTGTGTATTGCTGGTGTAATGTGTGTGTGTAATGTGTGTATTGCTGGTGTAATGTGTGTATTGCTGGTGTAATGTGTGTATTGCTGGTGTAATGTGTGTGTGTAATGTGTGTATTGCTGGTGTAATGTGTGTATTGCTGGTGTAATGTGTGTATTGCTGGTGTAATGTGTGTGTGTAATGTGTGTGTGTAATGTGTGTATTGCTGGTGTAATGTGTGTATTGCTGGTGTAATGTGTGTATTGCTGGTGTAATGTGTGTGTGTAATGTGTGTATTGCTGGTGTAATGTGTGTGTGTAATGTGTGTATTGCTGGTGTAATGTGTGTATTGCTGGTGTAATGTGTGTGTGTAATGTGTGTATTGCTGGTGTAATGTGTGTATTGCTGGTGTAATTGACCTACATGTGAACTACTGCTGCTACACTAGATGTTAATAATTAGAGGCCTTTCTGAGAGACAGCCTGTGTGTTTATAGGTGTATTTCACCTATTTGTGTTCACACACACACACACTGACTGGATATACAGACAGACTTTAGATACACAGACACACACACAAAATTTGGATACACACACACAGACATGAGTGTGTTACCAGTGACAGGCTACCAGAAATAACCCAGAAAATAAGCTGTGCCGTATCTCTGCTGTGAGGAACTGTGGTTTCTTCTGTGTGTAGGGCAGAGCGTCGCCCGAGTGTGTTTGCTGTGAGTAGGGCAGAGCGTCGCCCGAGTGTGTTTGCTGTGAGTAGGGCAGAGCGTCGCCTGAGTGTGTGTGTGAGTAGGGCAGAGCGTCGCCCCAGTGTGTGTGTGAGTAGGGCAGAGCGTCGCCCGAGTGTGTTTGCTGTGAGTGGGGCAGAGCGTCGCCTGAGTGTGTGTGTGAGTAGGGCAGAGCGTCGCCTGAGTGTGTTTGCTGTGAGTAGGGCAGAGCGTCGCCCCAGTGTGTGTGTGAGTAGGGCAGAGCGTCGCCCGAGTGTGTGTGTGAGTAGGGCAGAGCGTCGCCTGAGTGTGTGTGTGAGTAGGGCAGAGCGTCGCCTGAGTGTGTGTGTGAGTAGGGCAGAGCGTCGCCTGAGTGTGTGTGTGAGTAGGGCAGAGCGTCGCCTGAGTGTGTGTGTGAGTAGGGCAGAGCGTCGCCCGAGTGTGTTTGCTGTGAGTGGGGCAGAGCGTCGCCCGAGTGTGTTTGCTGTGAGTAGGGCAGAGCGTCGCCTGAGTGTGTGTGTGAGTAGGGCAGAGCGTCGCCTGAGTGTGTGTGTGAGTAGGGCAGAGCGTCGCCTGAGTGTGTGTGTGAGTATCAAAGGTTGAGCGGCACCTCAGAAAACACCTTATCAACATCTGAAAGCTTTCATGTTGAATACCTTTGGTGGAGCCACAGGATTTCTGTGAATGTGATTGGCAGAGTCAAGTCATTTCCTAGAATGTGATTGGTGGATTCATGCTCTATTCATTTGATTTATTTATTTAGCAGACGCTTTTATCCAAAGCGACTTACATTTTGTCAACTACCAATTGTTCAGGGCCAGTCTCCCCTAGAGCAGCTGAGGGTTAAGTGCTCAAGGGCACAACGGTGGCAGCTGGGATTCGAACCCACAACTTTTTAGGCTACTTGCACGCTAGCCAGGTTCCTTAACCACTATGATACCACCGCCCCATCTCTTCTTCTGCAGTTCATCCCTCCATCTCTACTCATCTCTTCTTCTGCAGTTCATCCCTCCATCTCTACTCATCTCTTCCTCTGCAGTTCATTCCTCCATCTCTACTCATCTCTTCTTCTGCTGTTCATCCCTCATTCTGTGTCACTTCTTCACTCCTCACACACTTGAGCTCAGACACTGCCCCTGGCCCCTGGCCCCTGGCCCCTGGCCCAGCCCTACTTGAGCTCATTCTCTGGGAGTCTGGGATAAGTCTGTGACTTTCCATTTGTGTGAATGTGTAACTACATGAGAGAAAGACATGGAGTCTATGTCTGCATGTGTGTGTATTTTTGAGTCTATGTGTGTGAGTGTGTGTGTGTGTGTGTGAGTGTATTTGTGTGTGTGTGTGTTTGTGAGTGCGTGTGTATGTGTGTTTGTTTGTGAGTGTGTGTGTGTATATTTGCGAGAGTGTGTCTGAGAACCTGAGAGGGGTGTGCATTCAATTGTGTATGACAGCACTGACGTTGAAGTCATTGTAATTTAGAGGGTGTGCCTGGCAAAACATTAGCCGCTCATTCCCACACACACAGACACACACACACACACACAGACATTGCATTGTCATACAAAGAGGAGCATATGCCAAAACATACAAACACATGCCTGAGTTGCAAACTTGAAACACACACACACACACACTCACACACACACAGAGCAGCGTCATCATCCCCGAGGTAGTCCAGGCGAAACCTGACTGGTTTCACCAAAGAGTGAGTTTGTTGATGATACTGGTCCCCACCACCATTCACAACATTATGTTAGCATGTCTGCTAGCTTGCGTGTTAGTAGTGGCGGTTAGCTACAGCATGTTAGCATGTCTGCTAGCTTGCGTGTTAGTTGTGGCGGTTAGCTACAGCATGTTTGCTATGACTGCTAGCTAACATGTTGGCTAACCCTAGCTAGTATATTAGCTGTGATGGTTAGCCAGTGCATGTTAGATGTGACAGTTCGCTGGAACATGTTAAATGTGACTACACTAGTTGGGACTACGTTGTGGAAGATATAACAGACATCCCAAGGCTCCCAGTGGCATAAAATCTCCTGTAAGTCACATGATTGTGTAAATTTCATTTGAGAGTGGGCGGCGCAGTCAGAACAAGTGGCAAAGGCAGAGGTGGGGGTGTGTGTAAGTGTGTGTGTGAGTGTGAAGCACTACAGGCACATCATGTGAGCATCAGTCCTGTGTGGTATTTGTGCAAATGTAGCCTATACCTTATCAGATGACCTCTGTCCCTTGGATCATCAAATCATTTCGTCATTAAAATGAAGCTTCTTGCAGCGCGAATGAAAAAAATATGCAAGAAATATGTTGAAATATTACACCATGTAATGCATTGTGCATGTGGGCTAATGTAATATTACACCATGTAATGCATTGTGCATGTGGGCTAATGTAAGGATGTAATGCATTGTGCATGTGGGCTAATGTAAGGATGTAATGCATTGTGCATGTGGGCTAATGTAAGGATGTAATGCATTGTGCATGTGGGCTAATGTAAATGTAAGGATGAGGCCAGTAGAAGCCCAAGGATGTAGGATGGAATGTAAAAGCCTATATGATAGAGAACAAAAAACGGAGTGGAATTGTACTAGAATATATATCTATATAATATCTATATATAATTATATATTCATATATACAGTGTAATATCTATATAATATATATACATAATCTATATCTTTTGGAGCCTTTTTCGTTTCGTTTGTTTGTTTGTTTTTTATTTTTCCCTGAAATGAGTCTCTATAAGTTGGGATGTCTGATATAACATAAACTAGTATAAACAAGGTATAAACTATATTTATCTGAATTTATCAGATTTTATAGTGATTTTAAAAACAATTGCTGTAAATGTACAGTTAGTTAACACATGTTAGCTATAACAATTAGCCAGGACATTATGTTAGCAGCAATGATAATTATGTTAGCTGGGACTGTTTGCAACAATATTATGTTAGCTTTGAGTCACTGCTGTTTTGCCTTTTGCTGAATATACTGAATATGTTGCTATCTGGGAAATACCATATGCCAGCTTGGCCATGCACACACACACACACACACACACACACACACATAAATTCACACACACACACACACACACACACACACACACACACACACTTACTCACATGATGCGTCTGTAGTGCTTCTCTTGGTAACCCTGATTGATGACATAGGTGATGAAGACGCTAAAGTGTGTTTCAGCGTGTTGGTACACAATGTCACACACATCACTGATCAGGATGTTCTCCTCCAGACGGTGCTCCAGGTCCATAAGAAACCTGAACACAGGTACACACCCATA
>PYXC01000544.1:70000-95000 GCA_015244755.2 Tenualosa ilisha
GGGTCCGTAGCCCTGCTGTTAAAGGTCACTGAGGCCTCTCTCCTACTGGCGACCCTCGCTGACCTACAGGCCAACGGACCCTTTCATGCTGGAGTTCTTCTTTAAGGCACTGAGAACCTGAAATACAACTTTGGACACTCGTCAGAACATCACCATAGGCCTGCTGTGATACTAAACCCTGGTGGGATCAAGCCAAAGGGAAGACTGACCAAAGAGGGACAGGGACCAGACTGGCATGGCTGTCCGCTCTCAGACGTCATGTCTGCTCGCCATTTCAAACACGTCCCAGTCTCATGATATAGGGTTTATTTATTTGACATCATCAGTGACATCATCAGCATCCCAGCTGAATCCCCACAGAACCTATGGAATCTATACCTTTACAGCACTTTGTGCACAAGAGTCTATTTCACAAATGATTTTCAACCTATGGGCCAAACCTCACACAGATGCAGGAGGGCCTTCAGAAGCATAGCAGTGACCATGGAGGAGACACACACACACACACACACAAAAAACAATTAAGAGACTCAAAGGACAAGTAAGAGACAGAGACGGGACTGGACTGTTACACACACACACACACACACACACAAAAACAAGCAAGAGACTCAAAGGACAAGTAAGAGACAGAGACGGGACTGGACTGTTACACACACACACACACACACACACACACAAAAACAAGAAAGACTCAAAGGACAAGTAAGAGACACAGACGGGACTGGACTGTTCCACACACACACACACACACACACACACAGACAAGTAAGAGACACACAGAGCTCAGGATGTTTGTAGAGTTTATTTTTCTCAGCTGTGATGGGCAAAATAAACAACCAATAGAATTAAAGGCGGCGGATCGGCAACACTGGGGAGCATGCGGGGGGTGCTACAAGAAGAAGAGAGGGTACTACATATCTGAGACACACACACACACACACACACACACACATTTAATGGGAGATCACCATGACCAGAAAGAGTGTCACACACTCCAAAGTAAGGTCTCCATGGAGACCAACAGTGCTACTCTACTCTACACTGAAGAAGCTTTCAGCTGGGAAACACCTTTGGGGCACCAACCAAGCGTGTGTGTGTGTGTGTGTGTGTGCGTGCGTGCATGTGTGTGTGGGGAGGAGGGGGGGTCTGTTTATGTCTGGGTTGAAGTGCATGAGTTAGTATGTTTGTGTGTGTGTGTGTGTATGTGTGTGTGTGTGTGCGTGCGTGCATGTGTGTGTGGGGAGGGGGGGGTCTGTTTATGTCTGGGTTGAAGTGCATGAGTTAGTATGTTTGTGTGTGTGTGTGTGTGTTTGTGTGTGTGTGTGTGTGAGTGTGTGTGTGGGTAAGAGGGCGGGTCTGTTTATGTGTGGGTTGAAATGCATGAGAAAGTATGTTTGTGTGTGTGTGTGTGTGTGGGGGGGGAGGCGGGGGGGTCTGTTTATGTGTGGGTTGAAGTGTATGAGTCAGTATGTTTGTGTGTGTGTGTGTATGTGTGTGTGTGTGTGTGTGTGTGTGTATGTGTGTGTGTGGGGGGAGGCGGGGGGGGGTCTGTTTATGTGTGGGTTGAAGTGTATGAGTCAGTATGTTTGTGTGTGTGTGTGTATGTGTGTGTGTGTGTGTGTGTGTGTGTGTGTGTGTGTGTGTGTGTGTGTGGGGAGGCGGGGGGGGATCTGTTTATGTGTGGGTTGAAGTGTATGAGTCAGTATGTTTGTGTGTGTGTGTGTATGTGTGTGTGTGTGTGTGTGTGTGTGTGTGTGTGTGTGTGTGTGGTAAAAGCCAACAGTAGGGATGTATGAAACGACAGGTTCTAGAAGATTACTTTGTTCAATTCCAAATTTGGAGAGGGGAGGAGCTCCAGTGGTGGGGGCGTGGTCTACACAGGCTCACAGATGATTGTTTCCATGACGAACTCATTCTCAAAGTGACGGATACGATTGCAGTTTTCAGCAGCCCGCTTATACACACCTGAGATCAGACACACACACACACACACGTATACAGCGTTGTTAAGTTTATTCAAATCTGCAGGACTGCACTACTGATTTTAATTGATACACACACACACACACACACACACAAACACACACACAGCATCCCAATACTCACGCCGTGTGTCCTCCTGGCGATGCAGTCTGTAGGTGTTCTTGCCTCTGCACATATCATTGATGAAGGGACCCAAAGGTCGAAGGTCAGACACACGCGCGGCCACATACATCTTTTCCTGAACCAGGTAATGCTGAGGAAGGTAGGAGCCCCTCTGCACACACACACGCACGCACGCACGCACGCACGCACACACACACACACACACACACACACAGAGTTAGTTTTCCTTGACTGGCACACCTGGCAAACCTGCCATTTTTTACCTACAGTTGGTGTGAGCAGAGCTGAGATGAGTCACTTCAGATTAGATTAGAGGAGCCATTTCAGATTAGATTAGATGAGCCATTTCAGATTAGATTAGATGAGCCATTTCAGATTAGATTAAATGGGCCATTTCAGATTAGATGAGCGAGTAGCAGGATTGAGTGGAGAGGGAGGGGAAGTGGGAAGTGGAAATTCTCACCACTCAGCTGTGCTCACATGCTCTGATCCAGACACACACACACACACACACACACACACACACACAGCCAACTGCATGTTTGCATGTTTGAAATGTGCTGATTTGGCTTCATGCTTGACTTGCAGTGTCCCACATGGTGGCTGCGGCAGCGACACAGTGAAGATACAAGCAATCAGACTTCACACTTGCAGGGTTGCACTATGACCTCCTCAGAACAGGAAGCCGATAGCACTCTGTTACGGGCAAGGGCACACACACACACACACAATCAAACCAACTGCTGCGTGTGTTTGTGTGTGTGTGTGTACATTGGTGGAGCTTATGTGCTGAAGCAAACAGAAAAACAATTTCTTGTCTTTCATGTCCTCCCCAAAGTGTCTCTGTTGTGGACAACGCTGTCAGTTTGTCTAACCGAACAACTCGTTTACTTTGGTTCATGTATAGTAAAGACAGGCTCATTTTAGTGTTCTATTGTGAATAAGATATAGAATCTCTCTGATACTCCTGTGCATTCTGGATTCCACTGCATCCTCCTGTACATTTTACCCCACTTTGACACAACCTAACTGGATTTCTTATTTAAGTGAAATCCCAGTTAATGAGAATAAAGAAACCAGTTTAACCCACCAGACACTGGAACTGGTTCATGTTAGAGGTGGACTGGATTGGTCAACTGATATTTCTGGCCACTACTGGCGTCGTCAAGTGCTGTCAAGTACATCAAGTCGATTATATTTCCCTTCCAGTGGCCTACGGAAGCCACCCGCGCACCAGTGTTGGGTTATCACTCCTGTTGTCTTTCGTGCCTCATGTCTTCACTCAAATCACTGCAGCCTATTATACTGCTATTTTAAACAGTTCAAACACACACACACACACACACACACACACGCACAAGCACACACACAGGCACACACACACACACACACACACACACGCACAAGCACACACACAGGCACACACACACACACACACACACACACACACACACACACACACACACACACACACGCACAAGCACACACACAGGCACACACACACACACACACACACACACACACAGATGTTTTGAAATACAATCTTTTCTTTTAGCACTGGCTCAGCACTTAGCGTTTGGTCAAACTGGGACATTTCATGGGTATCATGCATTCCAAGGGCTTCGCTAACTTTCTGTTTTAATGACACATACACACACACACACACACACACACACACAGAGTGAATCTCAGTTAAGGGCTCACACTCATATCCCATCATGCACTGGGGAAGACTCACCTTCACATTGATGAGCAGCTCCCACAGGTTCCTGGGCGCCATGACAACAGATGTGTTCAGCTTGCTCACATAACACTTGTCCAGAGTCAGGTCATGGTAGGCTGTAAACCCCTACACACACACACGCACACACACACACACACACACCAAGTCATTTCATGGTAGGCTGTAAACCCCTACACACACACACACGCACACACACACACCAAGTCATTTCATGGTAGGCTGTTAACCTCTACACATACAGGCACACACACACACACACACAGAGTTGTATCAAGAAAGGCTGGTGTGTGTGGTGTGTACCCTGAGAAAGTCATGGATGATCTTGGCGGAGTGTGTGTTACTGTGTGGAAGTCATGGATGATCTCAGTGGGGGTGTGTGAGTGTGTGTGTGTTATAGTGGAAGTCATGTGTTTCTATGTGGAAGTCGTGGATGATCTTGGCGGGGTGTGTGTGTGTGTGTGTGTGTGTGTTTCTGTGTAAAAGTCACTGATGATCTCGGCGGGGTGTGTGGAATACCGTGTGGAAGTCGTGGATGATCTCGGCGGGGTGTGTGTTGCTGAAGTCAGGCACAGAAACAGTAAGGAGCTCGTAGTTCTCCCGCAGGTAAATGTCCACCTTCTCGTCCAGAGAGTGGGAGTGTGTGTCGGTGTGTGAGTGTGTGTCGGTGTGTGAGTGTGTGTGTGGGCGGGCACGCACATGAGAAACACGCAGCGGTGGCTTCACCGCATCATCATACATCACACGGCAACGGAACTCTGACTGGGCTGGAACCTACAAAACAAAACACACATCATCATCAAAAAAGTGTGTGTGTGTGTGTGTGCAGGTGTGGTACCTAGGAGATCATGTAGTGTGTATATATGCAGGCTGCAGGTGTGTGTGTACGTGTGTGTGTGTGTGTGTGTGTGTGTGTGTGTGTGTGTGTGTGTGTGTGTGTGTGTGTGTGTTACCTGGGGGATGATATAGTTTGTGTACATACACACATAGAGGAGGCTATCGTAGTATGTGTGTGTGTGTGTGTGTGTGTGTGTTAACTGGGGGATGATATAGTTTGTGTATATGTACATACACACATAGAGGAGGCTGTAGTAGTATGTGTGTGAGTGTGAGAGTGTGTGTGTGTGTGTGTGTGTGTGTGTGTGTTACCTGGGGCATGATATAGTTTGTGTATATGTACACACACACATAGAGGAGGCTGTAGTAGTATGTGTGTGAGTGTGAGTGTGTGTGTGTGTGTGTGTGTGTGTGTGTGTGTGTTACCTGGGGCATGATATAGTTTGTGTATATGTACACACACACATAGAGGAGGCTGTAGTAGTATGTGTGTGAGTGTGAGTGTGAGTGTGTGTGTGTGTGTGTGTGTGTGTGTGTGTGTGTGTGTGTGTGTGTGTTACCTGGGGCATGATATAGTTTGTGTATATGTACACACACACATAGAGGAGGCTGTAGTAGTATGTGTGTGAGTGTGAGTGTGAGTGTGTGTGTGTGTGTGTGTGTGTGTGTGTGTGTGTGTGTGTGTGTGTGTGTGTTACCTGGGGCATGATATAGTTTGTGTATATGTACACACACACATAGAGGAGGCTGTAGTAGTATGTGTGTGAGTGTGAGTGTGTGTGTGTGTGTGTGTGTGTGTGTGTGTGTGTGTGTGTGTGTGTTACCTGGGGCATGATATAGTTTGTGTATATGTACACACACACATAGAGGAGGCTGTAGTAGTATGTGTGTGAGTGTGAGTGTGTGTGTGTGTGTGTGTGTGTGTTACCTGGGGCATGATATAGTTTGTGTATATGTACACACACACATAGAGGAGGCTGTAGTAGTATGTGTGTGAGTGTGAGTGTGTGTGTGTGTGTGTGTGTGTGTGTTACCTGGGGCATGATATAGTTTGTGTATATGTACACACTAGCGTAGAGGAGGCTGAAGGTAAAAACCACAAGGAAAAAACTGAGACAGCAGAGAGTATCCAGAGAAGAGCTCTTCATCACCGGAGACACATGCTGCTCCACCTACACACACACACACACACACACACACACACACACACACACACACACACACATAGATTAGCCAGAGAGGAGCTCTTCATCACCGGATACACATGCTGCTCCACCCACACACACACACACACACACACACACACACACATAGATTAGCCAGAGAGGAGCTCTTCATCACCGGAGACACATGCTGCTCCACCTACACACACACACACACACACACACACACACACACACACACACACATAGATTAGCCAGAGAGGAGCTCTTCATCACCGGAGACACATGCTGCTCCACCCACACACACCCACACACACACACACATAGGGCCCTATAATGCCGCGGCGCACTGTGCATTGGCGACATGCGCATGGTGTCATTACTATTCTGTGCCAGCGCATCGTTCATTTTTTCCGGCAAAAAATCCCGTTGTCTAGATAGCAGATGACACTGCGCCGTCACGGGTGTGTCAGCGAAAAGAAGAGGTGTGGTCTGGCGCAAAGCGTGCCAGATGCTATTATAAGGACGCAAAAATGAAATCCGCCAGTGACCAACAAAACCCTGGTCTGTCGTCAGTTGCGCATTGCTGAAAAGCTATTTTAGGGCCGCACAGCGCTTTGGGATATGAAAGCATGCACAATGCGTGCACACCCTGCTTCTCTCATCAGCAGGAGCGCGCAGCAGGGTTTATACAAAAGTTTTTCATGTGGAGAAAAAGATTATGGAGTCCCTGGAAATATGAAATATAAATGAACATCACATATATCACAATATTTAATAATTTGCGTTGAAAGCTTTTGTTTCCCCCGTCTTCTAACATCATTGTACCGCTTTCGGCACTGTTTGGATGTTCTTTTTTTGCCAAAGGCGGAGGACACAACTGAGGATATTTCCTCCCATACTTCCTTGACCCGTGGAGGTTTGGGGGGATTCTTTCCATCCCCGAAGATAACCTGTTCACGCGCTTTTACCTCACGCACTAGCAGATCGGTCTCCTCCATCGAAAAACGCTCCTGACTTCCGGGTAAATTCGGCATCGTAATAGCAACACACCATGGAAAATGCGGCGCTGGCTTTTAAAGGGAATGAGAGTATAAATCCTGATTGGTTAATTGTATGTTACGCCCAAAACACACCCATGACTAATGAAGTACTTTAAGACCAACCCTTTTGAACCATGCGCCTGGCGCAATGTTCGCTTTTCCCGCTGTCAAAATACCAAATTGTGTCGGGCACGCCCCCAAAGCAACTTGCGCGACTGACTTTAGACAATGCGCATATGACCGTCAAAATAGAGCCCATAGATTAGCTAGAGAGGACGTCTTCATCACCAGAGACACATGCTGCTGCTCCTACACACACACACACACACACACACACACACACACATAGATTAGCCAGAGAGGACTTCTTCATCACTGGAGACACATGCTGCTGCTCCTACACACACACACACACACACACAGATTAGTCAGGGAAGACCTTTTTATCAGTAGCCTTACAAGCCAGACGATAACATCAAAATGTCTAGTCTGAGCTCGACTGAGCTCAATCTGAGGGATGGAATCAGCGGATGTCATTGGACAGCGCTACGACCAATCAGAGTAACGTCAGAAACACAGCAAATACGTCCTTGTTTGAAACAAATAGTTTGAGAACCTTTTTCTGCTCACCTCTCAAAGAAAAGCCTGAGTCAAACTCAAAGACCATTCAATCGACCGCCAAGGCTGTGGAAGACCATTGGCAGACCCACCAAGGCTCCAATGGGGCCTGGCTAGACATATCCGCTGGGCAAGACTATTTGATACCGCAAAGGGTGCATCTAGACTTTTAGGGTCTTAGGGTACTTCATCAGACCTGATGCCATGTATGCTGCACCCCTAGTATGAGTATATATTTAGGAGTATACTATATCACTATATAGAGAGCAGTGTGAGTATACTATATCACTATATAGAGAGCAGTGGTGACTGGTGGTCACAGAAATAGGGGAGGACGGGGTAAAGTGGTCAGGTGGGTGAATGAGCGGGTAAATGGAAGTAGATGGGATGGGTGGATGGTTGAGAGAGAGAAAGAATTACAAAACCAGAAAGGTGTCTTGGTGCTTGTTCTTAGGGGGGCTGTGTTAAATAAAATGAATTTGTTTCATTAATTAATTAGGACACATGTCAGCATGGGAAATACCATACAGTGCAATGAGTATAGTTGGTTTGTGGTGATGTCAGTTGTCTTTTGTGCTTTACACTGCAACACTGTGAAAGTGGCAGAAATGATTTTGAAACACAGAAGACTGCAGCTGCTCTGCAAACTCCCTGTAGTTGCCCTTGTTATCTGAGTTTGGTCCTTCATCCTGTCCCCTAAATGCCAGCTCCTGCACGCCCAAATACGCCGCAGCATCAATCAAACGCTTCAGTTCCCCATTACGACGCGCTTTAGCATTGTGCTGTGCCACTTGCAACCGGGCACCCTCGTCCGCAAGCTGATCAACGGACACGCTACCTAGCAATTTTACACGAATAGCTGCACCAACGTGGTAGTTGCACTTGTTGTGACGCCTGGTGGCCCTGTCCAAATTTTTAAGGTCACTAAATCCCTGCACAGACCATGTTTGAGATTTCCCTACCGACAGCCAAGGCCAGCATAGACGACTAGTGGTAACACTAGCAGTTAGCCATGGGTATCTTTCATACCATGTGGTGTTAAACACACTGACTTTACCATTCGGTTTTTCAATGTCAACTTTTTGGTACTGGTCTCCCCTCTGTTTTCAGCTTCTCATCGTCCTCCAGTGTGTGAAATGGGGTTTTAACATCATGAATACAACGTTCCTCCCTTTTTGCCATTGACTCCATGTTAAAAGAGGCGCCCGCAAATCGCCCGGGTCCGTAGTATTTATAATGGATGTCATTGAGGGAGTGAGGAGGACGATATTTTGGTGACTTTTTTCTGTTTTCGAAGTGATAAAATAGAATTATTCCAGCCGTTCTGACAGGTTTTTGCAAGTTTATCTATTAAATATCTGTGATTTTTATACATTTCTACTGAAAGTTCTTTCTTTAAAAATTTAAGGGAGGATCTTCCTCCTTTTCCTCAATGGAAGAGTCGCCTCTATTAGAGAGAGATATATGTATATATGTATATATGTATTTATGTATATATGTATACCTCTATTAGAGAGAGATGTAGGTATATATGTATATATGTATGTATGTATACAGTTGCAGGAAAAAGTATGTGAACCAGCTGAAGCTCACATGAGGATGGGTGATGCAACAGGACAACGACCACAAGCATAAAAGTAACTCAGCAACAGAATGGCTCAAACAGAACAAAACACGCCTGCTGGAGTGGCCGTCAGAGTCCTGACCTCAGCCTGTTTGAGATGCTGGGGCGTGCCCTCAAGAGAGCAACTCACCCCAGACAACCCAAAGGTATTGCTGAACTGAAACAGTTTTGTGAAGAGGAACGGTCCAAAATTCCTTCTGACCGTTGTGCAGGTCTGATCTGCAGTTACAGGAAACGTTTGGTTGAAGTCATTGCTGCACAAGGAGGGTCAACCAGGAGGGTTCACATACTTTTTCCACCCTGAGTGCACTGAGTTTTTACATGTTGTATTCAATGAAAAACTGAAAACATATCATTTTGTGCAGTATTAGTTAAAGCAGAATGTGTTTGTCTATTGTTGTGATTTAGATGAAGACCAGGACACATTTTATGCCCAATTTATGCAGAAATCCAAGTAATCCCAAAGGGTTCACATCCTTTTTCCTGCAACTGTAAACATATATACATACATACATATATACATACATACATACATACATATATCTCTCTCTAATAGAGGTATACATATATACATACATATATACATACATTATGATGCAGCATCAGTAAACTCTCTGGACGTCTCCATCTGGTGTCAACACATTACAACCCTGTATGAGTGGTAGCTCATAAATAAAACCGTGTGTGTGTGTGTGTGTGAGAGAGAGAGAGAGAGAGAGAGGGAGAAAGAGAGAAAGGAAATTGTTTGGTGGAAGAACAGCATTTTCTAAAAATACACTTCCGTAACCGCCCACGGTCTCGCGCTCCATCTGCTGACAATCGTGCGCAGCCAAAATGACTGTGCGCGGGTGGTCTCGTAGAGGTCTACGGCTACGAGCACAGTCAGTCCCTGACATCCCGCTGGGCCTCGTTGGCGTCCATCAACATAATCGCCTTACGGCCCGGGAGAGAAAGCGAGTTCAAGATCTGTCCTCTCCATCTCTTTCCCCTCCTCCTCTCCGTTAGCGCTCGCGCGCTGCAGATGCGAGCTGCCTACGGTAACATCAGTCCATCTGTCATTTTTGTGTCATTCAATCTGTGATTAGTTATTAACGGCCATCTCGATTCTCAATGCCAGCTGATTCGTAAATAAAACGGTATTCCTGGCTGATGGAGAGACGAGCAGCAACTGCGCTCTGCCCGTGTGTGTGTGTGTGTGTGTGTGTGTGTGTGTGACGGAGCTCCGAGCTGCAACGTACGTGGGGTTGAGTAATGAGCACCGCGGGCTGGTCGCCGTCCCTCTCGTGCTTGTCCACCTTCTGTCCCGCTACGGGCTGGAAGCTGATCTTCACCATGGTTGCGCGCGATGCGGGGTCTCGGCGGCTAGAGTGGATGCTTCACCGGAGAACTGCTGCCTCTGCTGGTCCACAGCACCGGAAGTCCACGGCTCCGCGGATGTTGTGTTTTAATACCCCTTAAAGGCACGCTCGGTGCTCAGCGGGCTAATGAGAGTGGAGCTTTGTGTGTGTGTGTGTGTGTGTGTGTGTGTGAGTATGAGGTCAGTGGCTACGCCTGTCAGGTGCCTGTGTGTGTGTGTGTGTGTGTGTGTGTGTGTGTGTGTGTGTGTGTGTGTGTGTGTGTGTGTGACACAATGATCGGGTCAAGCTATCCTAAACTAATCTATGATTTACGTTGTCATAGACGTCATTGCAATTTTTTTAAATTCCAGCTGGTTGCGTCACTGCGGAGAATGATGTTCTGTGCTCGCGCTGCTGAGGCCGTGCCGTCGTTTTCATAATATGCATAATATGCTACCCATATATATGAAATGTCTCACAAAGAGTTACTGCAATTTACAGTGTTATATTGGAGAAAATGAAATTAAACCCTATTACATTTAGATTGTTTATGTATCCAGTCTGCCATGCTTCCAGTCTCTTATATTTTTCAGTGTGCCGTCATCGTTTCATGTCAAGGCAGGAAACACCCAGACGTGTAACTACAACCAAGAATCACGATATTGTGCAGTAAAACTTCGGAAATAATTATGGAGGTTAATTATCAGTAAGAACTAGTGTCAAAATCAAATGCTTAATTTCTCAAAGCGCCGACTGGAAGTACACACAATACCTATACAAAAGGTATCCTACCATACGCCTGAATGACATGCTGGAGAAATCTTGAAGGCACGGTTAATATATCTGCGGAATAATGCAATGTTTGACAGAAAATGAATTCTCTCTCTCAGGAAATATTACTTAAAGACGCCACAGGGTGGCAGTATTGTATTAAATTTCTTTTAAGCCCAGGGCCATATGTGGCCCCTGAGTGGCGATGGTCAGACTTTCGCAGTCATAGTACTCTGAGTAACTTTAAGTCCAAATGTATCAAAACGCTCAGTAATAAAGAGATGTAATGTACCGCCAACCAGCGATGCACAATTTTGATATGAATGTCTGAGGATTCATTTCGATTGAGATTAAAATAAATCACTGTTTTTTTTCTTTTAATTGAAAAGCAAGACGTAATTGTTCTACTTTCTGACTGTAGGTTTACTGAGAGAGAGAGACACAGTCGGAGTCATAAAGCAAGTCTGGGGACCAGGCTGAACTAGCCTGGCTAAGCCTTTCTCGCACTTCCGCTCGATTAGCATTTAGCATAGAGGAGCTACACACACAGGAAGTAAGTGAGTGTCTGCTTATTTAGTTCTGTGCTTATTTTGCTAACTTGGAAGCTGCTTTGGATTACCTGTCTTGTGGGAAACCACCTGATTTGTAATACACCTACAAGCCATCAGAAGGTGTGAAGTACTAGCACAGCTGGGTCATCAGAGATCAATTGGTCGTTGGCCACTCCTATCAGGCCTCCTGGTTCAAGTCCTATCTTACTGGACGGTCATTCAACGTATCATGGCTAGGACAGACATCGGCACTTCACCAACTCTGTGCTGAGGCCCCTTCTCTTCGCCCTGTACATCACCTCGCTGGGCTCAATCATCCACTCCCATGGCTTCTCTTACCACTGCTATGCTGATGATACCCAGCTCTATCTGTCCTTTCCACCGGACGACTCCACGGTGTCAACACGGATCTCGGACTGTCTCTCCGATATATCTGCATGGATGAAAGGACTTCAACTAAATCTCTCCAAAACTGAACTGCTGGTCCTCCCAGCCAAACAAGCCATACATCACGACATCGGTATCAAGATCGACTCCCTGTCTGTTTCTCCCACCAAAGTGGCAAGAAACCTAGGTGTCATGATAGATGACCAACTGACCTTTGCAGATCACGTTGCCTCTGTGGCTCGGTCGTGCCGTTTTTCCCTATTCAACATAAGGAAGATCAGGCCGTACCTAACCCAACATGCAACCCAGCTCCTGGTTCAGATCCTGGTTATCTCTCGTCTTGACTACTGCAATGTCCTCCTATCAGGCCTACCAGCCTGTGCGGTGAGACCACTACAGATGATCCAGAATGCAGCTGCATGTCTGGTCTTTAACCACTAAAAAAGGGCACATGTCACACCTCTGTTCATTGAAGTTCACTGGTTACCCTTGGCTGCTCGCATTAAATTCAAGGCACTTATGGTGGCCTACAGGGTGAATGATGGCTCTGCTCCCATCTACTTGAATACTCTTCTGAAGCCCTATGTCACCCGACGACCGCTACGCTCCTCTAAGGAACGTTTTCTAGCGCGGCCAACACCTTGTGCAGGTCAGTCCAGACTCTTCTCATATCTGGTTCCGCGCTGGTAGAATGACCTCCCAAGTGCTACCAGATCAACTGATACCCTCTCCACCTTCAAGAAACTCGTGAAGACTCAGCTCTTCCAAGAATATCTCCTGGCGTAAATTTTGAGAATGCACTTAATAATTTAATTTCTGTACACTGTGTTACACTATTGCACTTTCAACTTAAAATAGTGCAGATTCTATGTTAGCAATATGCACTCCTTGTTAGTTCTTTCATTGTGTTGTAGCTTGAATGTTATCCTCTTTTGTAAGTCGCTTTGGATAAAAGCGTCTGCTAAATGCCTAAATGTAAATGTAAATGTAGCATTTCACTGCAGTGCTTGCTGAGATTTGGTCCCATTCAATTCAACTCAATTCAATTCAGTTTTATTTATACAGCGCCATTGAGCTTGTTGTCTCCAAGGGGGTAGGCAGCCACGTGGGTGCTGAAACACCCATGGTGGTTGTTCCTGGCTGGTTCCACCCGGAAAGGGTCCCCTAGCCGTTAGCTTTTCATTGGCTGGAATTCATTTTAGCGTCACGTCAAAATCAAATAACTTTACATATGAAACACCCGGTACCTCGTTTTTGGCGTTGTTGTACACTGGAGAAAACACAACAATGCATATTGGCTCCATGATCTCCTTTATCGCCTTATTCCCTTGGAAGAAACTCTTATGTGTGGCAATGCTAAGAGTGATAACACCAATTCAGTGGGAATTTACCGCACTTTCTTGATAGAGTCCAATATGTTAGCGTCATATATAGATATATAAGGAAATAACTAACATTACAGTAGAATATTTTCGTCAGTCATATCTGTGAGAATTTCTGTTGCTACATCTACCAGCCAAATTACCATGTTTGGGTTCGTCAGATCAATGAGTACGTTGGCTGAGTACGCGCAGCAGACACTGGACCCAACTGAAAATTGAAAATTCGGGCTCAAGGCCTCCCATTGAGATTGACTCTGTCCACTTCTTTTACTGTCTGTGGTTGCCTCAAGAGGCATTTACCTGTCAAATCAGCAAACAGAAGGAGGCGTTGTGAATGCAGAGCTAGAACACTATTAGTCAAGGCAAGCTATCAGTTTGGGGCTGATCCAAACTTTTTAAACTTAAACACCTCAAGCAAGCAATCAAATCTCACTACCAAATGTCCAGACCTTCTGTACAAAATAAAAGTGTAGAACGAGGGGTCTGGTTTTATTACCAGGTTAAGGCTGAACAAACTCCTGTTCAGTTTGTGCAAACATTTTAGCTAACTGAAATGGGTGTTGCTAAATCTATGACAGGCCGAAAGACGCACGGTGGGTCTACTAGGCCTAAGTAGACTAAGTAGACTAACGCCCCCACATATTTGTACTGTCAGCGGCAGAACGCCTGGATGTTGCATCACTTTCACAGGAAGTGACACAATTAATGCAAAAGAACGGCCTTGATCCAGAAATCACTGGTTAGGGCAACACATGATGGGGCCATAGTTACAGTACGGTTCTGATTACAGAATTACTCAGCAGACTTTAACACACTGAACGGTTATCAAGAAGGCTCTGTCCTTAATCAGATTGGGGACAATGTGATGGCTCTTGCTGAGCATGCTGTGTCAGTGCTACCTCTGGACGTCAAGTCACACCCAGGTCTTGGCCTGAAGGCTGTTACATATCCACACTAATAGCTCTGAGACAGTTGACACAGATCAGAAGACTCATTTATTCCAGTTCTTGGTGTATTTCTCAGAAATGAAGAGAAGATTTTCTGAGGAGAGTTGTGTCATAATGGAAGACATCCTGGAAGTTCCACAGTTTGTGAGAAAACTGTAATATTGGCTTTGGCTCAAAAATGAGTGAGATAGACGGGTCTGCTTGATTCCACACTGCACAGGGACCCCGTGTCCCATGCCTGGACCTGCTCTAGTGTACTTACATCCTTTGAATAACCCCACCCCACCCCAGCCCAGCCCACTGGACTCTGACTGGCTGCAGTAGCCCATTGCACAACCCCCACCCACCCATTCTATTCCAACATCTTTTCAGTTTTTCTATAGTTTATATAGTTTTTATATATATTACTGTGCTTAGAATGTGTAGCCTACTTATACTCATACTTATTCTTATATTCATACTTAAACTCATACTTATACTCATACTTATTCTTATACTCATACTTATACTTATACTCATTCTTATAATCATACTCTTTCTTATTCTTATTCTTATACTCATACTTATTCTTATACTCATACTTATTCTTATACTCATACTTATACTTATACTCATTCTTATAATCATACTCATTCTTATTCTTATTCTTATACTCATACTTTACTTCTACTCTGCCTGGCACAGAATCTGCACTGGAAATGCACTTGCACTGATTCTTTTGCACCAGGGTTACCATAACATCCTCCTGTACATTCAACACTACTTCCACACCAAACAAACTAAACACACTAAACACACACACTATAGGCTTTATTCTCTGGGTTTTTATAATGGATGTTGTCATGTGTTTGCCGTGTTGTGGAAACTTTAGGATACCAGGTTTTCCTACGGGATAATGAAAGTATCTATCTATCTATCATTCAATCAATCAATCTGTCTATCTATCTGAAGTCAGCATACATGCTGACACACACACACACAGAGGTGGAAAAGCACACTATTGCCAAGAGTGTCTGAATAAGAACCACAATCAATAACATTGCGTTTAAAAACAACTTCTGAGCCCTACCACAAAACCAAACAATTTTGCAACAAGGAAACACGCAAGTGTGCAGTGGATCTTAAAACTCAATGACACACTTGCTACCTGCCCCCCAAACACACTACGACACACTCGCTACCTGCCCCCCAAACACACTACAACACACTCGCTACCTGCCCCCCAAACACACTGCCACACACTCGCTACCTGCCCCCCAAACACACTGCGACACACTCACTACCTGCCCCCCAAACACAATCGCTACCTGCCCCCCAAACACACTCGCTACCTGCCCCCCAAACACAATCGCTACCTGCCCCCCAAACACACTCGCTACCTGCCCCCTAAACATGTGATTTCCACTCAGTACTTCAGACCATCTCTGAGGAGCATAAAGCAGATCTCTGCACAGGCCTGAAACTACATCATCCCAGACTTACTGCAGTCCATCATAGACCGTATAATATGCACCTACCTGCTCATGGAACTGGGCAACCATTTTCCTGGAAAACATACTTGTTGGTCTGGCCACTGCCCCACTAATTCTCTATAGTAACCATGGCAAGCACATAGGAATTCTATATGGTAGCCATGGTAAGCACACAGGAATTCTATATGATAAGCAACATATATCTTTTCCACAAGCCTTTTCCTTAAGGGTACTGATACTGGGATATACCATTTCTTTTCTCAGGGATTTCTATTGATAGCAGGACAAACCATTTCTATTAAAAGTGGAATCATAAGCAGCGATGGCCATTACAGCAGACAGCTTATGGTCACACAGGGAGGCACCATGACCGCCTCCAGGAGCTCTGATTGGCTGATGGGAGAGTTGGGGACCCATATGACCGCCTCCAGGAGCTCTGATTGGCTGATGGGAGAGTTGGGGACCCATATGACCGCTTCCAGGAGCTCTGATTGGCTGATGGGAGAGTTGGGGACCCATATGACCGCCTCCAGGAGCTCTGATTGGCTGATGGGAGAGTTGGGGACCCATATGACCGCCTCCAGGAGCTCTGATTGGCTGATGGGAGAGTTGGGGACCCATATGACCGCCTCCAGGTGCTAGGATTGGCTGATGGGAGAGCTGGGGAACCATATGACCGCATCCAGGAGCTCTGATTGGCTGATGGGAGAGCTGGGGAACCATATGACCGCATCCAGGAGCTCTGATTGGCTGATGGGAGAGCTGGGGAACCATATGACTGCCTCCAGGAGCTCTGATTGGCTGATGGGAGAGCTGGGGAACCATATGACTGCCTCCAGGAGCTCTGATTGGCTGATGGGAGAGCTGGGGAACCATATGACTGCCTCCAGGAGCTCTGATTGGCTGATGGGAGAGCTGGGGAACCATATGACTGCCTCCAGGTGCTAGGATTAGCTGAGCATAATAATTTGCTTATGGAAGTAACATTACCCAGCAAATTCTTAAAAGCGTTCTCTGCTGTTTACATTTACATTTATGCATTTAGCAGACGCTTTTATCCAAAGCGACTTACAACTCATCAACTATCAATAGTTCAGGGCCAGTCTCCCCTAGAGCAACTTAGGGTTAAGTGTCTTGCTCAAGGGCACAACGGTGGCAGCTGGGATTCGAACCCACAACTGTTCAGGCTACTTACACGCTAGCCAGGTTCCTTAACCACTACGCTACCACCACCCCCTACTACGCTACCACCACCCACCTGCTGTTCACTTAGACACACCTCTGTGTGTGTGTGTATGAAATCCCTCAAAAGCGATCCCTTCTTTACACTTAGAGACACCTCTGTGTGTGTGTGTATGAAATCCCTCAAAAGCGATCCCTTCTTTACACTTAGACACACCTCTGTGTGTGTGTGTATGAAATCCCTCAAAAGCGATCCCTTCTTTACACTTAGAGACACCTCTGTGTGTGTGTGTATGAAATCCCTCAAAAGCGATCCCTTCTTTACACTTCGAGACACCTCTGTGTGTGTGTGTATGAAACTTAGAGACACCTCTGCGTGTGTGTGTATGAAACTTAGAGACACCTCTGTGTGTGTGTGTGTGTGTGGATTCCTAGCGTTACCTAGTTTATTGACGTCAGTTTTACACCTCTTCAATAGCTTTTACACTTTGTGTGTGTGCGTCTGAGAGATTGAGTGAGTGTGTGTGTGTGAGTGTGTGTGAGAGACTGAGTGAGTGTGAGAGTAAGTGAGTGAGTTTGTATGAGTGTGTGTGATGTATTTACCTAGTCATGAGAGATAAACACTCAAAGCTGAAAATCAAATGTAAATTGAAATATAAATGTAAATATTTGCATCAACTTCCCGAGGCCCTGGGTCTGTGTGTGTGTGTGTGTGTGTGAGGCCCTGGGTCTGTGTGTGTGTGTGTGTGTGTGAGGCCCTGGGTCTGTGTGTGTGTGTGTGTGTGTGTGTGTGTGTGTGTGTGTGTGTGTGAGGCCCTGGGTCTGTGTGTGTGTGTGTGTGAGGCCCTGGGTCTGTGTGTGTGTGTGTGAGGCTCTGCATGTAAAGTAACCAGCCCCAGAGTAAGTAGCCTTCCCAGTCAGTTGTCTGAGTGTGTGTGTGTGTGTGTGTGTGTGGCTCTGCATGCAGAGTAAGTAGCCTTCCCAGTCAGTTGTCTGGGTGTATGGGTGTGTGAGTGTGTGTGTGAGGCTCTGCATGCAGAGTAAGTAGCCTTCCCAGTCAGTTGTCTGGGTGTATGGGTGTGTGTGTGTGTGTGTGTGTGTGTGTGTGTGTGTGATGTATCCACCTTGGGTTAGGGTTCCCATGGGCAAACACACAAGAAGGGAGAGAGCTGATGCGTTTGGGTCGGTATCATGTAACACCCTGCAGTAGAATATAACAGAACTCTTTCCAGAAGTCAGCAAAACAGGATCAACAAAGTCTATTAAGCAAAACAAAAAGGCTTTATGTACAAGATCCTCCACCTCCTAAGGAGGCCCAGAACACACTACCTCTCTCTCTCACAAACACACACACTCTTTCTCTCTGTCTCTCTCTCACACACACACACTCAAAAGAGCCGTATTCACATACAAGTTGGCAAGTTAACAGGCATACACATAGAGCTGTATGTGTGTGTGTGTGTCTTTCACTGATCGCTGGGAGTGTGTGTGTGAGGTCCAGTGTCAATGCGTGTCTTTGTCTGTGTGTGAGTACATCAAATGTGCATAGCACTCTTTTAACTGATATGTTTAGTACCTGGTGCTGTTAACTGTGTGTGTGTGTATGTGTGTGTGTGTCTTGGAAATATTGTCCACATGTTCACGTGCAATGATCAGCAGCATTAGAGTTTTTTCTCTGCAGTGGCACCCAGCCAGATGCCCCCACTGTGTGTGTGTGTGTGTGTGTGTGTGAGCATGCATGCTGTCTGTGTGTGTTTGGTGCTTCATGGATACCATGTTTGTGAGGTAATGTTTGTGTGTTTCTAATGTGTAACAGGTTGTGTGTGTGTGTGTGTGTGATGTGTTCCAAGTGTGCGAGGTAATTTATGTGGTGCGAGTGTTTATTGTGTAACAGAGGTTTAAGTGGCTGTGACAGGGTGTGAGGGAATATGTGTGTTGTGTATAACAGATTGATGAGTGTGCATGTGTATGTATGTATCTTGTGTGTAACATAGGTTTATGTGTGTATGTGTCTTGTGTGTAGCACAGAATTATTTGTGTGTGTGTGTGTGTGAGTGTGTGTGTGTGTGTGTGTGTGTGTGTGTGTGAGTGTGTGTGTGAGTGTGTGTGTGTGTACCAGACGCGTGTTAATGTTAGTAAACACATGCTTAGTGGTGTGTTTTGGCTCACATGAATATGAGTGTGTGTGTGTGTGTGTGTGTGTGAGTGTGTGTGTGTGGGGGGGGGGGGGCATATCTATGTCTGATCTCTTGAGGTGTGTATTTATATATTGCGTGTGTGTGTGTGTGTGTGTGTGTGTGGGGGGTGTTGAGGTGTGTATTTATATATTGTGTGTGTGTGTGTGTTAGAGGCATAGATCTCAGATGTGTCCCATGAAGTGTGTGTGTGTGTGTGGCAGTGTAGATCTGGATCTGCTTGATGAGGAGTGCTATGTGGTATGTTTTGGCTCCCATGAATGTGTGTGTGAGTGTGTGTGTGGGAAGAGCATTACTATGTCTGATCTCTTGAAGAGTATTTATGTGTTTGTGTGTGCGCATGAGTGTGTGTGTTAGCTGCGTAGATCTCAGATCTGTTTGATGAGGAGTGTGTGTTTGTGTTTGCAGCATAGATCTTGGATCTCTTTGATGAGGTGTGTGTGTGTGTGTGTGTGTGTGTGTGTGTGTGTGTGTGTGTGTGTGTTAGCGGCGTAGATCTCAGATCTGTTTGATGAGGAGCGTGTGTTTGTGTTTGCAGCATAGATCTTGGATCTCTTTGAAGAGGTGTGTGTGTGTGTGTTAGCGGCGTAGATCTCGGATCTGTTTGATGAGGAGCGTGTGTTTGTGTTTGCAGCATAGATCTTGGATCTCTTTGATGAGGTGTGTGTGTGTGTGTGTGTGTGTGTGTGTTAGCGGCGTAGATCTCGGATCTGTTTGATGAGGTGTGTGTGTGTGTGTGTGTGTGTGTGTGTGTGTGTGTGTGTGTTAGCGGCGTAGATCTCGGATCTGTTTGATGAGGTGTGTGTGTGTGTGTGTGTGTGTGTGTTAGCGGCGTAGATCTCGGATCTGTTTGATGAGGTGTGTGTGTGTGTGTGTGTGTGTTAGCGGCGTAGATCTCGGATCTGTTTGATGAGGTGTGTGTGTGTGTGTGTGTGTTAGCGGCGTAGATCTCGGATCTGTTTGATGAGGTAGGTCTTCTCGTCGTTAAACTGCTCGTCTTCGGTGCGGTCGGCTTGGAAACGGGTCAGGAAGTCCACCAGCTTACTCTGGTTCTTCACTAGAATGTCCAGGATGGCTGGAGGCTTGTTAGGATTGGCCACAAACACCTGGGACACACACACACACACACACACACACACACACACACACACACACACACACACACAGAGATAAATACAAACACCTGGGACACACACACACACACACACACACACACACACACACACACACACACACACACACAGAGATAAATACAAACACCTGGGACACACACACACACACACACACACACACACACACACACACACAGATAAATACAAACACCTGGGACACACACACACACACACACACACACACACACAGATAAATACAAACACCTGGGACACACACACACACACACACAGAGATAAATACAAACACCTGGGACACACACACACACACACACAGATAAATACAAACACCTGGGACACACACACACACACACAGATAAATACAAACACCTGGGACACACACACACACACACACACACACACACACACACACACACAGATAAATACAAACACCTGGGACACACACACACAGATAAATACAAACACCTGGGACACACATACACACACACACACACACAGATAAATACAAACACCTGGGACACACACACACACACACACACACAGATAAATACAAACACCTGGGATACACACACACACACACAGATAAATACAAACACCTGGGACACACACACATACACACACACAGATAAATACAAACACCTGGGACACACACACACACACACACAAATAAATACAAACACCTGGGACACACACACACACAGATAAATACAAACACCTGGGATACACACACACACACACAGATAAATACAAACACCTGGGACACACACACACACACACACACAGATAAATACAAACACCTGGGATACATACACACACACACAGATAAATACAAACACCTGGGATACACACACACACACACAGATAAATACAATGTGTACTGGGGGGAGGGACTCCGACTCATTCCACAGGTGACAGACAGCTGTGTGTGTGTGTGTGTGTGTGTGCGTGTGAGTACCTTAAAGACATGGAAGGCTTCAAACTGGATGTTTCGGCTCTTGTCTCGTAGAAGGTTCATCATCAGTTTGAGGTTTTCAGCTTTGCTGATGTAACGTGTCATCACGGTAAAGTTATGTCTGTCTAATAAGAGTTCACCTAACAGCTGGACACACACACACACACACACACAGCACCATCAGTTGAGAGATCCAGCTTTACTGATGTAATGCGTCATCACTGTGTGATGTTCAGTCCCAAAAGGACTGCATTTATATAATAGTGCTCTAGTTCTATGAGCTCTTTACAACGTCTGCCTCTCTCTCTCTCCCTCTCACACACACACACACACACACACACACACACACACACACACACACGAGGCTGCCATGTAAGGTGTCACACTGGGGGCAGTCTGTATCTTGCTCAAGGACACATTGATGGGGTCAGGCGAAGCTGGGCTCTTTACCTGCCCAACACCACCTCTACCTCCCACTCGGCTGCAGTGCCATGAGCGGCCATGAGAGGCGCCAGATTTCCACGCAAATTTTTCTGACCATGTTTGACCAAAAAGGGGCCCCAGTCAGATGTCTGATAGTGTAGGGCCTGTCGTTATGTGTCTTTGGTCTGCTTGGTCTATTTCATGAGCTGCTGCAGCAACAGCTGTCAGTGGCACTGAATGAGTTCATCAAGTCTGCTTGTCCTGTGTGCACTATAGTTGGGCCTTAGGGACTTCACTCATGGACTGACTGAACACGTAGCTCAGCCTCTGGTTTAAATCAGGTCCTGTTCATGAGGATAGTGGATGTCCTGCTTACAGCAGTGGACTATGGCTAGGCAGGGGCGCTGTATAGAGTGTGCATACCTGGCCAACTTCAGAACTGACCTCAGGACTGACAGACTGACACCACTGCAAACGAGCCATCTCAGGGCCGCCAATATCGGAGGAGTTATGCATGCCACCCACACGACGAGATAGGGTGACCAGACGACCCCCATTTCAAATAGGGGACAAAGTGTGTTTTCTTGTCAGTTACTGGGGACAACCACCAAAATCGGGGTTTGGTCACCTTCCTACCTTCCCCCCTAAGGATCTGGGCCCAAGCGGACTACATTCAGGAACCTGCGGGGCCTCACATTGGATCTAGTGAGGGACTCACAACTCACCTCAGACCTATTTACTGATGGCAGTAATGGGCTTCTGACATTTAGTGTGAATTTCTTGGGAACACTTAGAATGCCTACGCAAGAAAAAGGCAACCAAAGCACTATGGAGTCCACTGGTGCTCTCAGAGAGACTAGCAGAGCACTGTGGAGTCCACTGGTGCTCTCAGAGAGACTAGCAGAGCACTGTGGAGTCCGCTGGTGCTCTCAGAGAGACTAGCAGAGCACTGTGGAGTCCGCTGGTGCTCTCAGAGAGACTAGCAGAGCACTGTGGAGTCCGCTGGTGCTCTCAGAGAGACTAGCAGAGCACTGTGGAGTCCGCTGGTGCTCTCAGAGAGACTAGCAGAGCACTGTGGAGTCCGCTGGTGCTCTCAGAGAGACTAGCAGAGCACTGTGGAGTCCGCTGGTGCTCTCAGAGAGACTAGCAGAGCACTGTGGAGTCCACTGGTGCTCTCAGAGAGACTAGCAGAGCACTGTGGAGTCCACTGGTGCTCTCAGAGAGACTAGCAGAGCACTGTGGAGTCCGCTGGTGCTCTCAGAGAGACTAGCAGAGCTCCAGTAGTCCCAAGATGGAAACACAAATATTTTCCCACATCCTCTTTCCTATTTTTAATAACTTTTCCAGACAGCATAGGAACCCTGTTATCTCACACACACACACACACACACACACACACACACACACACACATACAGACACACACACTCACCTTCAGAGACTGTCTTTTTGTAACATAGTTTTCTGAATGAAGAAGCTTCTCATATTCACTAAAGAACTGATAGAGAGAAGGATAGAGAGAGAGAGGGATAGAGAGAGAGAGAAGGAGAGGGAGAGACAGGGAGAGTAGAAATAGAAAGAGAAAGACAGGATAGACAAAGGAGAGAGGAACAGAGAAAGATGGGATAGAGAGAGAGAGATAGGAGAGAGAGAGAGAAAGCTGGGATAGAGAGAGAGGAGAGAGGAGAGAGAGAGATGGGATAAAGAGAGGAGAGAGGGACAGAGAGAGATGGGATCGAGAGAGAGAGATAGGAGAGAGAGAGAGAAAGATGGGATAGAGAGAGAGATAGGAGAGAGAGAGAGAAAGATGGGAGAGGGAAGAAGTGACAGAGAGAAACAGTAAACAAAGATAAACAATAACAATAATGTCAGTGTGTGTGTGTGTGTGTGTGTGTGTGTGTGTGTGTGTGTGAATTCATCTGAAAAGGGGTAAGTTGTAGAGATGGACCAATGGAGTGTCGGGATGAAGAAAAGCTCTAAAGATGGACCAATGACGTATCAGGATGATGAGGAGCTCTATAGATGGACCAATGGGGTGTCAGGATGATGAGGAGCTCTATAGATGGACCAATGGGGTGTCAGGATGATGAGGAGCTCTATAGATGGACCAATGGGGTGTCAGGATGATGTGGAGTTCTAGAGATGGACCAATGAGGTACCAAGATGGTGATGACTCACCCTGTCATAGTTCTGCTCAAGAAACTCAGCACTCAGTAGCTTGTGCCGTGTCAGTAAGTCCTGAGAGAGACAGACAGACAGACAGACACACACACACACACACACACACACACACACACACAGGTTAGTAAATATCCAAATGTGCAACTTGCAGATTAACAACCCCTTTTAATGAAGGTGTAGTGAAACAGTGCGAGAGCAATCAATTCTCAACACCCATTTACAGTCACTGAGGAGTGATCTAACACCCATTTACAGTCACTGAGGAGTGATCTAACACCCATTTACAGTCACTGAGGAGTGATCTAACACCCATTTACAGTCACTGAGGAGTGATTCCGTGTCAACTCAGCGAGATCAGGGGCCGGTTGCTCCACCACCTCCCAATCTCTTGAAACTAAGTAGGAATAATCTTTGGCATCTGAAAAACATATTTTTGCCAAATAGAAATTTTCACTGAATTACTCTTGAGATAGAATTTGAAGGAGATGCCATTTTCAGTTGTCCAAATCTCTTAAGATGTGCTGTATGTCCTGGACTCTTCACATTTTCAGTTGTCCAAATCTCTTAAGATGTGCTGTATGTCCTGGACTCTTCACATTTTCAGTTGTCCAAATCTCTCAAGATGTGCTGTATGTCCTGGACATTTTCAGGAGATGTCTAAATGTTTTGGGGGAATGAAGAGACTGATGCAAGTGCTGACAAAGCTACAAAGCTTCAGATTCAGAATGTTTTCACTTTTAGAACATAAAAATCATACTATAACATAAAAATAATTATACTATGACATTAAAATAATATCCCCTTGTGATCTGCTAGCTCTCCAGGGTCACCTTATCCTGGGTCACTATCTGGTGTATCTATTCAGCCCCCCAGTCCAAAGCACAGTTTCCTCAGGAGTGCTGAAGGCAGGGGTGAGCTCCCTCTCTGGTGTGTTCCATTCAGTGCTCAGAACAAAT
>PYXC01000544.1:100000-102500 GCA_015244755.2 Tenualosa ilisha
TCGCATGCAGACACACTCACACACACACATGCAGACACACTCACACACACACACACACATACATACATGCAGACACACTCACACACACAGACACACACACTCGCATGCAGACACACTCACACACACACTCGCATGTGATAGCAATAATTTTAGAAGTGTATTCTGCCTCAGACGGTCAGAAAGCCACTACCATTTGGCATGGCACAGAAACAATAGGGATCATCCTCCCCTGGTGATCAATGTAAATTAACTGCTGGTACCCCTGTGGCTGGGGAGAACCTTTTGTTCATGTTTACACTGCAAAGACAAACTTGCCTCAGACAGATTTGGGATGTATATCTGTATGTTATGAAATGTGAATCTATTCATGTTTGGCATCATCTTTATGGTCTCAGTACAAGGAGTACAATAGTCAAAGTGTATGACTGGTCAGGACAATCCATAAGTAATATTTCTGAGTCTTGGTGTCTACATACAACTGGATAGCCACTTCATAATGCTAATTGCCGTAGGAGTGTCCTTGGGCCATTAGATACGATGGCGCCAGGTAAAGAACCAATCACCTTCCATTCTATTGTTCTTCAACTGTATGCTCACTGTATGCAACTCCCCTCAGTTAAGGGTATTTAAGTAGAACACTTTCATTGTTTAAGTTAGATTTAATGGTGGATGCTTACGGGCTGAAACCCTTATGTCTCCCTTGACGTGCGCCATTGTAACGATTAAACCTGTTTCCTGAAGTTCCGGAGTCTGCCACCAGTCTGCAATTATGACTACAAAACTAATTGCTTTCACATGCAGACACACTCACACAAACAGACGCAGACACACTCACACACAGGCACACAGACACACTCACACACACACACACACACACTCAGACACACTCACGCACATAGACACACGCACATAGACACACTCACACACACACACGCATGCATGCAGACATACTCACACGCACACACACACTCACGCAGACACTCACGCACGCAGACACACTCACGCACGCAGACACACTCACGCACGCATGCAGACATGCTCACACAAACACACACACACACGCACGCAGACACACTCACGCACGCAGACACACTCACGCACGCAGACACACTCACACATGTAGACACACTCACACACACCACACACACACAGACACACCTCAAAGTCGATGAGCTGCAGGTCAGCGATAAGTGTGTAGAGGAGGCCGCTGTTGTAGAGCTCCTGAGAAAGCTGAGCCACCGCTTCTGTCTGCGGCTCCTTCTCTGATGTCCCGTACAACACCTCCTTCATCGCCACCAGAGACTTACTCACCTCCTCACACGCCTACACACACACACACACACACATTAGTCCCCTACAACACCTCCTTCATCGCCACCAGAGACTTACTCACCTCCTCACACGCCTACACACACACACACACACACACACACACACACACACACACACACACATTAGTCCCCTACAACACCTCCTTCATCGCCACCAGAGACTTACTCACCTCCTCACACGCCTACACACACACACACACACACACACACACACACACACACACATTAGTCCCCTACAACACCTCCTTCATCGCCACCAGAGACTTACTCACCTCCTCACACGCCTACACACACACACACACGCGCGCATTAGTCCCGTACAACACCTCCTTCATCGCCACTAGAGACTTACTTACCTCCTCACATGCCTACACACACACACACACACACACACATTAGTCCCCTACAACACCTCCTTCATTGCCACCAGAGACTTATTCACCTCCTCACACGCCTACACACACACACACACACACACACATTAGTCCCCTACAACACCTCCTTCATCGCCACTAGAGACTTACTCACACACACACACACACACACACACACACACACACACACACACACACACCTTCTCGGCCTTCTTGTCGGGTGGGGAATGTTTCTCCAGCACATTCATGCTCTCTTTCAAGTTCCTCACGATGTCGGCCGGAGTCTTGTGGGACTTCCCAAAGGGGAATGGCATGACAACGGTTACCCCGGAGCACACCACCCACCTGAAACACAAACACACACACACACACACACAGGTGACAAGGTTGGCCAGGTGGCTATCTGCACTCCCCCCACACACATTCACACACTGGGGACCGGTGTAGTTATTACACACACACACACACACACACACAGTACAGATATAGTTATTACCCGTACACACACATACACAGGACAGGTGTAGTCATTGAATGCACACACGAGCACATACATGCATTCATAGGACAGGTGTAGTCACTGCACGTGCACGCATGCAGACACACACATATTTTTAAGACAGGTGTAGTCATTGTACTGTACAAGCAAACACACACACACACCATTTGGCAGATTTGCTCTGGATCACATGAACTCGCGAGCACAGCAGACCGGACAGGTCGGGGTTTAAGACTTAACACTTAATCTCCGGTAACTTCGGCTGCACGCCACGCGCCTAACCTAACCGCTCCCCG
>PYXC01000544.1:107500-112500 GCA_015244755.2 Tenualosa ilisha
CAGTATTTTACCACGATCCCATCTGTACAAAAAGCTCAGTGCAAATGGACACAACAAAACCCCCACTGTTAATCCTGGTTGATGGTCGTCTGACTGAAGAGTGCTTTGACTTTGTCTTGCTATCATCCTGTGAATGTTGCTAATAGATACAGAGCACCTCTCAATAGCCAAGTTATTTACGTTCTTTATTTAGGAGCAAATTACGAGTTTTCTGCCAGCCAAGTGTTCTGTTAGCTCGTGAACTTCTCACATACCTGCCTGCAAAGTAATGCTTTCTGGCATTACTTTGAAACTGTATTACTTTCAAAACTTGACTGAATTATAGGCACAGTACAATTAGGAAATCTTTCCACTGTATCTAAAACAACGTCTGAGATTATTGTTAGCTTGGACTGTAAACTAGCATGTTGCTAGCTATACCGATGGTGGGTAGCAAGAAGCCCAAACAAAGCAAGCTGGCCTGCGCTGTGTCATCAGATAGTTTAGGTCTCTGTCATTCGTCAGAAAGAGGCTCTGCGTGTCTGCATATTGACACAGTCGGGCTTTACATGCACACTGATTAATGTGTGTGTGTGTGCTGCATAGAGGTAGAGTGTGTGAGGTGGTCTCAGCAGAGCTTTGCGTATGTGTGCGTATATTAGCACTGATTGATGTGTGTGTGTGTATTAGCACTGATTGATGTGTGTGTGTGTGTATCAGCACTGATTGATGTGTGTGTGTGTGTGTGTGTGTGTATATTAGCACTGATTGATGTGTGTGTGTGTGTGTATTAGCACTGACTGATGTGTGTGTGTGTGTGTGTGTGTGTGTGTGTATTAGCACTGACTGATGTGTGTGTGTATGTGTGTGTGTGTTGTGCATTAGCACTGACTGATGTGTGTGTGTGTGTGTGTGTTGTGCATTAGCACTGACTGATGTGTGTGTGTGTGTGTGTGTGTGTTGTGCATTAGCACTGACTGATGTGTGTGTGTGTGTGTGTGTGTGTTGTGCATTAGCACTGACTGATGTGTGTGTGTGTGTGTGTGTGTGTGTGTTGTGCATTAGCACTGACTGATGTGTGTGTGTTTGTGAGTGTGTGTTGTGCATTAGCACTGACTGATATGTGTGTGTGTGTGTGTGTGTGTGTTGTGCATTAGCACTGACTGATGTGTGTGTGTGTGTGTGTGTGTGTGTTGTGCATTAGCACTGACTGATGTGTGTGTGTGTGTGTGTGTGTGTGTGTGTTGTGCATTAGCACTGACTGATGTGTGTGTGTGTTGTGCATTAGCACTGACTGATGTGTGTGTGTGTGTGTGTGTGTGTTTGCAGAGGCGGGGTGTGTGAGCGGGGCGTCTGGCGAGCGCTTTGCGGCGGGATATATCCAGTGCATGCATGAGGTCCACACCTTCGTGTCCTCCTGCCCCGGACTGGACACCTCACTCGCCGCTGACCTGCTCAGCCACCTGCTGGAGTGTATGCCGCTCACTGACACAGTCACACACACACACACACACACACACAGTGACGTGGCCACTGATGCCATGCCAGCACAACAGCAGCTGACTGACACACTGGGATACACACACACACTGACTGATACCCTGGCACACATACATACACACACTTACACACTGGCACACACACTCATACACACACACAAGCTGCTGATGGGCACGGCAGACATGCCCCCTAGTGACTCCACTGAGGAAGAGGAGGAGGAAGAGGAGGAGGAAGAGGAGAGCGTCCTGGAGCCTGAAGTCAACTCAAACACAGACGCTCTTCAATCTGCACCACTCACTCCAGACATGTGGAGACCATGGTAGAGTTGTGTGTGTGTGTGTGTGTGTGCACCACTCACTCCAGACATGTGGAGACCATGGTAGAGGTGTGTGTGTGTGTGTGTGTGTGCACCACTCACTCCAGACATGTGGAGACCATGGTAGAGTTGTGTGTGTGTGTGTGTGTGTGCACCACTCACTCCAGACATGTGGAGACCATGGTAGAGGTGTGTGTGTGTGTGTGTGTGCACCACTCACTCCAGACATGTGGAGACCATGGTAGAGTTGTGTGTGTGTGTGTGTGTGTGTGCACCACTCACTCCAGACATGTGGAGACCATGGTAGAGGTGTGTGTGTGGGTGTGTGTGTGTACGCTTGTGCACCACTCACTCCAGATGTGTGGAGATCATGGTGGAGGTGTGTGTGTGTGTGTGTGTGTGTGTGTGTGTGTGTGTGTGTGTGTGTGTGTGTGTGAGCGCGCACCACTCACCCCTGACATGTGCAGACCATGGCCCTTTCCCCACTGGAGCCCGCTACATTCTGAGGACTGACACTGAGTTCACTGCGGGTCGAGCAGTGTGAGAGCCAGGCGTATTATCTGCCTAAAGCTGTGGTGCCGTGTTGGGAGAGGAGCTGGGGGAGTTGCACAGAGTAGCCAGCAGGAGGAGCTCTGCAGAAGAGTACCAAAGACACATACAGGAGAAGACACTTAATCACTTAAAGGAGCTATTTTTAAGAAATTTTAATTGGAAATTAAAAATTGCCCTTGATGTATCAGGGGTTAAGGAATCACATTAGATTAAAATATTATCTTCACTGACAACAACTGTACAGCCTGTAAATCCACTGCTGAAACTGGCTTTTGCAACCCACAAGTCCTGTTGTATTCTGGGTTTTTGTTTTGGGTCAGTGTGCCACCTATCAATCACAACGTTAGCAAACGGGTTGCCAGCAGCACCTGGAATTGGAGGCAGGCATGGGTCATCGGAGAAGTTGGCTTTTATTTGCAGAACCGTTAGCTAAGGTAGGCTATGTAGTCAACACTGTTAGATCTGTAGAAAATAATCTGACCAGTGCTGATTTGCTGTTGCCTAAACAAGACGTTGCAGACTAAACTTGAGTGAAGGTTCTACAATCACAAACTAATTTACAAACTGTCTGTTCACTTACATGTGCAGCACAGGCTATTTGGAATAAGGTCAATGTTTTGTTTAAAGCAAGATCAAAAAAGGGCGTTTGATAGGGGGATATTCTGGTGTGGCCTACATGCTCATTAGGCTGTTCTGCGTTGCACAGTGCTGGCTGCCTCAGTAACTAGTAGAGGCCTAAAACACTATATTGTGCAAACGTGAATAAATTGCAAGTTGAGCAGTGAGATATTGTGGGTTTTATGCTTCTGGCCAGTTCACAGCAGCAGACCGCGCAGCAAAAATGTGCACGTTTGTGCCCCTCTACTTCCAAATGCGATAATCTCTCAACTTCTCAGCTTCTCATATGTGCAGACATGAAAAAAATCAATACAGGCACTTTGCCGTGTTCAGAGACAAGTCCCATTCATTTTGATGGGGCCTGGTCTTGTTAATCCCAAATAACTGTCCTAAGGCCTTCCAAGATGGCGGCCAAGTGAAAGAAGGACCTTAGAAAGACTTTGGCCATAATCAATCATCTTATAATCTGCTAAAGACTTTGGCCATAATCAATAATCTTATAATCAATGATCTTATAATCTGCTAAGTAATCTGCTAGCGTGTAGCATATGCCCACATGACTGAAAGACTGGTAATGGTGGACTTGTAAAGGAACATTCAGCAATTGTTTTTCTACTGAAGATGTTGTTGCAAAATGATGCTAACGTTATGTGTGCTAGCTCTACAACAATGTTGGACAAGCAGTTAGTTTTGTTAGCCATATTACCAATATCCCCTGACATGAAGCTCATAAGATCATCAACACACTTGTACCAGTGCTAGCCTACGCAACTGTAAAGCTTTCAGTAAGAAAACTATGAAAGCACAGTTAGCATAACACTGACATGAACACACCTCCTCAACAAAAGCATTTTTAAACAGAGCACTGGCGATACATTGTCACCCAGCTAACCCTGGGACTGATTCGGCTTTCCTTTCAGACTGAACCCTGGGGTCTGAGACGGGTCGAGTGGACACCGCCCCGTGTCGGTCAGTGTGAAAGGAACAGGTGACACGAAATTTGGGTTTTAAATGCGGGATGTGAAGATCATGATAGAGGGGTGTGTTTGTGCACCACTTACTCCAGACATGTAGAGACCATGTTTGATGTGTGTTTGTGTGTGTGTGTGTGATGATTAGGATGTGTGTGTTTGTGTGGGAGAGCATATCAGAGCTGATTTAAGTGTGTGTGTGTGTGTGTGTTTGCATGTGCATTAGGACACATTTTCTTGCTACTGAAACAGAGAATATTAGAGAACAGATGCTTCTACTCTTATTAATGTAGATATTACTGATGTTGACATGATCTTATGAATGCTGATATGATCTTATTAGTGTTGATATTACTGATGTTGACATGATCTTATGAATGCTGATATGATCTTATTAGTGTTGATATTACTGATGTTGACATGATCTTATGAATGCTGATATGATCTTATTAGTGTTGATATTACTGATGTTGACATGATCTTATGAATGCTGATATGATCTTATTAGTGTTGATATTACTGATATTTATAGTATTAGCATTGGAATATGCCTGATGAGTAAAATCATTTACTAGTAAGCAACTGTTGGTTTGTCATGTTGATGTGTGTGTGTGTGTGTGTTTGTGTGTGTGGGGAGGGGAATAGCGCCCATATGTCTGTGTGTGTGTGTGGGGGGGGCATTTTGCCATGGCTATATGGCACCAACCATGACCTTAAACACACACTCACACTCACAAACACACACACACAGACACTCTCTCTCTCTCTCTCTCTCTCACACACACACACACACTCTCTCTCTCTCTCTGACACACACATACACACACACACACACTCTCTCACACACACAATCTCTCTCTCTCTCTCTCCCTCTCTCTCTCACACACACACACACACACGTAGACAGATCCTTGTGTGAGTATTTGGTGTTAACAGAGGTGCAGTGAGGATTTTTTAAGTGGGGGTACGCAATATAATGTTAGGAATGAATGCTCCTGGCCGTTCACACACACACACACATACACACACCCACACACAAACACACCACAGTTTTGTAAACAGAA
>PYXC01000544.1:117500-122500 GCA_015244755.2 Tenualosa ilisha
CACTTAAGCCAACACACCACAGCCCACCCAAACGCTCACCCATATATTCAACACCTGTGTGATAAATGGAAAAGTGCCAAACTCATGGAAGGGGCCCTTATATATTCCAAGTGACCCATCTCCATGGAGAGACGTCTCTCTCCTCCCCGCTGTCTCAGGGTCTTTGTGAAGTGCCTGCTTGCCCACATCCTCCCATGGCTTGTGGATGCAGACATTCTCTCACCCACACAGAAGCCCACATAGACAGACAAGGCATGAATGAACACGTGTTCTGCCTGAAAACTGGGACCTGGGACCTACAGGTCGTCTGTGGGAAGCAACTCCCAGAGCCCGTCCCCCTCAGGGTGGGGAAACAGGCTGCCTCTGGAGGGCTGGGACCTTCATCTTCTTCATCTTCATCAAGCAGTGGCTCTGTCAGTGTGCACCCACCGAATGTGCAGCATTTTATGAACGTCGCAGCAGTGGCAACCACTGGTGCAAATACAAATCCAGGACATCTATTCCACCTGTGTGTGTGTGTATGTGTATGTGTGTGTGTGTGTGACACCTGACAGTCTGAGGCATGTTTGTGTAGCATGTGATAAAGGCCATCTTTTCCTGCTGTGTGTCTGTGTGTGTGTGTCTCACCTGGGAGTCCGAGGCGTGTGTGTAGTGTGTGTGAGTAACGTGCGATAAAGGCCATCTTCTCCAGCTGTGTGTGTGTAGCCAGCACCTGCTTGGTCAGCCCCAGCTTCCGATAGGCTCCTCCCTCAGGGGGCGGGGCCACGGCAGGGCTCTCAGGCTCCTCAATTGTGTCTAAGGATGTCAATAGAACACAAGCACACCAGATCTGAACAATATGACACATTCATGCGTAGGTGTGTGTGTGTGTGTTTAGGTATATGACTGTGTGTGTGTGTGCGCGAGTATGTGTGTGCAAAGGACTGTGTATATGTGTGTGTGTGTGTATATATATGTGTGTGTGTGCATATGTGTGAGCAATGTGATCGCCAAGCAGACACTGCAGTCACTGCGCAGCAATTATTGAAAGACACCCCGGGGCCCGGGGCCCGTCTTCATGTTGAGTCCCGTTCTCTTTCCCTGTGCGAGTCCTGCTATCTCACTCTGCACGTAAACCACACTGGTCTCTGCAGAGCACAACTGAAAGAGACGCAAAGCTACTTAAGGAGCTCCACTAGAGTGTCGTCTCTCTGGACTTGAGGGCACCCCTGCAGGCCAACGGGGGAAATGCAGCAACCTGCAGCAGTGACTGTGTGCTGCAGCGCCCCCACCAGGCTGTTGTTTTTGTCTATTTGTTGTGATTGGCTGCTTTTGTCAGTCATCTCATGTATTCTACCTGCGTTCATGGCCAGTCTAGGGTCCTCATGGACATTATGGAGTGACATCACGCTAGGGGCTGCCTTGATAATCTTGCATAGGGGCCTGGTGTTGGATTGTTATGCCAGTGTGTGTGTGTGTGTGTGTGTGCGTGCGCCTTTATGTATGCAATGCATGGTGTGTGTGTGCATGTGTGTGTGTGTGTGTGTATGTGTGTATGTGTTGTGAGAGTATGTGCAATGCACTGTGAGTGTGCGTGTGCATGTTTGTGTATGTGTGTGTGTGTTGTTCTCATGTGTTGTGAGAGTGTGTGCAATGCACTATGTGTCTGTGTGTGTGTGTGTGTGTGTGTGTGTGTGTGTGTGTGTATGTGTTGTGAGAGTGTGTGCAATGCACTATGTGTGTGTGTGCGTGTGTGTGTGTGTGTGTATGTGTTGTGAGAGTGTGTGCAATGCACTATGTGTCTGTGTGTGTGTGTGTGTGTGCATTACCTTTCTTATCCCCGACGTGTACTATGGTGCTGCTGTAGGAACACTGGGAGACGACTGACTCCGCCTTCATGGGCGGAGACAGTGTTACAGTGCGGAGACCAGGTGGGGAATTTCTCTTGGTCCGGGTGGAGACAGTAGGCCTGGCCTCACAGCGGCTTGGAACTACATGGTATAAGATTAATGTAAAAAAAATGCACACACACACACACACACACATTCACACATACATATGCACACGCAATGGCTGCGGCTTGCAGCAAAGGTGCTGTAAGTTGGAAATATACTAGCTAGTTAGAGCAGAGAATCGTATGGATGCTGTAACAGCTGAAAGCAGCTGACTCAGAGCTCGGAATGATGTGACCTCCATTAAAACCAGGCGACTGCATTAGCATTAGATGCTATCTTTGGTTTAGCCCTGCCTGTTAGCATCCTCTATTTCTAGCGGTTGTTAGCTGATTCCAGAGGACTGGACATTACACAGCATTTAACCCAAACAAACATTGCAGCAATACAGCGACAGGTGGAGACAAATTTGTTCATACAAATGATTTACTGACAAATAGTACTGAACTGCAAATTAACATCCCACTGGCTCTGTTCTCCTGTTCATGGGCGTAGCCATATTGGAAATTCTCTGAGCAGCTTCAAGCTCTTGCTTGGACATCTGAGGCACTTCCTGCTTTTGAGCTCGGAAAACAATTTGGAGACCTAGCTCCGACTGTAAATGGACTGCATTATAATTATATGTCTTGAGTGTTTCCAGGTACTCATGGGATCTGTAGGAGGGTAATGTTACACTGGGAAGTATTTCCTATGTCAGATGCGTTAAGTGAAAACTACAACTACAGATCTCCTGTCCAGGAGGCAGACTGACTAATGCTGCCTTCATGTGCTACAGGGAAGATGTGGGATCCTTTCCAGTTGGAATTAGGAAATTATGATTGTGCTGTCATAGTGCAATGTAACATGGTGGACACAGTTTTTTTGAGACAGTGTGTGCCTACCTTATCGCCTTTCCAGTGGGAATTACGACAGTGTGCGCCTACCTTATCGCCTTTCCACTGGGAATTACGACAGTGTGCGCCTACCTTATCGCCTTTCCAGTGGGAATTACGACAGTGTGCGCCTACCTTATCGCCTTTCCAGTGGGAATTACGACAGTGTGCGCCTACCTTATCGCCTTTCCACTGGGAATTACGACAGTGTGCGCCTACCTTATCGCCTTTCCAGTGGGAATTACGACAGTGTGCGCCTACCTTATCGCCTTTCCAGTGGGAATTACGACGTAATTCATATGCCATACTGGTTTTTACTGTAATTCCCATAATTCCCAGCGCATGTCTGCATCAGGCTGCATCAGTTCTACTCGCCACATTCAACCCTCAGTAGGCAGGGCTAATGTCAATCTCACACACACACACACACACACTCTTTCTTTACCATGTGTTGTGTGGGGGGTCAGTCTCAACATATCCTCCTCAGAGGTGCTTGATGTGCTGGAGGACAGACAACACTTCCTCTTCATGTTACAGCTATCCAGATACCTACAACACACACACACACACACACACACACACACACACACACACATTACTATACACACACTTCCTCTCCATGTTACAGCTATCCAGATACCTACAACACACACACACACACACACACACACACACATTACTATACACACACTTCCTCTCCATGTTACAGCTATCCAAATACCTACAACACACACACACACACACACACACACACATTACTATACACACACTTCCTCTCCATGTTACAGCTATCCAGATACCTACAACACACACACACACACACACACACACACACATTACTATACACACACTTCCTCTTCATGTTACAGCTATCCAGATACCTACAACACACACACACACACACACACACACACACACACACACACACACACATTACTATACACACACTTCCTCTTCATGTTACAGCTATCCAGATACCTACAACACACACACACACACACACACACACACACACACACACATTACTATACACACACTTCCTCTCCATGTTACAGCTATCCAGATACCTACAACACACACACACACACACACACACACACACACATTACTATACACACACTTCCTCTCCATGTTACAGCTATCCAAATACCTACAACACACACACACACACACACACACACACATTACTATACACACACTTCCTCTTCATGTTACAGCTATCCAGATACCTACAACACACACACACACACACACACACACACACACATTACTATACACACACTTCCTCTTCATGTTACAGCTATCCAGATACCTACAACACACACACACACACACACACACACACACACACACACACACACACATTACTATACACACACTTCCTCTTCATGTTACAGCTATCCAGATACCTACAACACACACACACACACACACACACACACACATATTACTATACACACACTTCCTCTTCATGTTACAGCTATCCAGATACCTACAACACACACACACACACACACACACACACATATTACTATACACACACTTCCTCTTCATGTTACAGCTATCCAGATACCTACAACACACACACACACACACACACACACACACACACATTACTATACACACACTTCCTCTTCATGTTACAGCTATCCAGATACCTACAACACACACACACACACACACACACACACATTACTATACACACACTTCCTCTCCATGTTACAGCTATCCAGATACCTACAACACACACACACACACACACACATTACTATACACACACTTCCTCTCCATGTTACAGCTATCCAGATACCTACAACACACACACACACACACACACACACACATTACTATACACACACTTCCTCTTCATGTTACAGCTATCCAGATACCTACAACACACACACACACACACACACACACACACACACACACACATTACTATACACACACTTCCTCTTCATGTTACAGCTATCCAGATACCTACAACACACACACACACACACATTACTATACACACACTTCCTCTTCATGTTACAGCTATCCAGATACCTACAACACACACACACACACACACACACACACATTACTATACACACACTTCCTCTCCATGTTACAGCTATCCAGATACCTACAACACACACACACACACACACACACACACATTACTATACACACACTTCCTCTCCATGTTACAGCT
>PYXC01000544.1:135000-145000 GCA_015244755.2 Tenualosa ilisha
GTGTGTGTGTGTGTGTGTGTGTGTGTGTGAGAGAGAGGCCTGGTATAGCCAAAGCACTATGCTGTCATCCTGGTGTGTCTAGCTGCTTAATGACTGACACCTGTGTTGAGGGTTGGGCTATCTAAGGGGTCGTTTCCCTCTCTGGAGCTCACTTTTCTGTTGGGCTCATTTTGACTGTGTTGTTGGTCACTCTGGTTGACTTTCTCTCCCACAGACGCCTTTTCTTTTTCTTCACCTCCTCCTCATATCTCTCCATTACTGACACTTCACCTCCTCACATCTCTCCATTACTGACACTTCACCTCCTCCTCACATCTCTCCATTACTAACACTTCACCTCCTCCTCACATCTCTCCATTACTGATACTTCACCTCCTCCTCACATCTCTACATTACTGACACTTCACCTCCTCCTTACATTTCTACATTACTGACACTTCACCTCCTCCTCTCATCTCTACATTACTGATACTTCACCTCCTCACATCTCTACATTACTGACACTTCACCTCCTCCTCACATCTCTCCATTACTGACACTTCACCTCCTCACATCTCTACATTACTAACACTTCACCTCCTCCTCACATCTCTCCATTACTGATACTTCACCTCCTCCTCACATCTCTACATTACCGACACTTCACCTCCTCACATCTCTCCATTACTGATACTTCACGTCCTCACATCTCTACATTACTGACACTTCACCTCCTCCTCACATCTCTACATTACTGACACTTCACCTCCTCCTCACATCTCTACATTACTGACACTTCACCTCCTCACATCTCTACATTACTGACACTTCACCTCCTCCTCACATCTCTACATTACTGACACTTCACCTCCTCACATCTCTCCATTACTGACACTTCACCTCCTCACATCTCTACATTACTGACACTTCACCTCCTCCTCACATCTCTACATTAGTGACACTTCACCTCCTCACATCTCTCCATTACTGACACTTCACCTCCTCACATCTCTCCATTACTGACACTTCACCTCCTCCTCACATCTCTCCATTACTGATACTTCACCTCCTCCTCACATCTCTACATTACTGACACTTCACCTCCTCCTCACATCTCTCCATTACTGATACTTCACCTCCTCCTCACATCTCTCCATTACTGACACTTCACCTCCTCCTCACATCTCTACATTACTGACACTTCACCTCCATCTTCATTTTGACTGCAGTATCCTTTTTATTATTGACTACTTTTAAATAAGTATATTTCTGTTAACCAAAACACGTCGTCTGACTCCCTCTGTATGTTTCGGTTCTATGTCAGCCATAACGGTGTACAGTGAGGTGACACTGTAGGTCATGTGTGTGTGTGTGCGTACCATAGGCAGGTAGGTGGTAGGGTGAAGTCGCGCTATAGAACACAGCCACATCGTGAGGGTTTATCATATCTGTGAACTTTGACCCCTGGATTACTTCCTGTTGGCAATGCAGGATTCCAGCCATCTGCTCCGACACAAACTCAACCACCCCCGTCAGGAGAGAGATGACCAACACACACAGGTCCTAAATAAAAACACACACACACACGTACTCAACCAACCCAATCAGGAGAGAGATGACCAACGCACACATGTCCTAAACACACACACACACACACACACACGTGTAGACTACCACCCCCGTCAGGAGAGAGATGACCAACACACACAGGTCCTAAATAAAAACACACACATACACACACACACCTGTAGACTACCACCCCCCTCAGGAGAGAGATGACCAACACACACACATCCTAAAAACACACACACACACACACACATACTCAACTATCTCTGTCAGGAGAGAGGTGATCAACACACACAGGTCCTAAACACACACACACACTTGCTCAACCGTGCCTGTCAGGAGAGAGATGACCAACACAAATGTCATAGATACACACACACTCTTGCTGTGTGGTTAGCTTACAGCGATGAACACACACTACCAAATGGCTTGGCAATGGTAGCAAAAACACACAACAGATTGATCACGCGAACACAACATGGTATTAAACAGGAAGTGATCACATGAACACTTCAACATGGTATTAAACAGGAAGTGATCACATGAACACTTCAACATGGTATTAAACAGGAAGTGAAAAACAGACATTTGTGGAAGGTCATTTTCTCACATTAACACACACACACACTAACACAACTCAGACACACACATACATAGACATACACACACACACTCTTACCGTGTTCTTGAGGGTGTATTGAGAAGTGATGCTGTCAATCTGTTGGATGGTGTAAGAGGCCACGCCCACTCCAGGGGGACCTTCACCCTCCAGCATGTGATAGAACTGCTCCTTGGCTATATACACACACACACACACACACACACACACAATAAGGTACAACATTTAGTATGCGATAGAACTGCTCCTTGGCTATACACACACACACACACACACACACACACACACAATAAGGTACAACATTTAGTATGTGATAGAACTGCTTCTTGGCCACACACACACACACACACACACACACAGACCTGAGCCTGTTGCACACAGTGGAGGTCATATCGGAGTGTGTGTGGTACACACACACACACTCACCTACCTGAGACCTCTTGTACACAGTGGAGGGTGTATCGGAGTGTGTGGAGTAGACAGACACACGCACACCTGAGACATGTTGCAAACGCTGCAAGGTGTATTGGAGTGTGTGGAGTACACACACACACACACACACACACACACACACACACACACACACACACACACCTGAGACATGGTGCACACACTGCAGTGCGTATCGGAGTGTGTGGAGTACACACACACACACACACACACACACCTGAGACATGGTGCACACACTGCAGTGCGTATCGGAGTGTGTGGAGTACACACACACACACACACACACACACACACACACACACACCTGAGACATGGTGCACACACTGCAGTGCGTATCGGAGTGTGTGGAGTACACACACACACACACACACACACACACACACACACACACACACCTGAGACATGGTGCACACACTGCAGTGCGTATCGGAGTGTGTGGAGTGTGCTGAGTCTGGTCCCTCCTCTCCTGTCCCAGGCCACCTGCTCCTTCAGCGCCTTCAGGGTCCTAAAGACCTCAGCCTGCTTCTGAGCTTTAGTCGATTGTTCACTACTACAAATTCCAAACACACACACACACACACACACACTATAATTGTGAACTAAAAACACACACACACACACACACATTAAAGCTGGCATATGAAGCTGTTCAAATCAGTGCCCAGTGGCTGCAGATGGGGTCGTGGGTTTGTCACAGATCAAGACTTGTTTAAAAGCTGGCAGTAGTGACCAGACACACACATGTTTAGTCAGAGTCAAAGAGAGTCAAAAGCATATTTGCTGCATTACCGATGGCAGTTACAACACACACACACACACACACACACACACACACACACACACACACACACACACACACACACACACACACACACACACACACACACAAATACCCTTGACGCCATGAGCTCACCTCTTGTTGCTGCTCAACGACTCCAGGAGGGCGGAGTCTTTACTTTTTGCACTCGACGTGTAACCATGGGAATCGTTGCCATGAGACTCAGAGCCACTCCCACTCGACCCAGCCCCGCCTATCTCCATATCCTGATGAGGTGATGTATGTGTGTGACTGTGAGTGTGAGTGTGTGTATGTGTGTGTGTGTGTGTGTGTGTGTGACTGTGAATGTGTGAGTGTGTGAGTGCGAGTGTGTGTGTGTGTGTGTCTTGGCTGCTCTCCATCCTCGGAGACTCTCTGAGGGATCTGCCCCCAAACAGGAAGTGATCTGCAGTGTCTGACATCAAACTTCAGCTCAGGATGCTGCTGTGGTTGCCATGGTGACCATACAGCCACCGCGGTGACACACCTCCACAGGGGCGGAGCCACCAGCACCTACAGTGAGAGTGATCATCATCACAGCAAATATTTAATATCAATATTTAATATAAATATGTAGTATCAATATCATTTCTCAATATCTTCCTTGCAGTTTGTGCTGTTTAACCAGTGGGTGGTGATGGTATAGTGGTTAAGGAACCTGGCTAACATGCAAGTAGCCTGGAAAATAGTGGGTTCAAGTCCTGGCCACTGTTGTATCCTTGAGCACTTGGCACTTGGCCCTAAAGTTGTACCCTTGAGCACTTGGCACTTGGCCCTAAAGTTGTACCCTTGAGTACGGCACTTGGCCCTAAAGTTGTACCCTTGAGTACGGCACTTGGCCCTAAAGTTGTACCCTTGAGCACGGCACTTGGCCCTAAAGTTGTACCCTTGAGCACGGCACTTGGCCCTAAAGTTGTACCCTTGAGTACGGCACTTGGCCCTAAAGTTGTACCCTTGAGCACGGCACTTGGCCCTAAAGTTGTACCCTTGAGTTAGGCACTTGGCCCTAAAGTTGTACCCTTGAGCACGGCACTTGGCCCTAAAGTTGTACCCTTGAGTTAGGCACTTGGCCCTAAAGTTGTACCCTTGAGCACGGCACTTGGCCCTAAAGTTGTTCCTGGTGTAACTGAGAGTGGACAAATGTAAGTCGCTTTAGATATTCTGGCTATGAGGCCAAAATGCAGCACATTTATCTGTTCATAATACAGGTCTTTACAGAAGATCTGTCAATCAAGATTCTGACAAAAGAACACACACACACACACACACACACACCAGGAAGCTAACGCTAATGCTAACTGATGGGGTCACAGGAAAACCAAACTTCTTTGCTGTTGTGTTGCAGTTTCACTATCTGGTCTACATTGTTCCAAATTCTGTGGTTCTCATACCTACAGCCAGCATCCAACGGGGCAACGGGCTAATTCACTCTGGATAATCTAACCCGGGCTAACAGTCAGGAATAATGACTCTAATTCACTCTGGATAATCTAACCCGGGCTAACAGTCAGGAATAATGACTCTAATTCACTCTGGATAATCTAACCCGGGCTAACAGTCAGGAATAATGACTCTAATTCACTCCGGATAATCTAACCCGGGCTAACAGTCAGGAATAATGACTCTAATTCACTCTGGATAATCCAACAGATTCATGCAGCAGATCCAATCTGAATTACTACTTCACACCCAATCAGAGAGCAGCCCTCACCATACTATACTATACTGTACTGTACTATACGGTACTATACTATACTATACCATACTATACTATGGAGATGGTGGCCTTAGTGTATTTGCATATGCACAGAAAAAAGGCCAAATGACCTTGACCCTGACATGACTGGTACACACACTTACAGAGGGACTCCATTTCCACTGAGGTGTAGAGAAACACACAGGTTAAACAGCTTAACACACACGGTGTTTCTGAAAGCCTGTGCATTAACACAGGACTATCTCAGCTGTCTCCCATCCCACAGACTTTGGAATGGACTTCAGTGAACTCAATGGCTTTGAAACACATTGATTTTCAATAGAGCCACTGGGGCTGAAACAGGTAGTGTCTCCCAAAATCTTCACACATTCACACAATGATTCCATATCATCTATTCACCAAACACACACACACACACACACACAATGATTCTGTATCATCTACTCACATCTATCATTAAACACACACATACACACACACAGGTTCGAGTCTTCCGTGTGGACTGTGGACCCCCCCTCGCACCCTATGCTTCAAGATTCTCAAGACAAAGCAGGTAACTTTAAGAGCAGGATGTTACTCTCTCTCTCTCTCACACACACACACACACACACCTTGCATTATTTATATGTCACGTTCACGAGACATCTTCCCTCTGCGCACGTAAACAAACCCCTCCCCCCTGTGAACGCATCTGATCCGGTGTGCGTGTCCGCGCGTGTCGCTCGGTCCACTGACACACTTCTGTGTCTCCGCCCTACCGGAATCTGAGTCGCAGCCTGCTCGTGTACAAGCAAACTCCTACACCATCTAGTAGACTCCGAAGCATACCGCGCATGCGCAAAACCTTCCAAATTATGTAACATATTTTTATCGCGTTCCAAAAGAAGCTATTTAAAAGACAAACCAGTGGGCGCGAGGTGGCCTCTTCTCCTCGTGCGGATGGCGGGACGTTGCTGCTCTTGGCAGGCTGACTGGCATGCGCGCTTAGCGCTGAGTTTGATCAGAATTCCCCCGGTGTCGGTAGACTCCTCGGTACACACCAACACCGGCCTCCACGGCTGCCGCTGGCCGTCTGACCTGGATTCAGTCTCCTCCCCCACAGGGCGCTGATTGGCTGAGACATCGGGGTTTCCATGGAAATCACTACAGTTTGACGTCAGACGAAGCCCACTGGTTCCGCATCAGGCGCTCTGTTTATGTAAAACGTCACCCGTCCCCACGTGGAACTGGACCACTCATGTTGTAGTTGCCGAGTTGTGCGTGTGTGTGTGTGAGTGTGAGTGTGTGTACGTGTGAATGTGTGCGTGTGTGTGTGTGAGTGTGAGTGTGTGTGTATGCCACGATTATAGCAGAGGTTCCCAAACTTTTCTCTGCCGCGTACCCCGAAACATTCTTGGTGTAGCGAATAGGTTCCGCAACGGACTGTTACAACAATGAATTTTGTATTATGTCTGTGGAGGCTCTCATTCATCCAGGTGATGGCAGGCAAGGTGTTCAGTTTTTTGGGGGGCTTGAAGGTGTTTCACCTTTCATGCAGAAGGCTTCTTCAACTCTGGCCTGGTGATGGAAAGACCAGGAGATTTGTCTCTGGACTGTGGGTGTGACATTTTGCATTCCAGTACGTATTGCCGCGCAAACAAAATGAGAACTCACAACGTAGTGGTGATTGGGTTGTATTGGGAATAGTCTGAGTAGTGGTGATTGGGTTGTATTGGGAATAGTCTGAGTAGTGGTGAATGGGTCGTATTGGGAATAGTCTGAGTAGTGGTGATTGGGTCGTATTGGGAATAGTCGGAGTAGTGGTGATTGGGTCGTATTGGGAATAGTCTGAGCCCAAGATCTATTTCCACATATTGTACCTGAATTTATCTTTATGCTGTTGACAGATTTATTTGTGTAACCCCTTAAATTGATCCAAGCACCCCAGGGGCACTTGTACCCAAGTTTGACAACTGTGGGTTATAGAATCATTGTGCCACAGCTCTGAAGTGTCTGAGCACCAAGCTTCTCACTGTCTAAAGCCATCCTTGTTCCACTGAAACCTCACCCCTCTCTAATGTTTTAGAGACATAACAGTCAGTCTGACCACGCCCCTCTCTAATGTTTTAGAGACATAAGTCAGTCTGACCACACCCCTCTCTAATGTACTACTCACATTCATGTCAAACACACACCAGTGTTCTTGTCCGTTATAGTCCTGCACACTCACGTCTATGATCTATACACACACACACACACGCACACAGATGCACAGACGCGCATGCGCACACACACAGACGCGCACACACACACCGGCATACAGACAGAAAGGGGAGTCTAGTTAATAATTGTACACACACACAGATGCACACACACACACCGGCATACAGACATAAAAGGGAGTCTAGTTTAATAATTGCACACACACACAGATGCGCACACACACACAGACGCGCACACAGATGCACAGACGCGCATGCGCACACACACACACAGATGCGCACACACACTGGCATTCAGACATAAAGGGGAGTCTAGTTTAATAATTGCACACACACACAGACGCTCGCGCGCACACACACACACACACAGACGCGCACACACACACACACAGACGCGCACACACAGACGTGCACACACACACACACACAGACGCGCACACACACACACACAGATGCGCACACACACACACAGATGCGCACACACACACACAGATGCGCACACACACCGGCACACAGACAGAAAGGGGAGTCTGGTTTAATAATTGCACTTTAATCAGACAGTAGTTCAGTGACACCTGCACACACTTTGCATGGGAACAACAGCTTGCGCTCACACGCTCACACTCACTCTCACTCGCTCTCACACACACACTCTCACACTCACACTAAAATGTTATGAGCACTCTTCGGCAGTGTGATCGACTCGTTATGTCTGGCAGAACAGTTTCCTGCAGTGCGATCGATTCGTCATGTCTGGCAGAACAGTTTTCTGTAGAGTGATCGACTCGTCATGTCTGTGGCAGGACCATTTCACCATGTGCGTCTGACAAACGTCCATTAGCCACACACCTCTTCTACTCACGTGTGAAATATGAATTTGAATGCAGAATCCACACACTCAATCAGTCACAGTGAGCAACTTCTCATGCCTGCTGCCGTCTCAGTCCAGTGTTTGAAACCAAAAAAAGCAAACCCCCTCTCCGTCCCTCTCTCATTCTCTCTCCCCCTCTCCCTCTCTCTCTCTCCCTAAACCTAAAGTAGTCTGGCACATCTCAGTGTAAAGTTTCAAAAAAAAAAAAAAAAAAAAAAAAACCGGAAATGGGCGGGTCCTTTCAGGTCCACGTCTTGCACTCCATTGGCCAGATCAGGAAATGGGCGGGTCCTTCCAGGCCCACGTCTTGCACTCCATTGGCCAGATCAGGAAATGGGCGGGTCCTTCCAGGCCCACGTCTTGCACTCCATTGGCCAGATCAGGAAATGGGCGGGTCCTTTCAGGTCCACGTCTTGCACTCCATTGGCCAGATCAGGAAATGGGCGGGTCCTTCCAGGCCCACGTCTTGCACTCCATTGGCCAGATCAGGAAATGGGCGGGTCCTTCCAGGCCCACGTCTTGCACTCCATTGGCCAGATGAGGAAATGGGCGGGTCCTTTCAAGCCAGTCTTGTGCTCCATTGGCCAGATCAGGGCTCATCCAGTGAGCTGAGAGTCTCATTGGTCCACTCTGTGTGAAAGCTCCTCAGGCCAGGACTGCTGTGGTGTGTGTGTGTGTGTGTGTGTGTGTGTGTGTGTGTGTGTGTGTGTGTGTGTGTGTGGGTGGGTGGGTGTGTGTGTGTGTGTGTGTGTGTGTGTGTGTGTGAAATAGCAAAGGTGAGGTGGTATATGTGAGTACATAAGCGCATGATAAAAGGTGTAAGTGAGGTGATCTGTGTGTGTGTGTGTGTGTGTGTGTGTGGGATGGTGCAGAGTGTGTGTATGTATATATGTGTGCCAGGTGATGGGTGTGTGTGCGCATGTATGTTAGGAGGCATGTGCTAGGTGATGGGAGAGTGTGTTTTTGTGTGTGTGTGTGTATGTGTGTGTTAGAAAGTGTGTGCGTGTGTGTGTCTTCGGATGTGTGTGTTTGGGAGTGTGTGTGCATGTGTGTGTTAGGAGGTGTGTGCAATATGGTTAGCGTGTGTGTTTGTGTTTTAGGAAATGTGTGCACGTGTGTGTGTTAGGAAGCATGTGCTAGATGGTGAGCGAGCGAGCGTGTGTGTGTGTGTGTGTGTGTGTGTGTTAGGAGGCGTGTGCGAGGTGGTGAGTGTGTGTGTGTGTGTGTGTTAGGAGGCGTGTGCGAGGTTGTGAGTGTGTGTGTGTGTGTGTGTGTGTGTGTGTGTGTGTGTTAGGAAGCGTGTGCGAGGTGGTGAGTGTGTGTGTGTGTGTGTGTGTGTGTGTGTTAGGAGGCGTGTGCGAGGTGGTGAGTGTGTGTGTGTGTTAGGAGGCATGTGCGAGGTGGTGAGTGTGTGTGTGTGTGTGTGTGTTAGGAGGTGTGTGCGAGGTGGTGAGTGTGTGTGTGTGTGTGTGTGTGTGTTAGGAGGTGTGTGCGAGGTGGTGAGTGTGTGTGTGTGTGTGTGTGTGTGTTAGGAAGCGTGTGCGAGGTGGTGTGTGTGTGTGTGTGTGTTAGGAGGCGTGTGCGAGGTGGTGTGTGTGTGTTAGGAGGCGTGTGCGAGGTGGTGAGTGTGTGTGTGTGTGTGTGTGTGTGTGTGTGTGTGTGTGTGTTAGGAGGCGTGTGCGAGGTGGTGAGTGTGTGTGTGTGTGTGTGTTAGGAAGCGTGTGCGAGGTGGTGTGTGTGTGTGTGTGTGTTAGGAGGCGTGTGCGAGGTGGTGTGT
>PYXC01000544.1:157500-167500 GCA_015244755.2 Tenualosa ilisha
GTGTATATATGTGTGTGAGAGAGTGTATGTGTGTGTGTGTGTGTGTGTAAGGCGCATTTACCATCTGAAAACGGCACTCTCTCTTTCTACATCTGGTCCTGTGTGTGTGTGAGAGTGTGTATGTGTACGTGTGTGAGAGAGTGTATGCGTGCGTGTGTGTGTGTATGCCTGCGTGTGTGAGACAGTGTATGTGTGTGTATGTACGTATGTGTGTGTATGTGTGTGAGAGAGTGTATGTGTGTGTGTGTATGCGTGCATGTGTGAGAAAGTGTATGTGTGTGTATGTATGTATGTGTGTGTATGCGTGTGTGTGTGTGTGTGTGTGTGTGTGTGTGTGAGAGTGCATGTGTGTGTATGTGAGAGAGTGTATGTGTGTGTGTGTGTGTGTGTGTGTGTGTGTGTGTGAGAGAGTGCATATGTGTGTGTGTGTGTGTGTGTATGTGTGTATGTGTGTGTGTGTGTGTGTGTGTGTGTGTGTGTGTGTGTGTGTGTGTGTGTGTATGTGTGTGTGTGTGTGTGTGTATGTGTGTGTGTGTATGTGTGTGTGTGTGTGTGTGTGTGTGTGTGTATGTGTGTATGTGTGTGTGTGTGTGTGTGTGTGTGTGTGTGTGTGTGTGTGTGTGTGTGTGTACCTGGGCCATGTCCTCATGTTTATTCCATTTGACTGACAGCAGTAGTTTGGGGAGTGACTGGGGGAAGTTCTCTCTGCAGTCGTAGCGCAGAGTCCAGATCAGGTCCTTCTCATTCTCACACAGCTGAGACAGAGGCTCACGATCCATTATCTCCTTCAGCTCAATGTGGAACTTCTTACCGCCGCGGCCCTGCACACACACACACACACACACACACATACATACATACATGCACGCGCACACAGACAGATACACACACACACATATACACATACACACACACATATGCGCGCGCACACACACACACACACACACACACACACACACACACACATACATGCACGCGCACACAGACAGACAGACACACACACACACACGCACAGACACACACACACACACACATATACCACATATACACACACACCACACACACACACATATACTACATATCACACAGACAGACAACACACACACACACACACACACACATACATACATACATGCACGCGCACACAGACAGACAGACAGACAGACACACACACACACAGACACGCACACAGTTACTCATAATGAAGAACAGGGTGTTCTCTGGTCTCCTGCCTAAATTTCCATATTGGTCCCCCAGTGGAATTGGCTTAACTTACACACACACACACACACACACACACACACACACACACACTCACCGTCATAGGTGGCCCGTCAACTCCTTTTGCTACTTCAGCTGCCTTTTCTAGAATCTGCACACACACGCACACACACACACACAAACACACACCCACAAAATACCAATTGCACACACTATAAAAAGCAGATACATCCAATTATGCTAATATATGATGTATGACACCAGTACTGTGTGTGTGTGTGTGTGTGTGTGTGTGTGTGTACCTTGTCAAAGGGGGGAAAGACGACAGGCTGTGAGCTGTAGTCTGGAATCTGGATGTGGAGAGTGGTGGCATTCTCTGTGTAGGGATTAGTCTGCACTGTTCCAATAGGATTCAACATCTCCTCCAGCTCATCTACACACACACACACACACACACACACACACACACACACACACACACACACACACACACACACACACACACACACACACACGAGATTAGTCTGCACTGTTCCAATAGGATTCAACATCTCCTCCAGCTCATCTACACACACACACACACACACACACGAGATTAGTCTGCACTGTTCCAATAGGATTCAACATCTCCTCCAGCTCATCTACACACACACACACACACACACACACACACACACACACACACGAGATTAGTCTGCACTGTTCAAATAGGATACAACACCTCCTCCAGCTCATCTACACACACACACACACACACACACACACACACACACACACACACACACACACACACACACGAGATTAGTCTGCACTGTTCCAATAGGATTCAACATCTCCTCCAGCTCATCTACACACACACACACACACACACACACACACGAGATTAGTCTGCACTGTTCCAATAGGATTCAACATCTCCTCCAGCTCATCTACACACACACACACACACACCACACACACACACACACACACACACCACACACACACACACACACACACACACACACACGAGATTAGTCTGCACTGTTCCAATAGGATTCAACATCTCCTCCAGCTCATCTACACACACACACACACACACACACACACACACACACACACACACACACACACACGAGATTAGTCTGCATTGTTCCAATAGGATTCAACATCTCCTCCAGCTCATCTACACACACACACACACACACACACACACACGAGATTAGTCTGCACTGTTCCAATAGGATTCAACATCTCCTCCAGCTCATCTACACACACACACACACACACACACACACACACACACACACACGAGATTAGTCTGCACTGTTCCAATAGGATTCAACATCTCCTCCAGCTCATCTACACACACACACACACACACACACACACACACACACGAGATTAGTCTGCATTGTTCCAATAGGATTCAACATCTCCTCCAGCTCATCTACACACACACACACACACACACACACACACACACACACACACACACACACACAAGATTAGTCTGCACTGTTCCAATAGGATTCAACATCTCCTCCAGCTCATCTACACACACACACACACACACGAGATTAGTCTGCACTGTTTCAATAGGATTCAACATCTCCTCCAGCTCATCTATACACACACACACACACACACACACACAAGATTAGTCTGCACTGTTCCTATAAGGATTCAAGTTCTCCTCCAGTTCATACACACACACACACACACACACACACACACACGATTAGTCTGAACTCTGCACTGTTCCTATAGGATTCAACATCTCCAGCTCATCTATACACATACCCACAGGAAGTAGATAGACTAAACTATCCCTCAAGGTCTTCCTCTTTTTTAGAAAGACATGGTTTCTCTCTCTCAAACATACACACACGCACACACACACACACACACACACACAGTTAGTAGTAATCTAACACAACTTCCTCTCTTTCTCTCTCTCTGACACACACACACCGGGAAAGGAGGACCAGCAATGTAGCAGAATGTCTCCAGTCTTCAGATGTCCTTTATAATCAAACACCATGGTGTTCACCCACGCGATTGGATAGTGCTGGAGAGAGAGGAAGAGGAGGGCTTCACTTAGCACAAGCTAACAAATTATACTGTAGCCTGTTGTGAGTTAGCACAGACTAAAGTCCTACCTGAACTTGGCAAAAGCTACACTGTCCTTTAGCTTAGCACAAGCCATACACAATCACTCAGCACAGACTCTGCTAACTTATCTATACTGTCATTTACCTTAGCACAGGCCACACACGATCACTCAGCACAGGCTACGCTAACTTAGCTATACTGTCCTTTAGCTTAGCACAAGCCACACACAATCACTCAGCATAGACTCTGCTAACTTATCTATACTGTCCTTTAGCTTAGCACAAGCTATACACAATCACTCAGCACAGACTCTGCTAACTTATCTATACTGTCCTTTAGCTTAGCACAAGCTATACACAATCACTCAACACAGACTCTGCTAACTTATCTATACTGTCCTTTAGCTTAGCACAAGCTATACACAATCACTCAACACAGGCTACGCTAACTTATCTATACTGTCCTTTAGCTTAGCACAAGCTATATACAATCACTCAGCACAGGCTACGCTAACTTAGCTATACTGTCCTTTAGCTTAGCACAAGCCACACACAATCACTCAGCATAGACTCTGCTAACTTATCTATACTGTCCTTTAGCTTAGCACAAGCTATACACAATCACTCAGCACAGACTCTGCTAACTTATCTATACTGTCCTTTAGCTTAGCACAAACTATACACAATCACTCAACACAGGCTACGCTAACTTATCTATACTGTCCTTTAGCTTAGCACAAGCTATATACAATCACTCAGCACAGGCTACGCTAACTAATCTAAACAAGCACAAACTTGGCACAAACTGCAGTAAACTAAAGTAAAGTGCAAACACTTCGACTCACTACGTGGGGTTAGGGAATCAAAACCGGGTCAACCGCCCTGCCAGTATTGCTCCACCTGCCTGCTATGCTGAACATAACTACAGGCTACAGTACACTGGACTTCAACTTCAACTCCAATTCAATTATCCAAACAGGTACTGAACAAATAATCTGGTTTGTGTGTGTGTGTGTGTGTGTTTACCATTTTGCCGGCCTTGCGGATGGTCTGGTACTTGTGTGTGTGTTTGGTGCTTTTCTGTTTCTTCTTGTGGGAGACAGCGTAGAGTGCGAAGCAGAGGCGACTCATGCGTGGCAGGTCACACACGCCAATGTCGAACTCGAGTGTGTGTCGCCACACGTGCTCCGCCCGCCCGCTCGCCTCCTCACTCACCACCGGAACACACAGCAGCTCCGCCCCATGGAACAGGCCAGCACGCACCTGTACCTGTGTGTGTAAGTGAGAGAGGGAGAGAGACAGAGTGATGAAGTCAGAGGGAGGTAGAGCGGCCGTGTGTGTGTGTGTGTGTGTGTGTGTGTGGCTGTGTGATGTGAACAGGTGGCAATGCTAAGTGTATGAGCATATGTGTGTGGATGAGTGTGTGTACACGTGTGCATATGAATGTGTGTGTGTGTGTATATATAAATGTGTGAGCATGTGTGTATCCACCTTGGCTGTTTCCTCAGCGTTGACCTTGATGCCACGTACGAGGATGACTTTGAAAGGACACTGTACTTCCCACACACACGTTTGCACCTGCTGGGGACACACACACACAAAATATTAGACAGAGATAAAACATCAGACAGGGAAATATATGGCAAGAGCGCGCGCGCGTGCACACACACACACAAACACACACACACTTACTGAAGCAGCTCTCTTCTTGAGGGGGAGAGGGGGGTGGGTGGGCCTGTGGCTGAGGGCTGCACCAATAGCGTTCAACTCCTTCTGGAACATGCTCTTGACCACGCCTACATGGACCAGGGTCAGATGAGGAGTGTCCAGTGCTAAAACACACGAGCGGATATACTACACACACACACACACACACACACACACACACAATACACATTAGTTCATTCTGTAATTTGCTGGATGGGAGTGTCTGTGCGTGTGTGTGAGAGTCAGACGAGAGAACACACACTAAAACAGCACAGCTACTTGGATACTTCAAACACTCCTCACATCTGTGTGCGTTTCCTCTAAGCTCCACATGTACATGTGTCTAACTTTGAGAGAGAGAGTGTGTGTGTGTACCTTGTACTGGATGAGAGGATATTTCCCACACAGGAACTCTAGTTTGCCACTGACACGTAGAATGTAGTCGTCATGACAACCCTGCTGCTGGTGGGTGGAGCTCCACTTCCTGAGGGCGTGGTCTACCAGCTGATCAACATTACTCCTTACACTGACCCTCACACTGGCAGTGTCCTACACACACACACACACCATAAGTGTCTAACACAGCTGCTCCATGATGCGGCTCACACACACCATTACACTGACTGCATTACAAACACACTTTGCATGCGTGAATGTGTGTGTATGTGTGTGTGTACCTGACACTGGTCATAGTGAATGGTGATTTTGACTCCTCCCTCAGTGAGCTTGTCGATGACCTCATCAGTAGGCGCCAGGTCCACCTGTGGGCTGAAGCAGCTCTGGAGCCACTCCTTGTGTGACATCATCTGCATGCGCAGGAGCCGCTCTTCACTGATTCGCTGCATCTTCTGTCGGAAGTCTTTCACTTCCTGGTCTGGGAGAGAATCCAACTCCTGCAAGCCTATGGAGACAATATATACACTAGTGTGTGTGTGTGTGTGTGTGTGTGTGTGTAACTCCTGCAAGCCTATGGAGACAATATATATACTAGTGTGTGTGTGTGTGTGTGTGTGTAACTCCTGCAAGCCTATGGAGACAATATATACACTAGTGTGTGTGTGTGTGTAACTCCTGCAAACGAATAGAGCCAATGAATACACAGATGAATGTATGCGTGTTTGTGTGTGTGTGTGTGTTTGTGTCTGTTTGTTACCTTTCCCGATGAGTGTAACTATCATGGAGGAGAGCATGCGCTGGTTGTCAGTGTGTGTGGGTGTGTGTGTGTGTGTGTATGTATGTGTGTGTGTGACTGTGCCTATCTTGGAGGAGAGCGTGTGCTGGTTGTCAGCGTGTGTGTGTGTGTGTGTGTGTGTGTGTGTGTGTGTGTGTGTCACCTTTCCCGATGAGTGTGCCTATCTTGGAGGAGAGCATGCGCTGTTTGTCAGCGTGTGTGTGTGTGTGTGCGTCACCTTTCCCGATGAGTGTGCCTATTATGGAGGAGAGCATGCGCTGTTTGTCAGCGTGCGTGTGTGTGTGTGTGTGTGTGTGTGTGTGTGTCACCTTTCCCGATGAGTGTGCCTATCTTGGAGGAGAGCACGCGCTGGTTGTCAGCGCAGGTGCGGCGCAGTAATCGCAGAACAGGAAGGAAGGGTCTGACATCACACAGACGCCGGCTCTCGTCATCCAGCTCCTCGTGCACCGCGGCCGAGGACACACACTCGAACACACACCCCTCCATCTGACCCAGAGCCGAGAACAGCGGGTACAGTGCTGCCTGCTTCCATAACAGCTGTGCGCACACACACACACACACACACACACACACACATAGAGTTTAAATTGACCTGCTACATGGTGCCCTCTTTCTAGGACATGACTGCAGATTGGACCCATAAATCTGTGTAACCCCCCCTAACTCAGGGTAACCCCCCGTAATTCAGGGTAACCCCCCGTAACTCAGGGTAACCCCCCGTAACTCAGGGTAACCCCCCGTAATTCAGGGTAACCCCCCGTAACTCAGCGCAACCCCCCGTAACTCAGCGTAACCCCCGTAATCAGGTAACCCCCCGTAACTCAGCGCAACCCCCCGTAACTCAGCGCAACCCCCCGTAACTCAGCGTAACCCCCCGTAATTCAGGGTAACCCCCCGTAACTCAGCGCAACCCCCCGTAACTCAGCGCAACCCCCCGTAACTCAGGGTAACCCCCCGTAACTCAGCGCAACCCCCCGTAACTCAGGGTAACCCCCCGTAACTCAGGGTAACCCCCCGTAACTCAGGGTAACCCCCCGTAACTCAGCGCAACCCCCCGTAACTCAGGGTAACCCCCCGTAACTCAGCGCAACCCCCCGTAACTCAGCGCAACCCCCCGTAACTCAGGGTAACCCCCCGTAACTCAGGGTAACCCCCCGTAACTCAGCGCAACCCCCCGTAACTCAGCGCAACCCCCCGTAACTCAGGGTAACCCCCCGTAACTCAGGGTAACCCCCCGTAACTCAGTGAAACCCCCCGTAACTCAGTGAAACCCCCCGTAACTCAAACAGTAGCAGCGTAACTCTTCATAACTCAGTGTGAACCCCCCCACAACTTAGCATTAGCCCTGCAGGCTGCAGCAGACTCACACACAGAGCCGCACACATATGCAGGCACCTGCAGGCACAGAGAAACTATAAAATATTAATTTTATAATCAGTTTCAATAGAAACTAGTGCGGTAATAATGGCTAACCAGCGAGATATCAAACATTGTAGAGATTACATCTTTTGCAGAATTTGGTAAGTGTAGAACACTCATGATGACACGAGGCGATATCGCTGTGGGGTTTAATCGCCATCTTTTGCTATGCGTCAGCACATGCGCCATGCGTCAGCACATGCGCCATGCGTCAGTGTACGGCGCTAAATATGTGCTGTGCACTCCAGCTGGTTCAACTACAGGAAGTGTTTACCTTGAACCCTGTGTCCTTCACTATGCTAAGGTGCTTTTTAGCACTCAAACTTTTATACATTTAAAATCCCATTTGTAAAGGAAACTAATTACCGTTAGCATTTGTAAAGGAAACTAATTATCGATATCAAAATCTGCTCCCCCCCCCCCCAAAATATCAAGATATTAATTTTTGCCCATATTGTCCACCTCTTACACACACACCACTTTGATGTGCTGGCTAGTGACCTCTCATGGGATATATCTAACACAGACACACACAGACAGACACAGACACACACACACACACACACACACACACCACTTTGATGTGCTGGCTAGTGACCTCTCATGGGATATATCTAACACAGACACACACAGACAGACACAGACACACACACACACACACACACACACACCACTTTGATGTGCTGGCTAGTGACCTCTCATGGGATATATCTAACACAGACACACACAGACAGACACAGACACACACACACACACACACACACACACACCACTTTGATGTGCTAGCTAGTGACCTCTCATGGGATATATCTAACACAGACACACACAGACAGACACAGACACACACACACACACACCACTTTGATGTGCTGGCTAGTGACCTCTCATGGGATATATCTAACACAGACACACACAGACAGACACAGACACACACACACACACACACACACACACACACCACTTTGATGTGCTAGCTAGTGACCTCTCATGGGATATATCTAACACAGACACACACAGACAGACACAGACACACACACACACACACCACTTTGATGTGCTAGCTAGTGACCTCTCATGGGATATATCTAACACAGACACACACAGACAGACACAGACACAGACACACACACACACACACCACTTTGATGTGCTAGCTAGTGACCTCTCATGGGATATATCTAACACAGACACACACAGACAGACAGACACAGACACACACACACACACACACACACACACACACACCACTTTGATGTGCTAGCTAGTGGCCTCTCATGGGATATATCTAACACAGACACACACACCATTTTGATGTGCTGGATAGTGGCCTCTCATGGGAGATATATAACACAGACACACATACACACACACACACACACACACACACACACACACACACACACACACACACACAAACACACACACACCAGTTTGATGTGCTGGATAGTGGCCTCTCGTGGGACGTCCATCTGGATGTAGAGGCCAGTGGGTAACAGGAAGTCGACGGTCACAAGCTCCGCCTCACCCTGGCCCAACTCCGCCCACAAATCCAGCACGTCCGTCATGGCGGGAGGCATGAGCTTGTCGCCTAGCAACCATACGGACCTAAACCAGAGATGACATCATCAGCTTCAAAACATTTTACTGTGTTAAATTCAACTGTTTGTGTGTTTTGGTAAGCATGTGTCTATCTGTGTGTGTGTGTGTCTGTCTGTCTGTGTGTGTCAGCCTGTGTGTGTCTTTGTGTGTGTCTGTCTGTCTGTGTGTGTCTGTGTGTGTCTGTTTGTGTGTTTGTTTGTGTGTGTGTGTCTGTGTGGGTCTGTCAGTCGTGTATGTGTCTGTCTGTTGGTGTGTGTGTGTGTACCTTCTCTCTGCCCCACTAGCCTCTGTTCAGTGACTCCATTCTGGAAGTTAAGGGGCTGACATCTGCAGAACAAAGGAAACCATTAGAGGACAGTATGAATGTGTGTGTGTGTGTGTGTGTGTGTGTGTGTGTGTGTGTGTGTGTGTGTGTGTGTGTGTATGTGTGTGTGTCAGAGAGAGTTTTTAAGTGTACAAACAAGTTTAATTATAGAAGAAGAAATCTGCAGACAGACACAGACACACACCCTCCCAAAACATAGTCTCAGGTATAGTCATTTACACTTACAAACACACCAACACCTAAACACACCAACACCTAAACACACAAACACCTAAACACACAAACACCAAAACACACCAACACCTAAACACACAAACACCTAAACACACAAACACCTCAACACACAAACACCAAAACACACAAACACCAAAACACACACTTCCTTCCAGTCTTATCTTGTTTATGTGCCTAATCTCTTACAACCCTCTCCTTTACGGAGACAGT
>PYXC01000544.1:170000-185000 GCA_015244755.2 Tenualosa ilisha
TGGTTTAGGATGGAAGACAACTTCATGCAAAGGAAAGGGAAAGGCTTGGCATCAAGGCCGAATTATGGTTCTCGACTTGACGCACAGGGTACTGCACTTCTTGCCGCCGCCGTTTTTCTCTTATGGTCGAGGTTCTGCGTCAAGGTTGTATGCGGCGCGATGCAATTCACCACCACAACGCCAGGGGGCGTTGAGTCGCGTAATAGTGTTTGCCTGCAGACTCCATGTTCGTGTTCGCCTAAGTCACTTCACCACACTGCTTTGAGTGCTACTATCGACCGTTCGACCATGCAGTCGAGTGTATTAAGTTCCTTTGTCATGCTTTCCTTTTACATTACTGTTAAAAGAGACTTGCTGAACTATTTACAAGGTTTCTGGGTAGTCAGTTTTATTCTGTTAGCTAGATAACCTCTCATGACTCCCTATAAAGTAGCCTACAGCCTGCTGACAAAACACTGATTTTAAAATAGTATTAAAAGATACAATGATAGATTGGAAAATACTGCCACTGAATTCAAAACGATGTTTTAAATTATCTACAAAGCCTATGCAGTGGACTAGCATGTTGCTAAAAGTAGCAACAGTGGGCTGCTGAACCACAACCAATCACAGCCCTTGCAGTCTGCATTGGTTCGACGTGTAATTACAACATTTTGGAGATGCATGTCGGCCGACGCGGACTCTGCGGAGGGCGTTCGGGGCGATGCAGACGCTCTGCATTGCGACAGCAACAATATGACGTATTTATGACGTATGACGTAGACTTAATGTTATCCGCGTATAGCCTATGCGTAGGTGTGCGTTTTGATAGCACAACATGTGTAGGGCTAAACTTGTTCAAAATTGCGCGGAGGCTCTTTAGGTCAATCAGCAGTGGAAAATGGACCAAAACATGGCCTAATCCATCACGCAAACTACAGGTAGGTGGGCCTAGTCGCACTCGTTTCTACTGGCTATTTTTATCAATAGGCGATGAGTAAGTTATAACAGTTGCAGAAACAATAGATGCCCTGTGTTGTCAGGTCCAACAAATGTCTTGGTTCGACTCGACATCCTATTTGCTTGTTATTCCAAAAACTCCATTGGATAGGAGACCACATTCATTTGCCATCGCAAATACTGTCACCAGGCAGTCAAGCCGAATTTTGCCAAGGCAGAGTTGTTCTGTAATTGGTATGATTAAAAAGACAAAAAACTTTACCAATTCCCAAATTTCTATAAGAATTTTACCTCAATGAAAAAAAATCCAAATATCAGACTGGGATAGGTGGAAATTTTACCTTAGGCTAAATTGCTAACGTGACATGCATGCTTGCCAACGTTCAAAAACACAAAAAGCAAAAAAAGGTCAATTGTCTCTGAGACATCAAAGCACTTTATCCGTTTATGTAGGACGAAAAAATGCCTTAACTGCTGGACAAATAATTCAGCTAACTGATTCTAGCCTGTAGTACACCAACAACTGTTGGACATTTCCAAGGACGCTGAGAGAAGCCTATAACTAGCGAATGTTTACAAGACATCGCAATGAACCGATCAGAAATCAGAATCAAAACACTCTAGCTAATGGATAAGAGATCAATACATGTGTGAGACATTCACATTTCTCAGAAGGTTTCACTTTTGTGTTTCTCTTCTATATCCTCTTCCCTCTTCCTCTCTCTCTTCCCTCACACACACAGACTGGTCTGTTTTCAGAGAGGCGGCAACTACTAACCAGCACGTCAACCTTACAGAGTACTCAGAGTCTGCGACTGGACACATAAGCAAATGCATGAATGATGTAACAGTGACCAAGAACATCACTGTGCAAACCAGGGAGGTGCATGAGCTCCTGAGGGCACACAACACTGCTTTCAAGTCTGGCGACAAAGACGCCCTCAGATCATCCAGGGCCAACCTGCACCGGTGGCGTGAGAGCAGCCAAGTGGGCCTATGGACAGAAAATCCACTGACCCAAAAGATCCAAGACCAGTCACAGACTACAAGCCAGACTTCCTCAACCCTCTTAACACCTTCTTCAGTCGGTTTGAAGAAAACAACACAACACCTGCAAAAGCCCTACTGGCCCGGACAACACAACGCTTCAACTAGACCCAGCAGACATGCAGAGGACTCTACTCAAGGTGAACCCCAGGAAAGCTGCAGGACCGGACAACATACCCGGGCGTGTGCTCAGAGACTGAGACTCACTCACTGACATCCTCACAGACATCTTCAACATCTCTCTGAACCAAGCCATCATACCAGAAAGCTTCAAAGCCACCACCATTGTACCCCTACCAAAGAAATCCCCAGCCTCATCACTAAATGACTACAGAGCCATAGCACTCACTGCCCTCTCCATTGCTGTTCACACTGATGACCCACGACTGCTGTGCCAGATTCACATCGAACCACGTCATCAAGTTCACTGATGATATAACAGTGGTGGGCCTCATCTGTGACGACGATGACTCAGCATAAAGAGAGGAGGTACATCAACTCATAAATTGGTGTGACAAGAACAACCTACAACTCAACATAAACAAAATGAAAGAAATAACTGTGGACTTCAGAAAAAAACATCCAACACACACCCCACTCATCATCAATGGCAGTGCTACGGAGTTCCTGGGAGTGCACATCACAGATGACCTCACATGGACCACCAATACCACCTCCCTGCTCAAGAAAGCACAGACACGCCTTCACTTCCTGCACAGGATGAGAGAGCATCCTTACCAGCAGCCTCTCTGTCTGGCATGGCAGCTTAATAATAATAATTTAAAACATTTAAAACAATTTAAAACATGTTTTGAATTCAGTGGCAGGATTTTCCAATTGTACTCTGTCTATCTTTCAATAATATTTTTAACTCAGTGCTTCGTCAGCAGGCTTTAGGCTACTTTGTAGGTGGTTATGAGAGGTTTTCTACCTAACAGAATAAATACTGACTACCCAGAAACCTTGTGAACAGTTCTATGTTCTATTTTTTGCAATAACAATGAGGTTGTTGAAATATACAGTGTCTCTTTTACCCATCATGTTAACAAAAGGAAAGCAAGACAAAGGAATTTGCTAGACTTGAGTGCAGGTCTAACAGTAGATGGCGCCACTCCAAGCAATCTGGTGAAGTGTGCTACTTAAACATGGACACTGAATCTGAAAGTAAACACTCCAACGAGTTCATGTGATTTTGAAACTTGACGCCCCCTAGTGTGGTGGTGGTGAATTGTTTAACGGCACATACAAGCTTGATGCAGAACCATAACAGAAAAAGGACAGCGACAAGGTAACGGAGTGCCCTTTGCGTTAAGTCAACGCAAAAATCATAATTCGGCCTTCAGCCTACAGACAGAGCCCTGACGCAGTGCTGGAGCTAAACGAGAAGCTGAGCGGAAGCACTAGGGGGCGCTAGACTGAGCCCTGACGCAGTGCTGGAGCTAAACGAGAAGCTGAGCGGAAGCACTAGGGGGCGCTAGACTGAGCCCTGACGCAGTGCTGGAGCTAAACGAGAAGCTGAGCGGAAGCACTAGGGGGCGCTAGACTGGCTACAGAAAAACCACTGGCGTTTCGCTGTCAGTCTAGACTTGAAACCTTCCTTTTTACAGCTGGATGGTGCATAGTGAACCATCACTCCTCGTGGGTCTTACTGGGAGGGACTGCCTCTTTATTGGGAAGGACTGCCTCTTTATTGGGAAGGACTGCCTCTGCTGTTTCCCCAGCTCTGTGGGGCACAGCGGCCACAGACCATCCCTGCAGTAGTGCTGGGTTGCCAAGCACCATACCTTAGTTATGCTGCCATAGCCTAGTGCTGCCACAGACCTCTCGTGTCATGACATACACCTCTCCCTCTCCCTCTTCTGTCTCTCTCTCGCCCTCTCTACTCTATCCATACATGCACATATGACTTATGATCTGTGACATGTGAATCACCTAGACTGCCTCTCATCTACTTCCTCTGCTCACATACACCACAATCATCACCCTTGAGAGTCATCACCCCTCCCGTGTGTGTGTGTGTGTGTGTGTGTGTGTGTGTGTGTGTGTGTGTGTGTGTCTCCCCAGAGAGCCATCCCTGCCCTTCACAGGTTGACCTTGCTGTCATCGACTCCATCCTAAGAGATCTGAGACCAACTCCACGGGAGGCCCATGCCAGGACCAACTCAATCCAGTGGAGAGGCCCTGTGTTGGACCCCTCTCACAACAACACTGATGACATTCATCAGAATGGACTCCACCTAATGCCAACCCATGTCCAGACTCACTCTCTGACTATAACATGATATCTACATTCTGGACTTATCAGAACTGAACTGATCTGAAAGGCTAAATTCATCCAGGATAACCCAAAAACCCACCTTCCCCCAAGTCTTAATACCCCCAAGTCTGTTTCGATATAGAAATAATCAGTATTTGAGAATGTGCGTGCACACACGTGCACACACACACACACACACACACACACACACACACACACACACACACACACACACACACTGTGAAAGACTTGTGTGTGCTGCTCCAAAGTAGCCATAAATTAGCTCCAAATGACGAGGATGCAGCCTGGACTGAAACAGCGAGCCGAGATCAGAAACATCATCTGTATTTGAATTTATTGATTAGGATTTGGTTTGTTGATCTGCATTGACCAACAGTCTGACAGAAGTTTACACCACTGGCGTAAAAACTTCTAGTGTTGCCCTCTTTACCAGCGTTTTTCACCACAAGTCACTACAAACTTGGTGCATGTTTGAGAATGTGCACGCACACGCACGCGCACACACACACACGCACAAACTTGGTGCATGTTTGATAGTTTAGCTTTATAATTAGCTACCATTACAGCATTAGGCGCTCAATAACAAAACTCCTCTCACACACACACACACACACAGTCTCTACCTCCTACTCTCTCTCTCCTCACACACACACACACACCACAGTCTCTACATCCTACTCTCTCTCTCTCTCTCTCTTACACGCGCACACAGTCTCTACCTCCTACTCTCTCTCTCTCTCTCTCTCTCTCTCACACACACACACACACACACACACACACACCTGCTGTCTCCCTCTCCCACACACACATAAAAAACCACAGTCTCTCTCTCCAACCTAAGCACACACACAACCACATCCGACACACATACACACTAGAACACATAAAAAAGTACAACTTACATCACCCTGTATGTGTGCGATTTATCCTGGCACACACACACAGAGTAACTGACCATTTTACAATTAAGGCAGAATTAAGGGCAACTGAAAACACCTTTCGACACATTAGATGCCTGCACATCCCACCTCACTGAGGCCGGGTGCAGGACAGAGAAGAGGAGACAGAAGAGTCACACTGGTGTTTTTCAGTTCATTCAACTGGTCTACGTACTTCTACTTCTACATGTATGCATTTAGCAGACGCTTCTATCCAAAGCCACTTACAATTTGCCAACTATCAATTGTTCAGGACCAGCCTCCCCTAGAGCAACTTAGGGTTCAGTGCCTTGCATCAGGACCAGTCTCCCCTAGAGCAACTTAGGGTTCAGTGCCTTGCATCAGGACCAGTCTCCCCTAGAGCAACTTAGGGTTCAGTGCCTTGCATCAGGACCAGCCTCCCCTAGAGCAACTTAGGGTTCAGTGCCTTGCATCAGGACCAGTCTCCCCTAGAGCAACCTAGGGTTCAGTGCCTTGCATCAGGACCAGTCTCCGCTAGAGCAACTTAGAGTTCAGTGCCTTGCATCAGGACCAGTCTCCCCTAGAGCAACTTAGGGTTCAGTGCCTTGCATCAGGACCAGTCTCCGCTAGAGCAACTTAGAGTTAAGTGTCTTGCTCAAGGGCACAGCGGTGGCAGCTGGGATTCGCACCCACATCTTTTCATGCTACTTGCACACTAGCCAGGTTCCTTAACCGCTACACTACCACCGCCCCTACACACACACTCACACACACACATGATACACACACTCATACACACACACACACTAGCCAGGTTCCTTAACCGCTACGCCACCACCGCCCCTACACACACACTCACACACACACATGATACACACACTCATACACACACACACGCTAGCCAGGTTCCTTAACCGCTACGCTACCACTGCCCCTATACACACACTCATACACACACACACACACGCTAGCCAGGTTCCTTAACCGCTACGCTACCACCGCCCCTACACACACACACACACACACAAGCCAGGTTCCTTAACCGCTACGCTACCACCGCCCCTACACACACACTCATACACACACACACACACACATGATACACACACTCATACACACACACACACACACACACACACACACACACACACACTAGCCAGGTTCCTTAACCGCTACGCTACCACTGCCCCTACACACACACTCATACACACACACACACACACACACACTAGCCAGGTTCCTTAACCGCTATGCTACCAACGCCCCTACACACACACACACACACACACACACGCTAGCCAGGTTCCTTAACCACTACGCTACCAACGCCCCTACACACACACTCATACACACACACACACGCTAGCCAGGTTCCTTAACCGCTACGCTACCACCGCCCCTACACACACACTCATACACACACACACACACATGATACACACACTCATACACACACACACACACACACACTAGCCAGGTTCCTTAACCGCTACGCTACCACTGCCCCTACACACACACTCATACACACACACACGATACACACACTCATACACACACACACGCTAGCCAGGTTCCTTAACCGCTACGCTACCACCGCCCCTACACACACACACACACACACACACACACACACACACGCTAGCCAGGTTCCTTAACCGCTACGCTACCACTGCCCCTATACACACACTCATACACACACACACACACACGCTAGCCAGGTTCCTTAACCGCTACGCTACCACCGCCCCTACACACACACACACAGACACAAGCCAGGTTCCTTAACCGCTACGCTACCACCGCCCCTACACACACACTCATACACACACACACATGATACACACACTCATACACTCATACACACACACACACACACACACACACACACTAGCCAGGTTCCTTAACCGCTATGCTACCAACGCCCCTACACACACACACACACACACGCTAGCCAGGTTCCTTAACCACTACGCTACCAACGCCCCTACACACACACTCATACACACACACACACGCTAGCCAGGTTCCTTAACCGCTACGCTACCACCGCCCCTACACACACACTCATACACACACACACACACATGATACACACACTCATACACACACACACACACACACTAGCCAGGTTCCTTAACCGCTACGCTACCACTGCCCCTACACACACACTCATACACACACACACGATACACACACTCATACACACACACACTCATACACACACACACATACTAGCCAGGTTCCTTAACCGCTACGCTACCAACGCCCCTACACACACACTCATACATACACACACACACATACTAGCCAGGTTCCTTAACCGCTACGCTACCACTGCCCCTACACACACACATGATACACACACTCATACACACACACACTCATACACACACACACTAGCCAGGTTCCTTAACTGCTATGCTACCACCGCCCATTTCTTCTATTTCTTCCATTTCCCATTACTTCTATTTCTCTTTCAACTGAAAACAACTCCCACTTCTCCAACATGCCCTCTACACACACACACACACACACACACACACTGCACAACCCTCTGCTGACGCAAGCACACACACATACACACGTGATGGCAAATCACAGACAAAACCCACACACACACTGCTCCCTGCACACACACACACACACACACACACACACACACACACACACAGGCTATAGTCATGAGCATTTGCCAAATGAAACGCTGCCTGTAGTTGTTGTTGTGTTGGCTCTGGATGGAAGGATGTGGAGCAGGAAGGTTAGCAGCTTTAAGAACCGACTTCATCAATGAAGGGGAAACCCCTCTCTCTTCTTCTCTCTCCTCCTCTCTCTCTCTTTCTCTCTCTCTATATATATATATATATGTAGAATCATTCTCTCCCTCCTCCCTCTCTCTCCCTCCCCCCTTGCTGTCCATCCTCACTCACTGGAATGTTTGGTATGTGGGGTCTTCTCACCATCTCTTGTTCTCCACACACACACACACACACACACACAGAAAACACAAGCGAGCACACACACACACACACACACACACACTCTAACATGCTCATGTACAGATACACTCATAAGCACGCGTGCATAGACTCCACTTCTAGCTCCTCCTCTCCTTACACACACACACACACACACACACACACACACACACACACACACACAGTTAGAAAAGAGGAAGAGGTCCTGTGTTGTCATGAGACTTCTTTGCACACAAATGAGAACTCATATTTTCTTTCTTTCTTTCTTTCTTTCCCTCTTTCTCTCTCTCTCACACTCACACACTTACACACACACACAGCATAGACATGTCCTAACACTCACACACACTCTCACATGCAAGCGTGGCACATACTCTCAGACATACAGCATAAGTGTACAGAAAGGTAAGCTGACACAGAATGTCACAGAAACACACACACACACACACACACACACACACACACACACACACACACACACACACACACACACACACACACACACAGACAGCAGGCAGACGCAACTATCGATGCATTACACATTTGAAAGACAAATATAACATGAACGCATGTGTGCACAGGCCTGGGATGTCATGAAACCTTAAACTGTAGTAGTCAATACCAGTGGCCTAAAATTCCATGATTCTCAGTATCTGTTTAGAGAACCTGGGAGTCAGATAAACTATTGTTAACGTAGCCAACACAACAAGCAACAGCTACACATCACGTAGGGTTGTAGCCTCCGGAAACAATCCCCTTTTAACTAGCCTACTAAAACAAGCCCCTTTAAGTAGACTAAAACAATCCCCTTTACGTAGCTTCCTGAAACAATCCCCTTTAACAATTCCCTTCACCCCTCAGTCACATTAGTGACTGGAGACAGGTATGAAGTGACATGTTTCTATTGATTCTCAATGCGTGTGGCTATTCACTATTTCTGTGTTAAACTAAAGGTTTTGGATTTATGACTTGGTATTTTATAAAACGAGACAAAAAGTGTTGACTTAAATACGAAAACACCTGTGGGATACAATGTATCTACGTTAGCAAGTTAGCAACCAACTACTGACCAATCACTGCTTTGTTTATAAGCTAGCAACGCCTCTTCAGCGACAAATGTAGCCAGCTTTTGCAGCTAATGTGACTGAGAGGTTAAGTAGCCTGCTGAAACAATTCTTTCAAGGAAGTTTACAACTCTCAGACATGCCACAATCAGAAGTTCTCTGATGATACTGCAATTGTGGGGTGTATTTAGTGATGGACAGGAGGGGGAGTACAGGAGCCTTGTGAAGGACTTTGTTGGATGGTACAAGACAAACGATCAACAGTTGAACACCCCCAAAACAAAGAAATGGTGGTGGACTTCAGGAGGTCGGCCCCTTCCCTTTTGCTGCCTGTCTCCATTGATGTGTATGTATGTATACGTTTATGTAGAGACGGTCAGTATGTACAAATACCTTGGACAACATCTGCTAATACTGACTACTAAATGCAGACTGCTAGTCTGCTAACGCTGACACACTCTACAGGAAGGGGCAGAGCAGGCTCTATTTCTCCCGGAGGCTGAGGTCCTTCAACATCTGCAGCAAACTCCTCCTTATGTTCCACCAGTCTGTCATGGCCAGTGTTCTCCTCTATGCTGTGTGCTGGGGATGCTGGATGACCAGACAGGCTGGTGAGGAAAGCTGCCTCTGCTGTTGGCATGAAACTGGAGTCACTGACATCAGTAGCAGGAAAGAGGATCCTGAGCAGATTGAGATCTATAGTGGACAATAACCATCACCCCCTGCACAACACACTCTCCAGACAGAGGAGTATGTTCAGTGGCAGACTCCCGTTTGACATGCTCAACGGACAGCTCTATAACGCCACACAGACAGCTCTATAACGCCACAGAGAGGAGGAGTGAGACAGACGTGTCTGCTTGATTCTACACCACACAGTTACCCCATGTCCTATGCCTGGACCTCACCTGGTCTACTCACCTGGTTTACTTTTCTTTTTAATTACCCTCCTCAAGCCAAGACTATTAGTGGACTCTTACTGGGCTGCACAGAATTTCCAACAAGATAATAGAAGTATCCATCCATCCATCTATCCATCCATCCATCTATCTATCCATCCATCCATCCATCTATCTATCCATCTATCCATCTAAATGCTTGCTGGATCAGGCCAAGTCAAAGAGCCAGTCAGCCACCAGTCAGCTCAGATCAGCTGCGATGCTAACTGGCTTTGGTGCCCAGTGGCAATGATGCTAACTGGCTCTGATGCTAATGCAAACTAGCTTTTATGCCAACTCGCTTTGATGCCAACTGTGAGCTCAGTGTATCATAAGTGCTAGAAGGTGGAGGAGCAGAGGCCACATGGGAGGAAGAGAATGGGGGCCACAGTTGCGGAGATTGTGTCTGTAACCTGCACAGTCCAGCCCTGCACACACCCAGGCTCCAACCTGCAACTCAGCAGGTTTACCAATGTACTTACTGCACAGCTAATGACCAGCCTGCAGTCATGCTCGGAGATGAAGGAGAGGAGGGAGTCCAGCTCATGGCCCATTTGCCCTGGCAGATGATGTACAGGAACCACAAATTTTTACTGGTCACCAAGATGGCATTATATTCAAGGGAGCCGTATATGACTGATGGTACTGGCTGAACATATTTCCATTTGTTGAATATTAACAGGCCCGTCCAACTTCTTGTCCAGATGAACATGAGGTATGGGAGAATGCATAGTTAGTTGAAAGTGCAGTAGGGATGGTATTGTTCTCTGGTTTGATCCAGGTCTCAGTGAGAGCCAGGAAGTCCAGAGAAAGACGGTTAGCATAGGCAGCAATGAAGTCTTAGAGAGTAAGGTGTTTGGAGTTGTTGAGGTGTGCTGAACAGAGCAACTGGCAAGGTTAGAATAGGCTGCCATTTGAAAAGGGCTGGAGATGGCAGGAAAAGGGCAGAGACATAGACCTCTGCAGTGACATCGGCAAAATACCGCCCACGTTTCCATCTCAAAAAAGCCTATGGAAACTCACAATTTTTTTTTGAATAGCCGCTGCTGACGCGCTCAGTAGGTGACAGAAGTCTGAGTCCGAGAGTTGCCTACACACTTGTCTCGTCTTTTCCCGCTTGATGTTTGTGATCCTCATCGCCTGGAGCAAACGTATGTTACCAGACTCAAACGTATGTTACAAGACCTCGAACATATGTTACCAGACTCGAACGTATGTTACCAGACTCGAACGTATGTTACAAGACTCGAACGTATGTTACAAGACTCGAACGTATGTTACAAGACTCGAACGTATGTTACCAGACTCAAACGTATGTTACCAGACTCAAACGTATGTTACCAGACTCAAACGTATGTTACCAGACTCAAACGTATGTTACCAGACTCAAACGTATGTTACCAGACTCTTTGCACCTCCTCTCTAGAGTGCTGCATGACAACAGTAAGTCTCAAAATTTAACACAATATCCACAGATGTAATAACAATAAATGATTGATCAAAAGTGTAACTTAAAGGCATGTAGCGATTGTTCACTGTAGATATAATCTATAAGACTTTACTGCAATGAAACCCTCGCAATGGCCTGTGACATGCAAAGCACAGAGACTACTAGCATTTTTTAGCTGCAGGTTAACAAAAATCAATCACAAACATCACAAACATCAAGCGGTTAGTTTCCATAGGCTTTTTCAGGATGGAAACATGGGCGGGGTTTCAATTACGTTTTGCTGATGTCACTGCGGAGGAAAGGTTACAGAGCTATGGTGAAGAGAGCAGGTTTGAGGCTATGTGATGCTAAGTGATGCTAAAAGGCTTCACAAGTGTCTGTGATGCCAAGTGGCAGTGATGCTGTCCGCTTTATTAACCCAAAAGAAGAACCCCGCTAGAGCAACTGAAAGAAGTTAAACTCTTCTCAACTTGATGTGTTTGGACTGTAAATGAAATGGCAATGGGCACGTCATTAGCATTACAGCGACGAGAGTGAACACAGATATTTAACAGCTGTTTTAATGAGCGACAAGTAAATGCACAGTAATGCTAACTGGCTTTTATGCTAAGTGCTTGAAGCCCAAATAAATGCAGAGACGGACAGGACACTTTATTCCTCCAAAGAAAACTGATAGCTGACTGTGATGCCAAGTTGCTGTGATGCTAACTGCTTGAAGCTCAGCATTGGACCCTAACAGACACAACCATACACACCCGCTTACAGAGGCAATCACACACACACACACACACTCACACACACACACTTACTGAGACAAAAACACAAGGGATGGGTGTTAAACAGTTACCTACACCTGCCGCAAAGAACAAAGGTCTCACTTCAGTGATAACACAGGTAACTCATACGTGTGTGTGTGTGTGTGTAAAGCAACATTGAATGTGTGTGTGAGAATGTTGTACAGTATGTGTGCATGTGTGTATCTTTGTATGTCTGTGTGCACATCATGGTAAAGTATTTTAAAGGTGAAAGAGTTAATCTAAGGCCTACTTCTGATAAACAGCTGAAGGAAATACAAACAAACACACACACACACACACACACACACACACACACGCCTCAGGACATCCTAACATGAACACGGTATGGTCTGGTCTACATCCAAGTGTCTGGCAGTAATATGTGTGCGTGTGTGTGTGTGACACAAACACACACACACAGGCAGGCAGGCGAAACACGCTAAAGACACACAGACTTGCACACACACACACACAGGCAGGCATGTGAAACACACTAAAGACACACAAACTTGCACACACACACACACAGGCAGGCATGTGAAACACACTAAAGACACACAGACTTGCGCACACACACACACACAGGCAGGCATGTGAAACACACTAAAGACACACAGACTTGCACACACACACACACACACACAAACAGGCATGTGAAACACACTAAAGACACACAGACACACACACACACACAGTCAGGCGAAACACGCTAAAAACACATACACACACACACACACACACACACACACACAGTTACTGTGCACTTTTTACTAATTCTCCACCTTCTCCTTTCCTCTCACTCATTTGAATTACCGCCCCCCGCCGTACACACACACACACACACACACAACACACACACATTCCTATACATGTCATTGCTTGCTCAGTGTGAAAATGGAATTCTCTGGAAGTGCGTGTGCCAATGGGCTGAGAAGGACAGTGTGTGTGTGTGTTTGTGTGTGTGCGAGAAATTGAGAGATGGAGAGGGATCTTGGATTTGAGTTTCAATGTGTAATAATACCGTGTGTGTGTGTGTGTGTGTGTGTGTGCAAGAAGTACAATTACCTGCACTTGTGTGTAGATGAGTGTGGACTGGAAAGATTGGATCGAATAAAAAAAAAATCTCTGTCAAGTCTGTCACTACTTTATATTACTAGCATTATTATTATTGTATAGAATAAATATAATAATAATAATAGTCATTATTTATAACACTATTAGTAGTAATAGTAGTATTTGGAAGCAGTAGTATTTGGAAGTAGTAGTAGTAGTATTTGGAAGCAGTAGTATTTGGAAGTAGTAGCAGTAGTATTTGGAAGTAGTAATAGTAGTAGCAGTAGTATTTGGAAGTAGTAGTAGTAGTAGTATTTGGAAGCAGTAGTAGTAGTAGCAGTAGTATTTGGAAGTAGTAATAGTAGTAGCAGTAGTATTTGGAAGTAGTAGTAGTAGTAGTATTTGGAAGCAGTAGTAGTAGTAGCAGTAGTATTTGGAAGTAGTAGTAGTAGTATTTGGAAGCAGTAGCAGTAGTAGCAGTAGTATTTGGAAGTAGTAGTAGTAGTAGCAGTAGTATTTGGAAGTAGTAATAGTAGTAGCAGTAGTATTTGGAAGTAGTAGTAGTAGTAGTATTTGGAAGCAGTAGTAGTAGTAGCAGTAGTATTTGGAAGTAGTAGTAGTAGTATTTGGAAGCAGTAGCAGTAGTAGCAGTAGTATTTGGAAGTAGTAGTAGTAGTAGCAGTAGTAGTAGTAGCAGTAGTATCTGGAAGCAGTAGCAGTAGTAGCAGTAGTATCTGGAAGCAGTAGTAGTAGTAGCAGTAGTATTTGGAAGTAGTAGTAGTAGTAGCAGTAGTATTTGGAAGTAGTAGTAGTAGTAGCAGTAGTATTTGGAAGCAGTAGTAGTAGTAGCAGTAGTATTTGGAAGTAGTAGTAGTAGTAGCAGTAGTAGTAGTAGCAGTAGTATCTGGAAGCAGTAGCAGTAGTAGCAGTAGTATCTGGAAGCAGTAGTAGTAGTAGCAGTAGTATTTGGAAGTAGTAGTAGTAGTAGCAGTAGTATTTGGAAGTAGTAGTAGTAGTAGCAGTAGTATTTGGAAGCAGTAGTAGTAGTAGCAGTAGTATTTGGAAGTAGTAATAGTAGTAGCAGTAGTATTTGGAAGTAGTAGTAGTAGTAGTATTTGGAAGCAGTAGTAGTAGTAGCAGTAGTATTTGGAAGTAGTAGTAGTAGTATTTGGAAGCAGTAGCAGTAGTAGCAGTAGTATTTGGAAGTAGTAGTAGTAGTAGCAGTAGTAGTAGTAGCAGTAGTATCTGGAAGCAGTAGCAGTAGTAGCAGTAGTATCTGGAAGCAGTAGTAGTAGTAGCAGTAGTATTTGGAAGTAGTAGTAGTAGTAGCAGTAGTATTTGGAAGTAGTAGTAGTAGTAGCAGTAGTATTTGGAAGCAGTAGTAGTAGTAGCAGTAGTATTTGGAAGTAGTAGTAGTAGTAGCAGTAGTATTTGGAAGTAGTAGTAGTAGTAGCAGTAGTATTTGGAAGCAGTAGTAGTAGTAGTAGTAGTATCTGGAAGTAGTAGTAGTAGTGGCAGTAGTATTTGGAAGTAGTAGTAGTATTTGGAAGCAGTAGTATT
>PYXC01000544.1:192500-217500 GCA_015244755.2 Tenualosa ilisha
GCTGTATCCCGAATACTCCCTTCAAGAATGATCAGCTCTGCAATCGTTGTGCTGCTAGTTTTGCCAAACTAAGGGTTTTGTTTTGTATTGAAGGTTTTGGACATTAGATTAGATTTCCATTTCTGACACGCTGTGTTTGAGCATTTGCAAATAAGACATATAAGATATATAATTAGTCTGTTGGGGTGATCCTGTATGTAAAGATTATGTAAACATTATAGAAATGCATTCATTGACAGCATATAGTGAGAAAAGAGCAAGAAATATGTCAACTGTGTGGCCAGAACAGGCAGATGGTGTGGAAATTGTGCTTAGAGTTTTGAAAATGAGGCTGATGATTGGACAAAGGCTTGTTAGCAATGAGGCTGATGATTGGACAAAGGCTTGTTAGCGATTGAAAAAGACTGTAATGACGCCAAGGACAATATTTTTGATAAAATATAAACTAGAACTTCTATCATATGGCAACAGTGATTGTTCAGTGATTGCTCAAATAGCAACATACATAGTAACTGTTGAGAATTAACATCTAACATCTAACAAAATCTTTATGTTGTACTTAAATATTCTCCTAATCTGCCTGTGCTCATTAAATATTCTCCTAATCTCTCTCTCTCTATATATATATATATCTATATATATGTATATATCTCACAATTAGCCAAATACTTCATTTTGTTGACAAAAGCCTATTCAATGTGTATTTAAAGTCTTGTTGAAAGTGAAAACTATGATACACTGACAGACAACCTGTGTTTTTAATAAAAAATCTTTCTAACTTGTTAACGAAGAAATCCTGTTTGATTCAACCCACAGCCCTGCTGTTTGACAACATGGACAGAATAGCAGACAGCAGCTAGCATTAACTGAATGGGGTATAGGAAAATGATACTGAAATGAGGGAACGTCTGTGCCCCATCCAGTGTTACCTGCCATTTCACTATTCGGCCTACAGTATGTTGTATCAAATGTTCTTGTTCCTGTTCCTGCCAATAGCACTCAGTGACCGCGAACACCAGGACTCGAACTGTTTCTTATTTAGTGCAGCAGCGCGCCCACAGCACACAACAAGCCAAATAGTTTGAAACAGTTTTGAACTGAACATTTTGTTGACAAAAGACTATTTTAGGTCCATTTAACGTCTGTTTGAAAAAGTAATCTGCTATACACTGACTCAGTCAGCTTGGGTATAATAATATAATATTAATTTTTCAGCTGCTTACTCAAGACTCGTTTCTTTTTCTCAGAACTTCCATAAATCCATCACAGTTTTTGCCATTATTCTCACTCTTGTCTCAATCCAATGTCCACCTTTCCAAAACTCTTCATCCAGTCTGCTTTACCAACACACATCTGAACACCCCAGTTAACATTTGCTGCAAAATGCACTACAGCCACCCAAACTCTTCATACTTCACCCAGAATGACTCCTGCTGCTGTAACTACAGCACATGCTGTCACTCAGCAACATGTCAATGGCGGTCAATGTGTAGTGAACACAAAAACACAAACTTGAAACAAAACACATTAAATAGAGCTTTTCTCATACAGTTTGACATAGATCAACATTGTTACATATGTACAGTATATGCTATGTTATGTGTAGTGTAGTTCTATGTTAGCAATATGCACTCTTTGTTAGTTTCTTTATTGTGTTGTAGCTTAGATGTTATCCTCTTTTTGTAAGTTGCTTTGGATAAAAGCGTCTGCTAAATGCCTAAATGTAAATGTAAATGTAAATGTGTATTTTGAGTGAATATTGCAATACCAAACTATCTAAGTGACATATTTCTTAGGACTGTCAAAGTTAACAGGTTGCAGTTTTTCTTGATTGCTTTGATGCGGTCATCACTTCAGAATCCACATTTCCAAATTAGTTTACACAAAGGCCTAAACAGAAGTATTCTGCCCAAAATCACACATTTTGTTTGCAAAAGGCTTTAACGGTGACAAAACATTTAAAACATGCAGCAAAAGCATTTTTTTTTCCATCAGTGAGTCTCAGTCAATCAGAACACAAAGAAGGACAAAATGCAAAACTTTGCTTTCAAAATAAGCAGATTCTATCTTAAGTCTTGCTATGTCTGTGCCATTTAACTATTGAGTTTGTGAAAAAGAACCAGAGTGTTACAACATCAATTTTATTCTTTCCTCTTACACTTACAGTAAAGTAACTATCATTAAAGTCATTATTTAGGTAATTGACTGAGAGTGTCCACTGATGTCCACTAATGACGGCTAGAACACAGGGCACAGTGAGGTGTAGGCTGGATATAACAGTGAGGTGCAGGCTGGATATAACAGTGAGGTGCAGGCTGGATATAACAGTGAGGTGCAGGCTGGATATAACAGTGAGGTGTAGGCTGGATATAACAGTGAGGTGTAGGCTGGATATAACAGTGAGGTGCAGGCTGGATATAACAGTGAGGTGCAGGCTGGATATAACAGTGAGGTGTAGGCTGGATATAACAGTGAGGTGTAGGCTGCATATAACAGTGAGGTGTGGGCTGGATATAACAGTGAGGTGTAGGCTAGCTATAACAGTGAGGTGTAGGCTATAACAGTGAGGTGTAGGCTGGCTATAACAGTGAGGTGTAGGGTGACAATAACAGTGAGGTGTAGGCTGGATATAACAGTGAGGTGTGGGCTGGATATAACAGTGAGGTGTAGGCTGGATATAACAGTGAGGTGTAGGCTAGCTATAACAGTGAGGTGTAGGCTATAACAGTGAGGTGTAGGCTGGCTATAACAGTGAGGTGTAGGCTATAACAGTGGGGTGTAGGCTGGATATAACAGTGAGGTGTAGGCTGGACATAACAGTGAGGTGTAGGGTGACTATAACAGTGAGGTGCAGGCTGGATATAACAGTGAGGTGTAGGCTGGACATAACAGTGAGGTGTAGGGTGACTATAACAGTGAGGTGCAGGCTGGATATAACAGTGAGGTGCAGGCTGGATATAACAGTGAGGTGTAGGGTGACAATAACAGTGAGGTGTAGGCTGGATATAATAGTGAGGTGTAGGCTGGACATAACAGTGAGGTGTAGGCTGGACATAACAGTGAGGTGTAGGCTGGCTATAACAGTGAGGTGTAGGGTGACTATAACAGTGAGGTGCAGGCTGCATATAACAGTGAGGTGCAGGCTGGATATAACAGTGAGGTGCAGGCTGTATATAACAGTGAGGTGTAGGCTGGATATAACAGTGAGGCGTAGGCTGGCTATAACAGTGAGGTGTAGGCTGGATATAACAGTGAGGTGTAGGCTGGATATAACAGTGAGGCGTAGGCTGGCTATAACAGTGAGGTGTAGGGTGACAATAACAGTGAGGTGTAGGCTGGATATAATAGTGAGGTGTAGGCTGGACATAACAGTGAGGTGTAGGGTGACTATAACAGTGAGGTGTGGGCTGTATATAACAGTGAGGTGTGGGCTGGATATAAAAAGGGCACATGTCACACCTCTGTTCATTGAACTTCACTGGCTGCCCTTGGCTGCTCGCATTAAATTCAAGGCACTTATGGTGGCCTACAGGGTGAATGATGGCTCTGCTCCCATCTACTTGAATACTCTTCTGAAGCCCTATGTCACCCGACGCCCGCTACGCTCCTCTAAGGAACGTTTTCTAGCAGGGCCAACACCTTGTGCAGGTCAATCCAGACTCTTCTCATATCTGGTTCTGCGCTGGTGGAATGACCTCCCAAGTGCTACCAGATCAACTGATACCCTCTCCACCTTCAAGAAACTCGTTAAGACCCAGCTCTTCCAAGAATATCTCCTGGCGTAAATTTTGAGAATGCACTTAATAATTTAATTTCTTTACACTGTGTTACACTATTGCACTTTCAACTTAAAACAGTGCAGATTCTATGTTAGTAATATGCACTCCTTGTTAGTTCTTTCATTGTGTTGTAGCTTGAGTGTTATCCTCTTTTGTAAGTCGCTTTGGATAAAAGCGTCTGCTAAATGCCTAAATGTAAATGTAAGGACTAGCACCAGACTTAGAGCCTCTCTTCGGCGCACTACACTAGACTACGTCTGTTGCAGCGAGAGCTTTCTCTGTCTTTACACACACACACGCACACACACACGCACACACACACGCACGCACACACACACACACACGCGCACACACGCACGCACACGCACGCACACACACACGCGCACACGCACACACACGCACACACACACACGCACACACACACACGCACACACACGCACACACACACGCGCACACACACACACACACACACGCGCACACACACACACGCACACGCAGCCTATTTCATTCAGGCAGACAACAGTGGGCTCTTTCGTAAACTAAGGACAAAAGCGACAGCATCATTTCCTTTACTGGAGCATTAACTGTCCAAAAGTTCCTATAATAACGAGTAGCTGAGCCATATCCTTGGCTCTTTCCTGAATCCTGTCCAGCTTTGAAGTAGCTTCAGCTTACTGTTTCAGTAAAAGTTCAAGTCTAGTAGAGATCATTTCAGTGGAAAACTGGCTGAAAGGGCGCTGTTATACTCCCTACATTGCCTTTAGAGGAAACCCTACTCCCTACATTGCCTTTAGAGGAAACCCTACTCCCTACATTGCCTTTACAGGAAACCCTGATATGATGACTTAAACAAGAGAAAAAGTCAAATGGCAAAGTAAAATATGCAGTTGTGAATAAGCTTTGTTTTCTGTATTAGATTGTTTTCATAAGGAGGCCATGCCTCTCTTGGCCTCCGGGAAAAAGCGCCACTGCTTACCTGTTAGAGAGTTTCACACGTTGTGGGAGCTTCAGCAAAGCAGAAACATGATATAATGAGCAGCTGAATCTACTGCAACATACTCTATCTAGTTCCAGCTGAATCTACTGCAACATACTCTATCTAACTCCAGGTGAATCCAGTAGAGATTTGCTCATTATACTGCACTGTTGATGTGAAATCTACCATGTCAGGCATTCTTGACATAAGGAACAAAACTACTTTTTAAATCTTCAAAAAAAAAAAGATTGATTCATGAATTTTGACACAGGTCTCAGCTAACAAACTTTTAAAGGACCAGGTTTAAAATGTAATCATTTTTAGTAAAAAACAACTTTTATTCACATCATATGATTTGTGTCAACTCCATCTGGCACTTCAAAACTTATTTTATTTTAATCCAACAACAGTGTTAAGTCTTTAGGGATGTAATGAATGGAGGTCTTTCGCAGAGTAAAGTAGTAGAATGCATTTCACACATTTCTGTTATATATCTATTTTACTTTGGAATACCCAATTTTCAAATATTTTTGGTTTTGTACATTCCATATTAGAAATAAACACATAATTTTAATCCTTCTGCAAATAAAATGTAGTTCAGCTGGTGTTTAATATATCAGAACAGTACACTGAAAAAAAAAGTAACACATTTTTCTAAAAAAAAAAGCAGAAAAACTTAATTTTTCAGAGTTGACGAACATGACAGTGTTGCCACAGAACTGTAGAAGGGGAAACTGTCTATTTTTATGTTGGAGTTTTCGAATAATTGCGTGTTTTAGCCCCTATAGCCTAAATGCAGATTGATTTGGCTGTGTGGTTGATTTGGTTGTGTACTAAGCCGTCATTTACTGTAGGAACCTCTGACGTCTTCCCGCCCCGTTAGGAGCAGGTCTATTCTGCAGAGACCATTCCCCGGTGTTCACGAGAGGTCTGACGGACGGTCGCCTCCGACTCGAATTTTAAAATGTTTCGAAATTAATTGGGAATGTTTTGGCTTCACGTCTGTGTGCGTAGGCTATATATTTTGTTTAGTCAACATCCGAATAGCAAAGCCAGCTCATCATCACGCTATAGGCAAGGGCTGTCCGCGACAGGCCTAGTAGATTTGTCTTTTACAAAAAATGGAATTAAAAATAGAGTAAGAATGAATAGGGAGTGGAATGAGTCCGGCAGCAGGGTTGACAACATGAGATTTAGTTTATAACAGTTTATAAGTCATTAGGACAATAATAAGATCAGAATAGCTATCAAATTAAAACCCTGTATGATCAGACCAATGCTTTCCCTCTGATAATGTGTCTGAGCTACTCGTACTCTCTCTCTCACACACACACACACACAAACACAGATCCGATCAGGTCATGGGCGCCAGAACAAATGAACCGGGTCCGGTGTCCAGTTAAAGGCAAAGATTTAGATGTTAAGACCTCATTTATTTATGTATTTATTTGAATGTCAGATATACGTCCAAAATAAATAAGCAGAAATCTAAACACTCCAGCAACCTGTAGCCTCGTTTTTTTCATAATTCAGGGAATTTTATCTTCATTTGAAACAAATTTCACATTCAGACGGGCTGAAAATAATGAGGCCTATAGGATAATGAACGAATTATGATTTAGAGCAGCTCCTGTTATCTCACAGTTGATGATGAATGAGTGTGTGATTGCGGAGTTGATAATGAGTATCTGTGTGTGTGTGTGTGTGTGACTGAGCCGATAATAATGAATATCTGTTTGTGATTGCGGAGTTGATAATGAATTCCTCTGCGTGTGTGACTGAGGAGTGTAATTGGCTCAGGCAGACTTGGGTTGCACACATGAACCGTGTAGTGGGCAAACCTCGCAGCGAGTGATCGGATCACATCACTACCGGACACATTAAGGCTTTAGGTTTTATACACACACGCACACACTCACTCACTCACTCACACACACACAGGCGTGGGAAGTGGGGGTGCGGCGTCGGCTGCCCCTCTGGGGAAGGTCGGGGGCGCGGAAAAAGAACTCAAAATAATGGTCAAATAATACAGTAATTAAAACCGAAATGTGAGCGGTAGGCTACTGATCAGATGCGTATGTTTGCCGTAAACTAACCCTCGGTGGAGCGGCACTGATTGCAACGCGCAGGTAGCCTGTTAACTACGCCTCAGATTGGGCTACAAAAGTTATGAACACTTTTGGGGAGAACTCTCCGGTAAAACGCTGAGAAGCAGATTAAGGAGTAGTCTGCCGTAGGTAGACCACGCAATATTAGTTTACGTTCAGTCAGCAGACAATTTAACACCTTCGCTGTGTCTCCAAATTGCTTTTTTGATAACATCGCGTGAGCCTTCTTCTTCGGACTAAAGCGAAATAGGTTAATGAGATGTATTCAGCTTATGCGATGCTTGACGTCTTCAAGGCAATTTCTACACACAGTGAGGTAAAGGAATCATTTAGGCATTCATGAGCAGTCAATCATTATTTGAGACACTTTTTCCACGAAACCTCTCAAAATCGCTCTGAAGTCTAAGATGGTTTTCGCTCTTAAGTCTAATCAAATATTTTAGTGTATTTTCCTTTAGTGCTGTTTGATCATTATATCACACCTGACGATACTAGGCCTACATTTGATTATTTTTATTGTTGTTGGGCTATTTTATGTTGGTGTTTTCGAATAGTTGCATGTTTTAGCCCAGAGCCTATTTGCAAATGCAGATTGATTTGGCTGTGTGGGTGGCTCTAAAGTCTAAAATCTCTGAAAAATGATTCATTTGCAGTGTCATTTAGTCAACCTGTATTATGCTTGGGGTGACCACCGCCAAACACTTGTGTCTAAAAGTGAGGACAAAGGGTCAGAATTTAGGACACTCCTAATCTGAATGCGTCTCCCCCTGCAACCCTGGCAAAAGTGTTAAAATTGCTGATTTTTGAGAGCAAAATTTCAGTTTTGTGCAGTTTTCACAAACAGCCAGCAGCCTATTTTGGAGATTATTATGGTTTTAGCCCACAGTTAATATAGTGCACTTTTGCAGAAATGCAAAAGATTTTTAGGCTATGAAAAGATGAGATTATTTGCGTATTTGTTGCCGAAACCATGAACTAACTCCATGGCCTCCGGAGGTTCGGTAGCCTAATACAGCATTTGGTTTCTGCCAGTGTCCCTGACAGAATTGTGATATGGCATGCGAGCTATCACGTTTCAGAATTCGCTCTAGAAAGCGGACTCCAGGCTTTAAAAACAATGCATCCGTGATGTCCGTAGCTGTTCAGTGCGTGCGTCCGCGCCGCTGATCACTCTCGCGCTCAGAATGCAGTAGCAGTGAGCGCGGAAAACGCACTGTTTGAAAAAGAGCCGAAGAGGCCTCTCTACTTATAAACATTGTTTGCTATCGCATGAAGCAAGTATCAAAAATCCAGACCAACGTCTAAATTGGAGACTATTTCTTGGGTCGGACAGAGGGTTCGACAACCGGACAGTCCGGCCGAAAGGCCACCCTAATCGTTAATCTGGCGAGGAGCTACAGACACACCTTTTAAGGAAAGCTGAGCTGTGTGTGCATGTTATCGACTATCAAGCTGGCCATAGTTGGACAGAGTGAACCAATGCATCTCTTTCGTAGTCTGGTCTTTTGGTCTGGGCATTCTGCCGTATGACTAAAGCAATGAATGCATAGGCTGCGGGGGAAAAGAACTGACTTGTTCAGGTGTATGACGTTAGCCAACAATCTAATGTGCTAAAAACGTAAACCACAACATAATGTTGTGACGTCACATGTCATACAACTCAGCCCTCAGCCCCCCTACCCCAACATTACTACATTAAGCAAGTTCCAGCGCGCCCGCACACACACACACACACATACACACACACATAAACACACGGCCCTCCTTGACACACAGTGCTCAGTGATCAAAAGTTAAGAAACACAAGCTCTTTGGTCAAACGATGCTCGTTGGTCAGTAATCCTCGAGAGTTTCATCTCCTCTGTCCCGGTCACAAGCCTGCACGAGCACTCATCAGTCAGTCCGTCAACCCCGTCATTCGTGGCCCACGCGAGGGTCGGAACAAACTGCTCCAGTCTCTTTTTAAAGATCAATGCGCGTGACTGTCGGTGCTTGCTTGCCCTCGTGCTCCCAGTACGTGCAGTGCGCCATAGACAACTGAGCAGGCAGGCGCGAGTTGATGAAGTGAAGGCCGTTGTTGTTGCCGTTCACCTCGGGGACCGCAGTCGCCCTGGCGGGACTGAGTGGCTTCGCGTAATGATGCGGGTGTAGGTGTGACTGCACGGGGCTTAGGCCATTGTAAGTGTTCACCGTGGCCGGAAGAGTCATGCCTTCAATGCGCGAGTATGTGCCGTGAGAACAGGTTGCCGCGAGCCCCTTCATGCTGACGGGCACGTTCATGGTCATGTTAGCACCTGACATCTGACACGAGACATATGGAGCAGGCGCGGAGGCCTGCGGTATCGGCCAGGAGCCGCTCGTGAGGCCGGTGTGCAGGTATTTGTGCGCGGGCAGGTAGCCGTAACTGTTCCCGCCGAAGAGAGACTTGCTGGGCTGGAACGAGGCTGACGGGGACCTGAATGGCCGTTTCATGCGTCCGCGCCTCCGGTAGTTGCCTTTCTCGAACATCTCCTCGCACGCGGGGTCCAGGGTCCAGTAGTTGCCCTTCCGCTCCCCGCCCCCCTCGCGAGGCACCTTGATGAAACACTCGTTGAGCGAGAGATTGTGGCGGATGCTGTTCTGCCAGCCCTTCTGATTCTTCTCGTAGAACGGAAACTTGCTGATGATGTACCGGTAGATACCGGACAGCGTTAGCCGCTTCTCCGAGCTTTCGCGGATGGCCATTGCAATGAGCGCGACGTAGGAGTACGGAGGCTTCTGCGAGGGCTTCTCTGAGGGCTCGCTCTGCACAGAATTGGAGTCATTCTCCAGCGTATGCTCGTCCTTCTTCTCCGGCATCGTGTTCGGTGCGCGCGTTGCCGGCGTGAGTTGGTTTTCATCGAGTTTCAGGAACGAGTCCATCTTTGTGCACGAGGGAAAAACTTTTACGATGTTTTTGCGCAGCTCCACTGCCCGGTGGCAGTGTGCGCACCTGGGTTTCTTCTTAGGCAATTAATTTTTCGGTCCTTGAATGTTTGTCGCGGGTGCACTGCGAGCAGAAGTTTGACTTCTGTGAAAGTCTGAACCTCCACCTTCCTCTCTCTCTCTCTCTCTCTCTCTGTCTGTCTCTCTCTCACACACACAGTCTTTCTCTCTCTGTTGCTCTCTCTCTCTCTCTCTCTCTCTCTCTCTCTGTAGATGCCCATATCATGAAGAGGTCTCACACATGTGTTGCTTAGTTGGTTTGACTAAGAATTTAAATGCTAATAATTTCAACTAAAACAGTTAATTTTTTTCTCAGTGTCACGTGTAGTGAGCATTAAAGTAAGAATATATATGCGGAGACTACGGTTTATACATAATTGACAGTATAAATGTGTGTGTGTGTGTGTGTGTGTGTGTGTGTGTGTGTGTGTGTGTGCCTGACCCAAACGTGCCCAAAACTTAAAGTAAAATAATGAGTAAAAATATGATTAAATAAGTAGATTAAATACAATTATTGAAATGAAATATTGGAATACTGAAAAATAGAAACTTAATTTACAACCTTGTATAGTTCCACGTAAATGACTCATTACGGGATGAAGGAAGGCGCCCCCTACAGGCTCGCAAGATGACTACATCGCCCCGTTGAGCAAAACTAAAACTTGTTTATTACCTTGTCTGTCAACATAACTGTAATTGTAATTGAAAACGATCATCACTCATTCCTGTTCTTGAGGACGTTGGTGTTATAGATAGACAGTTTCAAAATCCTAAATGTAATGAATAATGATGTTCAACAGTTGTGACCAAAACAGCTTTAACTCTGTAGCATCTCATAGTCAGATAGTTTAAGAGTGAGACACGTTTGACTGGAGGCTTTGATTGGGATTTTACAACTATGGCTTAAAAAATGATCAACTTACAACTAACCCTGTTCCCTGATGGCCAGCTAACTAAAATGCTAACTCAAACCCTGTTCCCTGATGGCCAGCTAACTAAAAAATGTATGTCTGAAAATGGGACATGACCATGAACGTGCATCACAAGCAATGACAATAAAACGACTTACAAAATTATACTTATATTATTTAACTGCTTAGTAAGAGAGACAGTTAATGCTATGGTGTTTAGGACATGCCTATTTAGGAGCGCGGAACTATATCCTGTGTTTTTACATCGGTGAAGCCTAGAATGCTTCATCTTGGGTTCTAAAGTATCTTTGGTTGGGCCATGCTTGTCAGTTGTGTAATAACATATGACATCATCGCCATGGAGAATGATGGTGTGTCCAGGCAACCTCTCATTGTCTTTGAACACAAGCCAAACAACTAATCTCTTTCAGCATTCAATCTGTGTGTGTGTGTGTATGTGTATGCGTGTATGTGTGTGTGTGTGTATATGTGTGTTTATGTATGTGTGTATATTCATGTGTGTGTGTGTATATTCATGTGAGTGTGTTTTGGTAATCACTAGAAGGGATACATTTAGGTCAAGTCTCAGTTCAAAACATGCAAACTATACATCTGCTGGAGAATAGCACCAAGACAACACATTAACTACTGAAACTGGGCAAACTGAGGGGGCAATATATGCTCATTTGAATATGTAGCGTATAGCATAACATTTCTTAATCATTTACAGATCTACATAAATATTTTGTTCGCAATAAATTAATTATTTACTAAGTGTTACTAATGCATTATCAAAATATTTATCGATTATAGATATATATTAATTGGTCACTTGGCATTATCACTAGGCAACCCAGATAAGATAATATATGAGATCTGGCATCATTTCCATCCATCTTTGTATCCTTGTTGCAGATGACCTGAGATGTAGGTACAGGCATACAGGTTAAACAATGCCGTCCTTTTACACTGCTCACTGACCCTTTTAAGCGCAAGTAGATAAGTATAGTGGATAAGTGCAGTGGATAAGTATAGTGGATAAGTGCAGTGGATAAGTATAGTGGATAAGTGCAGTGGATAAGTACAAGTAGGTAAGTATAGTGGATAAGTATAGTATGTATGCATACTCTTTTCATGCTGTGGATCTCTTGGCAAATTTAGTGAATCAATTCATTAGTGACAAACACACAGCACACAGTGAGTGAACGCACACACACACACACACATTAGCACACACACACACACACACACACTAGCACACACAGCACACCAAAACCAGTAAGCTGAAGCAATGGGGGGTCAGGTGCCAGGGCCCAAGGGCACCTCAGCCACACATGTGGGCAAGGGAGAGTGATGGAGCAACTCAAGAGCAGCTAAACATTTGAGACCACAGTGAGAGTGTGTGTCTGTGTGTGTGTGTGTGTGTGTATGTGAGAGAGAGAGAGAGAGAGAGAGAAAAGGCAGCTGGGAGACCTGAGTCCCTCCTGGATTAGTCTTTGTTGTTTCCGTGGAGATGAGTAGTGATAACATCTCCCATCATCCTCTACTCCTCCACCTGCAGCTGGAGCAGGAGATGGCCTTGTACACGCACACACACACACACACACACACACACACACACACACACACACACACACACACACAGACACAGACACAGACACACACATACACGCACACACACAGACACACACACACAGACACACATACACGCACACACACAGACACACACACACACACACACACACACACACAGACACAGACACACACACACACATACACGCACACACACAGACACACACACACACACACACAGACACAAACACACACATACACGCACACACACAGACACACACACACAGACACAGACACACACATACACGCACACACACAGACACACAGACACACACACACACACACACACACACACACAGACACAGACACACACACACATACACGCACACACACAGACACACACACACAGGCACAAACACACACATACACGCACACACACAGGCACACAGACACACACACACAGACACACACAGACACAAACACACACACACGCACACACACAGACACACACACACACAGACACAGACACAAACACACACACAGACACACACACAGACACACACACAGACACACACAGTCAAACTGGCCCCTTGTGCTCATAAGTGTAAAATGGAACTGATTTCCATGCCTTTTGTGGACCCAACACACACTCACCCAACACACACACACACACGCCCAACACACACTCACACACACACTCACCCAACACACACACCCAACACACACTCACCCCACACACACACACCCAACACACACTCACCCAACACACACCACTCACCCAACACACACTACTCACCCAACACACACACCCAACACACACTCAGCCAACACACACTACTCACCCAACACACACACCCAACACACACTACTCACCCAACACACACACTCACCCAACACACACACCCAACACACACTCACCCAACACACACACCCAACACATACTACTCACCCAACACACTCTCCTCACCCAACACACACTCACCCAACACACACACCCAACACACACTCACCCAACACACACACCCAACACACACTCGCCCAACACACACCACTCACCCAACACACACTACTCACCCAACACACACTACTCACCCAACACACACTCATCCAACACACACTACTTACCCAACACACACTACTCACCCAACACACACTCACCCGACACACACTACTCACCCAACACACACTTACCCAACACACACACTCACCCAACACACACTCATCCAACACACACTACTCACCCAACACACACTACTCACCCAATACACACTACTCACCCAACACACACTCACCTAACACACACTCACCCAACACACACTACTCACCCAACACACACTCACCCAACACACTTTACTCACCCAACACACACTACTCTCCCCACACACACTACTCACTCAACACACACTCACCCAACACACACTACTCACCCAACACACACTCAACCAACACACACTACCCACCCAACACACACTCACACAACACACTCACCCAACACACACTCACCCAACACACTCACCCAACACACACTACTCACCCAACACACTCACCCAACACAATCACCCAACACACTCACCCAACATACCCACCCAACACACACTACTCACCCAACACACAATCACCCAACACACACTCACCAAACATACTCACTCATAACACACTACTCACCCAACACACTCAGCCAACACACACTCCTCACCCAACACACTCACCCAACACACACTAATCACCCAACACACTCACCCAACACACACTCACCCAACATACACTCCTCACCCAACACACTCACCCAACACACACTAATCACCCAACACACTCACCCAACACACACTACTCACCCAACACACTCACCCAACACACGCTCACCCAACACACTCACCCAACGCACACTCACCCAACACACACTACTCACCCAACACACTCACCCAACACACACTACTCACCCAACACACACTACTCACCCAACACACTCTCCTCACCCAACACACACTCACCCAACACACTCTCCTCACCCAACACACACTCACCCAACACACTCTCCTCACACTCTCCTCACACTTACACTCTCCTCTCCTCACCCAACACACTCTCCTCGCTTTCTACACACCTGGTGATCCACCAGCCACAGCCTTAGTCAACACATTTTACTGCAGAGATGCAACACTCGCACACACACATACACACACACATACACACTCACACACACGCACACTCACATACACACACACACACACACATAGTAAAAGTATACACACTCTTTTGATCCTGGAAGGGATATTCAGTCCCTGCATTTTTCCCATCTCTGAATTTGTGACACACACACACACACACACATACACACAGTGAGGAGGAGTCTAAACCAAAAGCAAATTCAAACTAAATTTGACTTCAACACACACATTGAATTAGCAAATCTACAAAGCCATCCTTTCTGTCACTCACACACACACACACACACACACACACACACACACACACACACACACACACACTCATCCATGCCCACACACTAACACACACACACTCACACTCATACTCATATCTCATGGTGGTGGTGGTGTAGTGGTTAAGGACCCTGGCTAGCATGCTAGTAGCCTGGAAATTGTGGGTTCGAATCCTGGCTGCCACTGTTGTGCCCTTCAGGAAAGTACTTAACCCTAAGTTGCTCTAGGGGAGACTGGCCCTCATGTATTTGATAGTTGACAAATGTGAGTCGCTCTGGATAAAAGCATCTGTGAAATGCATGAATGTAACGTCTAGGTGTTGTGTGTGTCTGTGTGTGTTTCCTATTCATTACAGTTCTGTGGCCACACACAACCTCTCATAATTCAACAAATGGTCATTGTTAAATGAGTGCATCTGTGACTCAACCAGTGTATTTAGTTCTGTGTTCATTTGTTGTCAAGAGCAGAGCACTGCAGTATTGTCATTCTGTGATTGTGTGTGTGTGTGTGGTAGGGTGTGTGGGTGTGTATGCGTATGTGTGTGTGTGTACAGCTGTACGTTGTTGCCATGCTGTGACTTTCTGAGAAAATATTGTTGTACATCTGTTCACACTTACTAGAGTAATACAAGCCTTTGGAGTCACACACACACACACACACACACACACACACACAGGCTCACATGCAGCCTTTCACGACCTTGTGTGCATGAGATGGGGGTATATTTAAAACTCTACACTCCGTCTAACTCTGTCTAAGGAATATTCAAACACACACAGATAACAAACAAACTCAAGCATAAACACAGAAATTCAAAGGACAGAATAATCAGTAGATCTATTTATTAATAATATTCAGTAATCAATACATGCTAATCACAGACATCTACAAGACATGCTAATCACAGACATCTGCAATACATATGTGTGTGTGTGTGTATGTTAAGAGAGAGAAAGAGAGTTTAATTCAATAACAGAGTAATTTAATAACTCCCAACTTAAAGTGTGTGTGTGTGTGTGTGTGTGTGTGTGTGTGTGTGTGCCAAAGTTTGCCAGAATAACTCAATAACTCAGAACTCAATAAATTCACTAGAAAGCTGAGCCTAAACAAACACATTAACACAAAGGGCCCTATCATGCCGCGGCGCACTGTGCATTGGCGACATGCGCATGGTGTCATTACTATTCTGTGCCAGCGCATCATTCATTTTTTCAGGCAAAAAATCACGTTGTCTAGATAGCAGATGACACTGCGCCGTCACGGGTGTGTCCGCGAAAAGAAGAGGTGTGGCCTGGCGCAAAGCGTGCCAGATGCTATTATAAGGACGCAAAAATGAAATCCGCCAGTGACCAACAAAACCCTGGTCTGTCGTCAGTTGCGCATTGCTGAAAAGCTATTTTAGGGGCGCACAGCGCTTTGGGATATGAAAGCATGCACAATGCGCAAACACCCTGCTTCTCTCATCAGCAGGAGCGCGCAGCAGAGTTTATACAAAGGTTTTCATGTACAACAAGCTTTTGTTTCCCCCGTCTTCTAACATCATTGTACCGCTTTCGGCACTGTTCGGATGTTCTTTTTTTGCCAAAGGCGGAGGACACAACTGAGGATATATCCTCCCATACTTCCTTGACCCGTGGAGGTTTGGGGGGATTCTTTCCATCCCCGAAGAAAACCTGTTCACACGCTTTTACCTCACGCACTAGCAGATCGGTCTCCTCCATCGAAAAACGCTCCTGTCTTCCAGGTAAATTCGCCATCGTAATAGCAACACACCATGGAAAATGCACCGCTGGCTTTTAAAGGGAATGAGAGTATAAATCCTGATTGGTTAATTGTATGTTACGCCCAAAACACACCCATGACTAATGAAGTACTTTAAGACCAACCCTTTTGAACCATGCGCCTGGCGCAATGTTCGCTTTTCCCGCCGTCAAAATACCAAATTGTGTCGGGCACGCCCCCAAAGAAACTTGTGCGACTGACTTTAGACAATGCGCATATGATCGTCAAAATAGAGCCCAATGTGTGTGTGTGTGTGTGTGTGTGTGTGTGTTGTGGTCCAAACTGGTTAACCCATCCCTTCCCACCAAGACAATCACCAACTCTTCTGCAGGGCCCCCGAATGCATGTACACATACACACACACACACACACATACTTCCACACTTCCAGTTATGGTTAAGCTCCTGACAGAATCCCTATAGCAGGTTTGTTTACAGTGAACATGGACACAAACACACACACACACACACACACACAGACGCACACACACTCACACACACACACACACAGACACACACACACACACACACACACAAAGACACACGCACGCACACACGCACAGAAACACACAGACACATGCACGCGCGCACACACACAGACAGACACACACACTCACACACACGCACACACACAGACAGACAGACACACACACACACTCACAAACACGCACACACACTCTAGTTAACACACACACACTTAATGACCCTTGAATCTAGTGCAGTGCTCTGTTATGCGTGTGTGTGTGTGTGTCCATGTACATATTTGTTTGTAATGTGTATCCCAAGTAATCAGAATAACACAAGAAAACATGGAAGACAAGATTACAGATGTGACGCACACACACACACACACACACACACACACACACACACACACACCATCTACCAAGCATGTCCTGCATGGCTGGATTACATCTGAAATAACAAACACAGGAATAGGCTTACATTAGACTTCAAGTGTGTGTGTGTGTGTGTGTGTGTGTAGGAGGGTTTGAAAGGCCTATGTCATGTCAGACTCCAAGTAGAGACCCCAGATAACTTGAGACATGATAGAATTTGAGAGAGGTTGGTTCTTTAAGTAGATTTCATTTGAGATATACGCCCCTGATATACGCCCCCTATACAGACCACTCTGGGCGTTAGCCAAGATTTCCAGGTCGGAGGGTCGTCTTGGAAGTCGCAGGGGTCTCTACTTCTGACATGACATAGGCCTCACAAACTCCCCCCTACACAGACACACACACACACACACACACACAATGTCTTATGATGCACAACTGATGATGGCATCTGCATTACTGTCATTGGTCAGAGAGAGACAGACAGTGAGTGTGTGTGTGAGAGAGGGAGTGATCATGTGAGGGTGTGTGTAGGTGTGTGTGTCTGTGTGTGTGTGAAAGAGACAGAGACAGAGTGATATGTGTGTGTGTAAGAGAGGGAGTGATCGTGTGAGTGTGTGTGTAGGTGTGTGTGTGCATGTTAGAGAGAGGGAGTGATCGTGTGTGTGCGTGTGTAGGTGTATGTGTGTGTCTGTGTGTGTGAGAGAGAGACAGAGAAAGAGTGATATGTGTGTGTGTGAGAGGGAGTGATATTGTGAGTGTGTCTATGTGTGAGACAGATAAAGAGTGTGTGTGTGTGTGAGAGAAGGAGTGATATTGTGAGTGTGTCTATGTGTGAGACAGATAAAGAGTGTGTGTGTGTGTGAGAGAGGGAGTGATATTGTGAGTGTGTCTATGTGTGAGATAGATAAAGAGTGTGTGTGTGTGTGAGAGAGGGAGTGATATTGTGAGTGTGTCTATGTGTGAGACAGATAAAGAGTGTGTGTGTGCTGAGGTCACTCTTAGTTTAGGAAATTGGAAACCATTAGGAGAGGGAGTGTGTGTGTGTGTGTGTGTGAGAGAGAGAGAGAGAGAGAGAGAGAGAAAGACACACACACACACACACACACACACACACACACACACACACACACACACACTCACTTTGTGTGAGGTAACAGAGGAGTGGGTTAAGTGGGAGCAGCTGATGTTACATCATACTTCAAACATTCATGAGAAGGTCTGGGTGGGAGGCAGTGTGTGTGTGTGTGTGTTTGTGTGTGCGCATGTGTCTGTGTGTACTTGTGTATGTGTGTGTGTATGTACCTATCTGTTTGCACGTGTGTGTGTGTACTTGTGTGTGTGTGTATATGTGTGAGTGTGGAATGTCACTCTTAATGCTTCTGGACCAAATAAACAAATGAAGACATTGATTTGGCTTCAGTTCATGGGCCCTGAACGCCTGACTGACTCCAGCTGGCTAGTCTGCAGGCGAGGATCACTGAGTTAGAAAGCCGCTTCCACACATTAGAGAAGACTTCCTCAGCACCAGATGGCACTGCTGCCCCCTTAGCAAGTGTGGATGCACCAGAGAGATCATCCCCTAGCAAGCCAGCCAGTGAACCGGCGGCATCTCCCTCGCAGCAGGGAAAGTGGGTTACCAACCAAGCCCCCTGCACACCACCAACCACCTCATGTTTCTAACTGATTCTCCCCCTGAATAACTCTCATCATGGTAACTACTGACCACTGTGCTGATGTGGTGTGTGTAGACCAAGCAGAGGGCTCCACTATGGAACCTGTGCTGATGTGGTGTGTGTAGACCAAGCAGAGGGCTCCACTATGGAACCTGTGCTGATGTGGTGTGTGTAGACCAAGCAGAGGGCTCCACTATGGAACCTGTGCTGATGTGGTGTGTGTAGACCAAGCAGAGGGCTCCACCATGGAACCTGTGCTGTATTCTGAAGATGTGTTGTTGCTTGAATCGATCGATCATTGTTCTTTGTTTCCTTCTTTATCGCTGTCACTGTCTGGGGCTTGAACACACACACACACACACACACACACACACACACACACACACTTCAAGATCACAAACGCAAGATATTTTTCCAGTGGGTATTGCTCCAATTCCAGAATGGTCTTGGTGTGGCCATCACCAAAAAAAAACAGCCTCCGGCCCTGCTGCGTGTGTGTGTGTGTATGTTACACACACACACACAAATGCACTCCCCCTGCATTAATGCAAGGGTGTAGGTTTGTGCTTTCTCCATTGAGAGGCTCACAGTGAATCTGTTCCACTGATGTTTGCATCATCAAACAGATGGGAAGGTAATAGTTCACGAAAACACTAACAACATAGTTATGATCCACCACTTTTACGCTCTGTGTGTGTGTGTGTGTGTGTGAAAGAGAGAGAGTTATGACAGAACACACTCGCAGGTTGGCCATTTTCTCGCTCCCAGGAGGTTGTTTCACAGACTCCTTAAAGACTGATGAATGTGTGTGTGTGTATGTGTATGTGTGTGTGTGTGTGTGTGTGTGTGTATGTGTCCGCATTAGAACTCATCTGGAGCCCCGTGGACTAATCCCCCGTGGACTAAAGCGTCATACCCAGAGTCTGGCCCAAGATCATACCCAGGGACCAGGTTTAAGTCTGGCCCAAGATCATACCCAGGGACCAGGTTTGAGTCTGGCCCAAGATCATACCCAGGGACCAGGTTTGAGTCTGGCCCAAGATCATACCCAGGGACCAGGTTTGAGTCTGGCCCAAGATCATACCCAGGGACCAGGTCTGTCCTAGATCATTTCCCAGTCCTTCTCATCTCTCTGTCACTCTCTCTCGGCTGTCCTCATCAGAAGGGCAAAAGAAGTTGGAAACTATCTAAAAAATAAAGAACTGATTTGGACATGATGCTCAAAGCATCGTGCTGCTCTTTAAAGAGAGTTATGGGCCTGGAGAACATTGTGTGAGTCACAGAGAGTCAGATCAACTGTCTTAAGTTAGTCACTCAATCTGTAAAGAGAGTTATGGGCCTGGAGAACATTGTGTGAGTCACAGAGAGTCAGATCAACTGTCTTGTTAGTCACTCAGTCTGTAAAGAGAGTTATGGGCCTGGAGAACATTGTGTGAGTCACAGAGAGTCAGATCAACTGTCTTAAGTTAGTCACTCAGTCTGTAAAGAGAGTTATGGGCCTGGAGAACATTGTGTGAGTCACAGAGAGTCAGATCAACTGTCTTGTTAGTCACTCAGTCTGTAAAGAGAGTTATGGGCCTGGAGAACATTGTGTGAGTCACAGAGAGTCAGATCAACTGTCTTAAGTTAGTCACTCAGTCTGTAAAGAGAGTTATGGGCCTGGAGAACATTGTGTGAGTCACAGAGAGTCAGATCACACAATTTCATTGATTTTTCAACGGTAAACTCTTGCCAAATTCAAGGAATCATTTTCAAAGCCACAGTGTGCATGTGTGTGTGTAGATAACTGTAAGAGAAAGAAAATGTGTGTGGGTGTGTGTTTGTGTGTGTAGATGAGAGAGAAAGTTGTGTGTGTGTGTGTGTGTGTGTGTGTGTGTGTGTGTGCATGTGTGCCAACTCGAATGTGAAAGCCTGTAATCATTTCCTGGTGATGTAACTTCCTGTATGGAGAGTTTACACACTTCTGCTCAGTAGATGAGTTCCTTGTGTGTGTGTGTGTTTGTGTGTTTTATGTGCTTTTTCTATAATAAAAAGATGAACGGCATGATGCTAAAACTCACCACATACACACACATACACACACACACACACACACACACACACACTGAGTTTATTTCCTGATCAAAATTAAAAATGTGTTTTCATTCTGACCTCAAACAGTCTACAAGTTGGTGCTGCACATGAATCCCTTTACTTTACTTACAGGAAATAAACTCATAATACTGCAGACAGACTCATACTGCCCCCTAGGGGGCTCATACTGCCCCCCACAGACTTATACTGCCCCCTCCAGACTCAGACTCATACTGCCCCCTAGGGGGCTCATACTGCCCCCCACAGACTTATACTGCCCCCTCCAGACTCAGACTCATACTGCCCCCTAGGGGGCTCATACTGCCCCCCACAGACTTATACTGCCCCCTCCAGACTCAGACTCATACTGCCCCCTAGGGGGCTCATACTGCCCCCCACAGACTTATACTGCCCCCTCCAGACTCAGACTCATACTGCCCCCTAGGGGGCTCATACTGCCTCCCACAGACTTATACTGCCCCCTGCAGACTCAGACTCACACTGCCCCCACAGACTAATACTGCCCCCTCCAGACTCAGACTCATACTGCCCCCTAGGGGGCTCATACTGCCTCCCACAGACTTATACTGCCCCCTCCAGACTCAGACTCACACTGCCCCCACAGACTAATACTGCCCCCTCCAGACTCAGACTCATACTGCCCCCTGTAGGTTCATGTCTGAAAAGAACTCATACTGCCTCTGGACATTACTGGGAGACTGTGTAAATACTGCCCTCTGCAGGCTCATGTCTAAAACAAGCACAAACTGTCCTCCAGAAGTTAGGTTATTCCTTTGATGCAGCCATCGTTTCAGAATCCATATTTTCAAATCAGTCACATTTTTTCTTGATTGCTAAAAAGCACTTAATGGAACTGGGATCCACTTGATCATCATCAATTTCTTTTTTTCTTTTTTTCTTGATTGCTTTGATGCACTGCAGCCATCACCTCAGAATCCACATTTTCAAATCAGTTAACACAAAGGCCTAAACAGAAGCACTCGCCCCAAAATCACATGTTTTGTTTGCAAAAGGCTCTAACGGTGACAAAACATTTGTAATTTGTCTCATGGCCCTTCACAGAAGGAGCACCCAAGAGCAACGGGGCCAAGGAAAAACTCCCTTACGTTTAGTTAGTCCAGGAAGAAACCAGCCCAGCTGCCAGGGGTCATGCAGGAAGAGTGCCATCAGTAGTAACCATGACAGACTACAAGTTGTCCACAGTTTTAGCTAAGCATCATAATAGTTCCAAAATATTATCCCATAACATTACATGGTAGTCAGTCCATAGGAGGTTATCAAGAATTATGGCTGGACAGTGTAGCAGCAGCCAGACATAGTGTTAAAGTCAAGGAGTGAGATGGGTCATGGGGGTAACAGTAAGGGTCCATTTAACAGTGCCATTGTGAGGGGGGTCAATCACAAAGCCTCAAGGAAGGGGAGTCGGTCCTGGCATGGGCGTCTAGGAAGGGCCTCTATGATGGAGAGTCGGTCCTGGCATGGGCGTCTAGGAAGGGCCTCTATGATGGAGAGTCGGGCCCAGCATGGGCGTCTAGGAAGGGCCTCTATGATGGAGAGTCGGTCCTGGCATGGGCGTCTAGGAAGGGCCTCTATGATGGAGAGTCGGTCCTGGCATGGGCGTCTAGGAAGGGCCTCTATGATGGAGAGTCGGGCCCAGCATGGGCGTCGAGGAAGGGCCTCTATGATGGAGAGTCGGGCCCAGCATGGGCGTCTAGGAAGGGCCTCTATGATGGAGAGTCGGTCCTGGCATGGGCGTCTAGGAAGGGCCTCTATGATGGAGAGTCGGTCCTGGCATGGGCGTCTAGGAAGGGCCTCTATGATGGAGAGTCGGTCCTGGCATGGGCGTCTAGGAAGGGCCTCTATGATGGAGAGTCGGTCCGGGCATGGGCCTCCCGTAGTGTTGGTTGCAGTCCACTCAGGAGGAGAAGGTGACAGGAGTCCGCTGGAAGGAGGCAGGGATGACACTCAGCAGAGATGATTGTGGTGTAGATGGACAGAGGAAGTAACTGTGTGAGGCCAGTCGCACACTTCACTGATCATGTGAGGCATATGTGCATACATATATGGATTTAAAAATATATGAAGTGTAGAGAGAGAAGCAGCATAACTAAGGCAACCCAACACCACTGCAGGGATGGTCAGTGGCCACCATGCCTCACAGCTGGGGGCAACAGAGGCAGTCCCTCCCAATGAGACCCATGAAGAGTGATGATTTGCCAGCACCATTCCTAACTATGAGGAAGGTTTTAAGACTAGACTTAACAGTATAGAGAGTGTCTGCTTTTCTGAAATGGGGGGGGGGGGGGGGGGGGGGTTACTCCACAAGAGAGCAAATCTGGTATACGTGGTATGTCAAACATCATTGATTTCTGAGATTTTTTGTGTATAGGTTCACACGATTTTTGTGTTTTATAAAAATGAACTGAAGCTGAAATGCACTCCTGCACTTTAGCTATGCTGCTAAATGCTGTCAATTCTTCCTCTACTGCTCTTTGAAGCAAATTTGTAACAGTCAGTTACAGTCGGTGCTGTTACAGTGAGTCTACTTATGCCATGTCTTGTTGCCTGTTGTCTGTCGCGCTTTATGTACATGTGTCATGTGACTGGATTGTCTGTCAAATATGCATAGGAGAGCCCACAGACAAGCTGGGCCGCACTGAGAACCAGAACATGTCATATTTGGTGTTACTGAGAGAACACTCTAGAACAACAACAACAAAAAAGCATTTCAGTCATAGTGATATCAACAACACTACAAAAACACTCGGAGAGCGCAGTCCTCTGCCAGGGCAATAGAGTCACTGACCCAATACAAATTCCAGTGTTCACCACCAAAACTAAACATCTGTTCAACAATTTTTATCCAAATTTTTATCCTTGCAGTACTTTATCGAGCTATGTTGCTCACAGACAGACAAACAGACAGACACACTGACGTAATCTCCTTGGCGGGGGTAATAATAATTGGGGGGGGGGCGGGAGTCTAGAAACAAAGTGGAAATGGCCTATCGGTTTGTGTAATTTAACCTCTCCGCAAAACTCCTGACCAGCAGGGGGCGACATGAACAAACGCGTTGGTTGTCATCTCTCAACACAAAGAGGCAGCAGAGGAAGAACATTCAGAGTAAGATGGCGTCGCTCACGGTGTTGCGACGTCTGGTCCGGTGCTCTCCGCGTGTTAGGGATGTTTTTCTGTGCACGCGAGCTGGTAGAGGCCTGTGTTCCGCCGGTCAAGGCAGCGGTGAGTTCACCGGTCCCTGCCTCACGGATCGCTTTTCTGCCTAAAGCTCTCGGAGATCAACACAGTCACTGCGGCTGACCTTGCATGGGCACACACACACACACACACACACACACACACACACACACACACACGTAACGTGGCGCTGTTACACACGCAGTGATTTGATAGTGGCTTAGTTTTTTTTTTATTTAATGTGATGAATTGGCTTTCATACCTGTGTGTGTCTGTCTGTCTCTGTGTGTGTGTGTGTGTGTGTGTGTGTGTGTGTGTGTGTGTGTGTGTGTGTGTGTGTGTGTATATAGATGCAGTATCTTTCTTAGACTCTGAAGTCCAGCTTCTGCTGAAGAGCATGACGGGTTGCGACCTACAGAAAGTCTTCAGACCGATTCAGCACTCCGCCCTCAAACCACCTGAGTACAAGCTACTAACTGACCAGCAGCTACAGGAGGTGCGCACACACACACACACACACACACACACACACACACCAGCACACACCAGCTCTGCCCTCAAACCGCCTTCATACAAACGACTAACCACAGAACATGCACACTCCCACAGCAGTGTGTGAAGCTGGAAAACCAAGTTAGGTGTTGAGGTGATATTGAATGATTT
>PYXC01000544.1:225000-227500 GCA_015244755.2 Tenualosa ilisha
CTAATGTGAGGTGTGTGTTCCCATGGTTCCAGGCTGCAGGATGCTGTGTGTTTGGTGCGTCTCTTCCACCTACTCCATCCTCAGAGCGACTCTGCCCAACAGACACGGCACACACACGCAACGGGACTGGAGCTTCTCAAGGTACACACACACACACACACACACACACGTGCCGTAGGACTATAACTGCTCAGGGTACACACACACACACGTTCTTACACACACTCTTGCATTTTTTTGACCCACATGTTTTCTGTTTGTCCCCCTCAGCTCTACACTCAGCTGGAGTCCCAGAGGAAAGGCCTCATTGAGTTGGCTCTTCAGACTTACCAACAAGCTGCTGCGTTAAGCTCTGCTTAACACACACACACACACACACACACACACACACACACACACACACAGGCCTTTGTTTTGTGTAATGTTGTGTAATGCCCTGTAAATAAAACCTGATTGTATTCTCTGTCTGTCATAAGGTTCTGTTTTTATTTTCACAAACACACACACACACACACTCATTGAAAAATGAGCTGAACTGGTCACACACACACACACCAACACACACACCTTCCCTCAGTGAGTGTATTTTGCTTTGCCTCTGAAGCATTGCTGTCTGCACATGCGCACACACACACACACACACACACTCACACACACACACTGTGCACTCTTCATTACAGGTCATATAAAGGATCTATTAACTCCTATGTAGTGTGTGTGTATGTATAGCTAATATATGTAGTATACTGCTCTATTCACTGATATATGTAGTATACTGCTCTATTCACTGAAATATATAGTATACTGTTCTGTACACTGATGTATGCATGTACACTCCATCTATTATATGGAAATGTACATGTGTTGAGCTTTAGTTCTTCAGCTATCTATCCATTGCTCAGTCAATCCTTCACTCATCACTCATCCTTTCATCTGTCCATCCTTTATATCCTTTCACTCATCCATTCTTTGTCTCCCCCTTCCACTACAGCCTGTTGCATGTTCTGCTTCATTGAGTCCTAGATGTCACCTCTCTGGCAGCCTGCAGATTGAGGGCGGAATGAAGGCAGCATTTGAACAGAGGAGTCCAGAAGGTCAGATTGCAGACAGATGGCTGCAGCACTTCACATTAATGAGGTTTTAATTCTAAATCTGATGTATATTGAGGAGAACCTCCATCCCTTCTCTGCTTCAGTCGTTCATTCAGCTCTGTAACTGTAACTGTACCCCTGAGAATCTGCATGACTTGACCTAAACCATATCCCTTCTAGTCTGGACCCTGTGACTTGGTCTATATAGAGTCACTATAGAGTCATTTAGGTTCATATGCAGCATATAGTCACATGATTTCACGCCACATCATTGGTTGATATGATTTAATACCACACCATCATTGGTTGATATGATTTAATACCACACCATCATTGGTTGATATGATTTAACGCCACATCATTGGTTGATATGATTTAACGCCACATCATTGGTTGATATGATTTAATTCAATTCAATCATATTATATTATATTTTATTTCTACAGAAGAAGCACCCAAGAGCAACAGGGGCAGGAAAAACTCCCTTATGTTTAGTTAGTATAGGAAGAAACCTTGGGCAGATCCATGACTCAAGGGGCGAACCCAACTGTCAGGGGTCATGCAGGAAAAGTACAACAGTGGTTATCATGATAGACTACAATTTGTCTGTGATTTTAGAGAGATTATTCCATTCAAGGGGCACACGGTAAAAAAAGGCTCTTCCTCCTGGCGTAGATTTTGATATTCTTGGGATTACAAGAAGACCAGTTTTTAATAAATGTTGAAACATGGCCATTGAGGGCCTTGTAGGTTAGGAGGAGTATTTCAAAATCGATTCAACTTTTAATAGGTAGCCAATGTAAGGAAACAAGGATAGGAGAAATATGTTAATAGTGAGTGTTTGAGCCACAGCATTTTGTATTGGTTGTAGGTTTTTGATACAGGTATTACTACACCCAGAGAACAGAGCATTGCAATAATCGAGCCTGGAAGTAATAAATACAATTTTTCAGCATCCTCAAAGGATAGGAACTTTCTAACCTTAGCAATATTTCATAGGTGGGAAAAAGATGTATTTGAAATGTGTTTTACATGACTATGTAGAGAGAGGTCCTGGTCAATAATTACCCCGAGGTCTTTAACTTTTATGTTACATGACAGTGAAAGGCCACTGAGTAAGTTTTGGTAAAGAGGTAGAATGTGGTTCAGCTGTTCAGCTGATTTTAATGTGTTGGAGGCAGGCATGAAGTTTAGTTACTCGTATGCAGTAATTAGGCTTCATTGAAAGGTAAAGCTGGGTATCGTCAACATAGGAGTGGAAAGTAATGCCGCGTTTCCTCATAACAGATCCCAGAGGTAAGATGTAGAGGGAGAATAACAGGGGCGACCAGAGAGGTATGATTTGAACTAGGCTGATGCAGAGTCTTTGATGCTTATGTCTTTGATGATATATATCCATTATCAGATGG
>PYXC01000544.1:235000-242500 GCA_015244755.2 Tenualosa ilisha
TTGCACCAGCAACTTTTGTCATTGGATCATTCAGAATGGTGGAAAGTGATTGTATAATTAGGGAGCCCTGCGATACATCTATATGGTTTTTCAAATTGTTCTCTGAGGAGACCTTAACAACGTTCTATGCAAACTGTTCAAAAAGTCCTACAGTAAAGCACCTCATTTTTCCACCTATGATAATGAGCTGTGCTCTGATTCGCTGCTGTCATGTCAGCGTTGCAAGGCATGCTGAGTTAATAGGCAGTGGCGTTTTCTCCTGGAGGCCAAGGGAGGCGTGGCCTCCTCATAAATATTCAATAAAGAAATATTCAGGAGTTTAGATTAATAACGCACATTTTAGATTCCAAATTTGCCGTGTTAAACTTGCTGTTGTCCTGTTTTTCTTTGATCGGAGTAGCGAGCAAAACAGCGCCCACGAACACTACATTTATGGGCTATAGCCTGCGTTACGTTTCAGTGCTCAGCTCTATCCTAGTTTATTCGCATTAACAGAGTATAACTGGTGAAATACTGCCATCTAGGAAGGCCAGTTTTTACTTGGCCTCCCTACCTAAAGGTTTTAGCCAATCAGATTGAAGCTTGGTTTGCCGCCGAACGCTCATCAAGGTCCATAAACAGTAAAAATAAAAAAATGAGGAGGCCAGCTTCAGGGAGCCTCCCTCACCAGTACATCATCAATCACAGACAAGTTGAACCCATAGACTGTATGTTACGTTATATACAGTCAGTGGTTGAGCCATACAGTCTATGGGTTGAACCTGTCACAATGGATGGCGACGATGACCCAGAGTTTTTTATTGAGAAACGATTTCACAAAGCTAGCGTTTGAAATGCAACTTAAGCGAAATTGTCGAATTCGAAAGTGCTCCGCGCATGCAGTCGGAACCGATGTGTTGAGGACTTCGCAAGATGTGACAAATTTAACGTTGGTAGTCTTTCTTCTTTATTTGTAGGGCTTCACATCACATTGGAGTTGTTTCATGCTATTTTAATGTCACATTTTGGCTGCTGGTGTATTTGGTGCACTTTGGCAAAAGAGACATTCATTTCCTTACAGGCTGTCTTTAATGTAAACATCAAACCACTCAGCATGGCCCGACGTGAGTCTAACTTTTGTGGTATAGCCCCGAATGTTTTAAACAGCTAGCAACGCCCCTGCTAATTTGTATTTAAATTCATTACTGATGTATATGGATGTGACGTCATTCAGTAGCTTGCGATCTCTCTGGCCTCCTCGGTAAAATTGGCCACGCACTGCCACTGTTAATAGGCTGTTTACATTAGTTCACTAATTTCAGAATTGCAAGGGACGAAGAACTTGGAATATTAGGAAATGAAGACAGACTATAATAAGCACATCCACCAATGGCACCAGTTGCCAGAGACTGTAAACAGACACTTCGCAACAGTAAGCTTGTAATGTGTAGAGTCTGACTCTAGCCAACATAACCAGATACCTGCTTCATTAGAGCAAGGTTATAGTTCCAACCACAGGTGAAACTTGACAAAGCCCACTGCATTCACCAAAGTTGAGAAGTCATCAACATCAATCAAAAAGAACAGGTAAAAACGGCCCCTTTAAATGAACGGTCCATCTGCATGAAATGCATAGGCTGGTCTTGTGTGCACTAAATGCATAGGCCACAGGCCATAAGCTGCCTCATCTACTTTGGCATGTGTGAACCTGTACCAAATGCAGCATCAACTCTCGGGACACGTGTACATAGGATACATGGGACATGGGATATGTGTTGAGGCATATTAGTGTATGCATATGGAAAATATAGCCTATTCTACTGTGATTTTCTTGAGTCATAGTCATGTATAGACACTTGCAATCCAGTCTGGAGCAGCAGCAGTCTGAAATGCAACGGCATTACATGCGCTTATGAAGAGCTGGCAAAAACCACAGCCGTCATTTTGCATTCAGCCAATTAGCACTCGGAATGTCTAGACTCCCAAGGGAAATAAATACGGCAGGTTTGAATGCCTGTCACACCAGTATGTTTCATATACGCCACGTGTGTATTCTTGGCCTGTCACACCAGTATGTTTCATATACGCCACGTGTGTATTCTTGGCCTGTCACACCAGTATGTTTCATATACGCCACGTGTGTATTCTTGGCCTGTCACACCAGTATGTTTCATATACGCCACGTGTGTATTCTTGGCCTGTCACACCAGTATGTTTCATATACGCCACGTGTGTATTCTTGGCCTGTCACACCAGTATGTTTCATACACGCCACGTGTGTATTCTTGGCCTGTCACACCAGTATGTTTCATATACGCCACGTGTGTATTCTTGGCCTGTCACACCAGTATGTTTCATATACGCCACGTGTGTATTCTTTGTATGTTTTATTAACTGCATGCTTTTTCTTATTTTTCAGATCTTCAACTCGAGCTGCAACCATTAGAGGCCACACCTACCAGCGCCCTGTTACCTTAACAACACACCTACCAGCACCCTGTTACCTTAACAACACACCTACCAGCACCCTGTTACCTTAACAACACACCTACCAGCACCCTGTTACCTTAACAACACACCTACCAGCACCCTGTTACCTTAACAACACACCTACCAGCACTCACTTATCATAACAACATGTCAGCTGCCTGGCAACTGGAACAGCAATACAAGGCTCTGTTACCATAACAACACATTTCCACCTAGCAACTGGAACAGCAATACATGACTGTTACCATAGCAACATATCAGTACCCAGCAACTGGAACAGCCACTCAAGGCTCTATTACCATAGTGACTACATCACTGCCCACCATGAGCAATATATATGGCGCACGGCTACCATAGCAACGGGCCGACACCTAGTGCTGCAGCAACCATTTCCACACATGCTCCTTCAAACACACACACACACACACACAAAAAACACACACATACAGATACACAAAGAGTTTTATTGAAAATAAAAGACACCATTGAAAAACATGATTGACAAATAGTGTGTGTGTGTGTGTGTATGTGTGTGTGTTCCGTGCGCATGTGTGTGTGCGTGTGTGTGTGTGTGTGTGTGTTAGGGGCAGGGTGTGAGAGCTGCCATGAGGAGCTCCATCTTGTAGATGAAGTTGCGTCCCTCCATACGTGCCCAGTTGACCTCTCGATGACCCCCCCTCAGCTGGGCCCAGCGCAAGTCCTGCACCACCTCCCCCCCTCCAGACACACACACACCCCCCACACCCCCCCCAGACCCACCCGCACAAACACCCCCCCTCCCCGCATCCGCTGCACCAGCACCCGACAGCCCTGCTCCGGCCCATTACGCACTGGAGGGGGAAAGGACAAGACAGGAGGATTCATTCATCTCTTCATTCATTCATTCATTCATCTCTTCATTCATTCATTCATTCATTAATTTACTCCAGTTATTTATTATTTATTTTGATTTATTAACATATTAACACTCCATAAACTCAAAATCAAAGACCTGCTGTGTATGTGTGTGTGTCTGTGTATTTGTGTGCGCGTGTATATGTGTGTGTGTGTACCTGAGATGGCGTGTATATGAGTGTGTGTGTGTGTGTGTGTGTGTGTACCTGAGATGGCGTGTATATGAGTGTGTGTGTGTGTGTGTGTGTGTGTGTGCCTGAGATGGCGTGTATATGAGTGTGTGTGTGTGTGTGTGTACCTGAGATGGCGTGTATATGAGTGTGTGTGTGTGTACGTACCTGAGATGGCGTGTATATGAGTGTGTGTGTGTGTGTGTGTGTGTGTGTGTGTGTGTGTGTGTGTGCCTGAGATGGCGTGTATATGAGTGTGTGTGTGTGTGTGTACCTGAGATGGCGTGTATATGAGTGTGTGTGTGTGTACGTACCTGAGATGGCGTGTATATGAGTGTGTGTGTGTGTGTGTGTGTGTGTACCTGAGATGGCGTGTATATGAGTGTGTGTGTGTGTGTGTGTACCTGAGATGGCGTGTATATGAGTGTGTGTGTGTGTACCTGAGATGGCGTGTATATGAGTGTGTGTGTGTGTGTGTGTGTGTGTGTGTGTGTGTGTGTGTGTACCTGAGATGGCATGTTCTCCGTTGGGCGAGGCTACGGTGATGGCAGAAGCGTTGCCAATGTTCTCGATGGCGCCGAGACCCACATGGTTACTGAAGCACAGAACGTGCCAACCCATCACCTTAGCCAGCTGCTGCACAGCATGGACCTGGTGCTGCGACATCTACACACACACACACACACACCACACACACACACACACACACACACACACACACACACACACATTAACCTACACACACATTAAAACACACTCATACTCAAACTCTTTGTGTGTTCAAGTTATGTTCCTGGTAAGAGATTGTGTGTGTGTGTGTGTGTGTGTGTGTGTACCTGTGACAGGAGGAAGTCCTGTAACTCCTGTTCCTGGTGAGAGAGTGTTACAACTCGACCATCTCTGTGGACGACTTTGATCTGCTCAACGCCGATATTCAGCTGGAGCTGGATGGACCTGCAAGAAGGAGAGCTAGTGTGTGAGACACACACACGCACGCGCACGCACGCACGCACGCATGCACACACACACACACACACGCGCGCACGCACGCACGCACGCACGCACGCATATCTCCTCGTAGCTGTGAGGGGTGATGAGGACTTTCACGCTGGACTCACACACACACACACGCGCACGCATGCACGCATGCATACACACACACACACACACACACTTGCATATCTGCTCGTAGCCGTGAGAGGTGATGAGGACTTTGACACTGGACACACACACACACACACACACACACACTTGCATATCTGCTCATAACCGTGAGAGGTGATGAGGACTTTGACACTGGACACACACACACACACACACATACTTGCATATCTGCTCGTAGCCGTGAGAGGTGATGAGGACTTTGACACTGGACTCGTAGACATCGTTGATGTTTGACCAGTGGGCCTGGATCTGAGGGTCTTCAATCCGCGACGCCAGACTGTCTATAGTTCGTGCTGTCCTGAGGGTCACACACACACACGCACGCACGCACGTACACACACACACAGTACCAATGCTTAACAAAACCATATGCACATGATGAGGTGTTTTCTGGAATTAATGTTATAGTAAAGGACGTGTGTGTGTGTATAAGGGTGTGAGTGTGTGTGTGTGCCTGAGATGGTATGTGTGTGTGTGTGTGGTACCTGCTTCTGAGGAAGATGTGTTTGGCCTGTTTGATGATTTTCTCCAGCAGTCCCTCGCTGCTCTGCAGGCTGCTGATGGTGCTCTTATCGTAGGCCAGCGGCCCCGCCACTCGCACCCGCTTGGGCCCCAGGGGAGCGCTCACGGGGTGGGGCAGCACTAGGGCCGTCAGAGACTGCTTATGGAACTACCCACACACACACACACACACACACACACACACACACACACACCAGACACATTAGAGACTTGGGCCCCAGAGGAGCGCTCACGGGGTGGGGCAGCACTAGGGCCGTCAGAGACTGCTTATGGAACTACTCACACACACACACACACACACACACACACACACCAGACACATTAGAGACTTGGGCCCCAGAGGAGCGCTCACGGGGTGGGGCAGCACTAGGGCCGTCAGAGACTGCTTATGGAACTACCCACACACACACACACACACACACACACACACACACACACACACACCAGACACATTAGAGACTGCTTATGGAACTACACACACACACACACACACACACACACACCAGACACATTAGAGACTGCTTATGGAACTACCCACACACACACACACACACACACACACACACACCAGACACATTAGAGACTGCTTATGGAACTACACACACACACACACACACACACCAGAGACATTAGAGACTGCTTATGGAACTACACACACACACACACACACACACACACACACACACACACCAGACACATTAGAGACTGCTTATGGAACTACACACACACACACACACACACACACACACAACACACACACACACACACACACCAGACACATTAGAGACTGCTTATGGAACTACACACACACACACACACACACACACACACACACCAGACACATTAGAGACTGCTTATGGAACTACACACACACACACACACACACACACACACACACACACACACACACACACCAGACACATTAGAGACTGCTTAGGAAACACACACACACACACACACACACACACCAGACACATTAGAGACTGCTTAGGAAACACACACACACACCAGAAACATTAGAGAGTGCTTAGGGAACCGTGTGTGTGTGTGTTTATGTGTGTGTGTGCCTCTCGCATGACCTGGTGGACGCTGTGTTTCTAGCATATAGAGGTGGTTAGTGTGTGTGTGTGTGTGTGTGTGTGTGTGTGTGTGTGTGTGTGTGTGTCTGTGTACCTCTCAGATGAGCTAGTGAACATTGTGTTCTAGCACATACAGGTGGTCAGTCTGTGTGTGTATGTGTGTGTGTGTGTGTGTGTGTGTGTGTGTGTGTGTGTGTACCTCTCAGATGAGCTAGTGAACATTGTGTTCTAGCACATACAGGTGGTCAGTCTGTGTGTGTGTGTGTGTGTGTGTGTGTGTGTGTGTGTGTGTGTCTGTGTACCTCTCAGATGAGCTAGTGAACATTGTGTTCTAGCACATACAGGTGGTCAGTCTGTGTGTGTGTGTGTGTGTGTGTGTGTGTGTGTGTGTGTGTGTGTGTACCTCTCGTATGAGCTGGTGCAGGTTGTGTTCTAGCACATACAGGTGGTCAGTCTGTGTGTGTGTGTGTGTGTGTGTGTGTGTGTGTGTGTGTGTGTGTGTACCTCTCGTATGAGCTGGTGCAGGTTGTGTTCAAGCACATACAGGTGGTCAGTCTGTGTGTGTGTGTGTGTGTGTGTGTGTGTGTGTGTGTGTGTGTGTGTGTGTACCTCTCGTATGAGCTGGTGCAGGTTGTGTTCTAGCACATACAGGTGGTCAGTCTGTGTGTGTGTGTGTGTGTGTGTGTGTGTGTGTGTGTGTGTGTGTGTGTGTACCTCTCGTATGAGCTGGTGCAGGTTGTGTTCTAGCACATACAGGTGGTCAGTCTGTGTGTGTGTGTGTGTGTGTGTGTGTGTGTGTGTGTGTGTGTGTGTGTGTGTACCTCTCGTATGAGCTGGTGCAGGTTGTGTTCTAGCACATACAGGTGGTCAGTCTGTGTGTGTGTGTGTGTGTGTGTGTGTGTGTGTGTGTGTGTGTGTGTGTGTACCTCTCGTATGAGCTGGTGCAGGTTGTGTTCTAGCACATACAGGTGGTCAGTCTGTGTGTGTGTGTGTGTGTGTGTGTGTGTGTGTGTGTGTGTGTGTGTGTGTGTGTACCTCTCGTATGAGCCGGTGCAGGTTGTGTTCTAGCACATACAGGTGGTCAGTCTGTGTGTGTGTGTGTGTGTGTGTGTGTGTGTGTGTGTGTGTGTGTGTGTGTGTGTACCTCTCGTATGAGCTGGTGCAGGTTGTGTTCTAGCACATACAGGTGGTCAGTCTGTGTG
>PYXC01000544.1:252500-287500 GCA_015244755.2 Tenualosa ilisha
TGAGCCAGAATCTCTTTACACAGTAGAACATTCTGGGCCGCCTCCAACTGCATGTGCCACTGCTGGGGTCCTGGAAAACACACACACAAGCACACACACATACACACACACACACACACACACACACACACACACACACACAGTTATTCAATATCCCACATTTGACATTTTGCCAGTCCCATTCTTTGGCTCTCTGTGGTGCCTGTGGCTCCTGCGTTCTCAGCTCTACACAGAAGAATCCCTTCCTCCCTCCCTCCCTCCCTTCCTTCCTCCCTCCCTCCCTCCCTCCCTTCCTTCCTTCCTTCCTTCTATCCTTCCTCCCTCCCTCCCTCCCTTCCTTCCTTCCTTCCTTCCTTCTATCCTTCCTCCCTCCCCTCCCTCCCTTCCTTCCTTCCTTCTATCCTTCCTCCCTCCCTCCCTCCTTCCCTTCCTCTTCTGCTGATACTCTTTTGATCCATGTATCTCAATGCTGAATTAGTGAAGCACACACAGCACACACACGCACACACACACACAGCGCACAGTGAGGTGAAACACACACACACACGCACACAGCGCACAGTGAGGTGAAACACACACACACACAGCGCACAGTGAGGTGAAACACACACACAGCACACGGTGAGGTGAAACACACACACACACACGCACACAGTAAGGTGAAACACACACACACATCACACAGTGAGGTGAAACACACACACACACACACAGCACACAATGAGGTGAAACACACACACACACAGCACACAGTGACACACATACAGACACACACAGCACACAGTGAGGTGAAACACACACACACACACACAGGTTAGGGAGCAGTGAGGGGTTAGGTGCCTTGATCAAGAGAGCAGTGAGGGGTTAGGGCACAGTGAGGAGTTAGGTGCCTTGATCAAGAGAGCAGTGAGGGGTTAGGGAGCAGTGAGGAGTTAGGGAGAAGTGAGGGTATAGGTGCCTTGATCAAGAGAGCAGTGAGGTGTTCAGTGCCTTGCTTAAAGGAGCAGTAAGGGGTTAGGGAGCAGTGTGTGTGTGTGTGTGTGTGTGTGTAACTAGCCAACTAGATTTCCAATGGGATGGAAAGAAACCATTTAAAACTCACTTAAACTTGAAAAGTTGTTTACTAACACAAGCAAGGGGGGTTAGGTCTTCTTGCACTTCTTTTGAGGTGTTGAAACTCCTTAAACATTCATGAGGTGAAAGTTCAAGTCTGAGGTGGTTGAGGGACTCTGGGGTGGTTGGGTAGAGAGGCAGAGTCTGGGGTGGTTGGGTAGAGAGGGTAGAGAGGCAGAGTCTGGGGTGGTTGGGTAGAGAGAGGCAGAGTCTGGGGTGGTTGGGTAGAGAGGCAGAGTCTGGGGTGGTTGGGTAGAGAGAGGCAGAGTCTGGGGTGGTTGGGTAGAGAGGCAGAGTCTGGGGTGGTTGGGTAGAGAGAGGCAGAGTCTGGGGTGGTTGGGTAGAGAGAGGCAGAGTCTGGGGTGGTTGGGTAGAGAGAGGCAGAGTCTGGGGTGGTTGGGTAGAGAGAGGCAGAGTCTGGGGTGGTTGGGTAGAGAGAGGCAGAGTCTGGGGTGGTTGGGTAGAGAGAGGCAGAGTCTGGGGTGGTTGGGTAGAGAGAGGCAGAGTCTGGGGTGGTTGGGTAGAGAGGCAGAGTCTGGGGTGGTTGGGTAGAGAGAGGCAGAGTCTGGGGTGGTTGGGTAGGGGGGGGGGGGGGTAGAGAGGCAGAGTCTGGGGTGGTTGGGTAGAGAGGCAGAGTCTGAGGTGGTTGGGTAGAGAGGCAGAGTCTGGGGTGGTTGGGTAGAGAGAGGCAGAGTCTGGGGTGGTTGGGTAGAGAGAGGCAGAGTCTGGGGTGGTTGGGTAGAGAGGCAGAGTCTGGGGTGGTTGGGTAGAGAGGCAGAGTCTGGGGTGGTTGGGTAGAGAGAGGCAGAGTCTGGGGTGGTTGGGTAGAGAGGCAGAGTCTGGGGTGGTTGGGTAGAGAGGCAGAGTCTGGGGTGGTTGGGTAGAGAGAGGCAGAGTCTGGGGTGGTTGGGTAGAGAGAGGCAGAGTCTGGGGTGGTTGGGTAGAGAGAGGCAGAGTCTGGGGTGGTTGGGTAGAGAGAGGCAGAGTCTGGGGTGGTTGGGTAGAGAGAGGCAGAGTCTGGGGTGGTTGGGTAGAGAGAGGCAGAGTCTGGGGTGGTTGGGTAGAGAGGCAGAGTCTGGGGTGGTTGGGTAGAGAGAGGCAGAGTCTGGGGTGGTTGGGTAGAGAGAGGCAGAGTCTGGGGTGGTTGGGTAGAGAGGCAGAGTCTGGGGTGGTTGGGTAGAGAGAGGCAGAGTCTGGGGTGGTTGGGTAGAGAGGCAGAGTCTGGGGTGGTTGGGTAGAGAGAGGCAGAGTCTGGGGTGGTTGGGTAGAGAGGCAGAGTCTGGGGTGGTTGGGTAGAGAGAGGCAGAGTCTGGGGTGGTTGGGTAGAGAGAGGCAGAGTCTGGGGTGGTTGGGTAGAGAGGCAGAGTCTGGGGTGGTTGGGTAGAGAGGGTAGAGAGGCAGAGTCTGGGGTGGTTGGGTAGAGAGGCAGAGTCTGAGGTGGTTGGGTAGAGAGAGGCAGAGTCTGGGGTGGTTGGGTAGAGAGGCAGAGTCTGGGGTGGTTGGGTAGAGAGGCAGAGTCTGGGGTGGTTGGGTAGAGAGGCAGAGTCTGGGGTGGTTGGGTAGAGAGGCAGAGTCTGAGGTGGTTGGGTAGAGAGGCAGAGTCTGGGGTGGTTGGGTAGAGAGGCAGAGTCTGAGGTGGTTGGGTAGAGAGGGTAGAGAGGCAGAGTCTGAGGTGGTTGGGTAGAGAGGCAGAGTCTGGGGTGGTTGGGTAGAGAGGCAGAGTCTGGGGTGGTTGGGGAGAGAGGCAGAGTCTGAGGTGGTTGGGTAGAGAGGGTAGAGAGGCAGAGTCTGGGGTGGTTGGGTAGAGAGGCAGAGTCTGAGGTGGTTGGGTAGAGAGGCAGAGTCTGAGGTGGTTGGGTAGAGAGAGGCAGAGTCTGAGGTGGTTGGGTAGAGAGGCAGAGTCTGAGGTGGTTGGGTAGAGAGGGTAGAGAGGCAGAGTCTGAGGTGGTTGGGTAGAGAGGCAGAGTCTGGGGTGGTTGGGTAGAGAGGCAGACTCTGGGGTGGTTGGGTAGAGAGGCAGAGTCTGGGGTGGTTGGGGAGAGAGGCAGAGTCTGAGGTGGTTGGGTAGAGAGGCAGAGTCTGAGGTGGTTGGGTAGAGAGGGTAGAGAGGCAGAGTCTGAGGTGGTTGGGTAGAGAGGCAGAGTCTGAGGTGGTTGGGTAGAGAGGGTAGAGAGGCAGAGTCTGAGGTGGTTGGGTAGAGAGGCAGAGTCTGGGGTGGTTGGGTAGAGAGGCAGAGTCTGGGGTGGTTGGGTAGAGAGGCAGACTCTGGGGTGGTTGGGTAGAGAGGCAGAGTCTGAGGTGGTTGGGTAGAGAGGCAGACTCTGGGGTGGTTGGGTAGAGAGGCAGAGTCTGGGGTGGTTGGGTAGAGAGAGGCAGAGTCTGAGGTGGTTGGGTAGAGAGAGGCAGAGTCTGGGGTGGTTGGGTAGAGAGGCAGAGTCTGGGGTGGTTGGGTAGAGAGGCAGAGTCTGGGGTGGTTGGGTAGAGAGGGTAGAGAGGCAGAGTCTGAGGTGGTTGGGTAGAGAGGCAGAGTCTGAGGTGGTTGGGTAGAGAGGGTAGAGAGGCAGAGTCTGGGGTGGTTGGGTAGAGAGGCAGACTCTGGGGTGGTTGGGTAGAGAGGCAGAGTCTGAGGTGGTTGGGTAGAGAGGCAGATCTGGGGTGGTTGGGTAGAGAGGCAGAGTCTGGGGGGGGGGGGGGTGGGTGGTTGGGTAGAGAGGGCAGAGTCTGGGGTGGTTGGGTAGAGAGGCAGAGTCTGGGGTGGTTGGGTAGAGAGAGGCAGAGTCTGGGGTGGTTGGGTAGAGAGGCAGAGTCTGGGGTGGTTGGGTAGAGAGAGGCAGAGTCTGGGGTGGTTGGGTAGAGAGAGGCAGAGTCTGGGGTGGTTGGGTAGAGAGAGGCAGAGTCTGGGGTGGTTGGGTAGAGAGGCAGAGTCTGGGGTGGTTGGGTAGAGAGAGGCAGAGTCTGGGGTGGTTGGGTAGAGAGGCAGAGTCTGGGGTGGTTGGGTAGAGAGAGGGAGTTGGTATTTCTAAATTGGACCAAGTGAAGCTCAGTCACAAACTCTGCAGTAGAGGAATCAGTCAAACCCAATCCTGCAGTGCTCCAGAGAGACCTGGGCTGAAGTACATACAGTAAGCTATTATACTCCCGTATAAAAGCGTGTTCCCTTGCTGATTTTGTTGGTTTACCCACTAAGTAAGACTTGATCAGTCTGTAATTTTAATGGTAGGTGTATTCTAACATGTGGAGACAGAATATCAAAAAGAAAATCCAGAAAATAACTTGTAAATATCTATATTAATTTATTTGTATTTTATTGAGAAAAAGAAGTATTTGATCCCCTAGTAACCATCAAGAGTTCTTGTTCATACAGATAAGTTAATACAGACTGCTATCACTAATGAATGACTTGTAATAAAACCCACCTGGACACAGAATCAATAAGTTTGTCAGACTCTAAACTCTCCAACATGGGAAAGACTAAAGAGCTTTCTGTGGATTTAAGGGAGAAGATTGTAGACCTGCACAAGACCGGTATGGGCTACAAAACCATTAGCAAGAAGCTGGGCGTTAAGGTGACAACTGTTGGTGCAATTGTGCGCAAGTACAAGACTCACAACGTGATCATCAATCGACCTAGGTCTGGGCTCCAAACAAATCTCATGTCGTGGGGTTTCCAAGACCATGAGAACGGTGAGAAATAGGCCTAATACAAGACGGGTAGAATTAGTCTTAAAGCAGCTGGGATCATAGTCACCAAGCAAACAGTTGTCACACACTTTACACCGCAATGGTCTAACATCTTGCAGTGCTTGTAAAGTACCCCTGCTTAAGAAAGCAAATGTGCAGGCCCACTTGAACTTTGCCAATGAACATCTGAATGACTTGGAGAGTGACTGGGAGAAGGTGTTATGGTCAGATGAGACCAAAATTTAGCTCTTTGGCATCAATTCAACCCATCGTGTCTGGAGGGAGAGACATGCTGCTTATGACCCCAAGAACACCATCCCCACTGTCAAGCATGGAGGTGGTAACATTATGCTTTGGGGGTGTTTTTCTGCACAGGGCTACTTCACCGTTTCAATGGGAGGATGGACGGAGCCATGTACCGTAAAATCCTTAGTGAAAACCTCCTTCCCTCTGCCAGGAAACTTAAAATGGGTCGTGGATGGGTCCTCCGGCAGGATAATGACCCAAAGCATACAGCCAAGGCAACCAAGGAATGGCTGAAGAAGAAACATATCAAGGTCATGGAGTGGCCCAGCCAGTCTCCAGACCTGAATTCTATAGAACATCTATGGAGAGAGCTGAAACTCAGAGTTGCCAAGCGACAGCCACGGAATCTTGATGATTTAGAGGTCATTTGCAAAGGAGAGTGGACCAAAATTCCTCCTAATATGTGCAGAAACCTGGTCATCAACTACAAAAAACATCTGACCTCCATGCTTGCTAATAAGGGGTTTGCCACAAAGTCCTTTTGGCAAGAGGGTTCAAATACTTATTTTACTCAATAAAATTCAAATAAATGAATACAAATTCTTTAAAGTCGATTTCTTGATTTTCTTTGTGATATTCTGTCTCAGCATGTTAAACTACGTGTTACACAACATGTTACACCTACCATTAATATTACAGACTGATTAAGCCTTTATTAGTGGCCAAACCAAAATCAGCAACGGATCAAATACTTGTTTTCCCCACTGTAGGTGGTCATGAAGAGAATCAGCCAACTGCCTTACTGAAGCAGTTCTTTGAGCGCGTGTGGATTAACTACATGCCTTCGGAAGCAGCGGGCGCAAACAGCAGCAAAGGGACGGAGTTTACCGCACACAGACACACACACACACACACGCACACATACATACACACACTGTCACCCATCCCAGTTGCACATGTGCTTAATCCATTCTTTCATTTGTTTAAAAACTGTTATGTCCATGTTGTTGAATGCTGCCATGAGTAAGTGGGTTCTGGCTTTCAAACCCAACAGACAAATGTTGATTTTAATACACAGCCCTGGTTTGCAATATAGCGATCATGACGCACAATTACGTGTCTTCAGGGACAGAAGCAAGTAAGAAGCACATAAAAAAAGAAAATAAAACGGAATGAAACGAAATCTGATAATGACATCATAGGGTGCATGGATGTGAGACAAGGCTTGGTGTACAACACACTTTTGTGGGGTTTCTTTTGCCTTAAAGAGAACTACGTTCTGCATTCTCTTCCGAGAATGCAATGTAGCTCATCTAATTTACCCTCACAAATAAGACAAACCCCTGGTTAGGCTATCTTTCTGCCACACTACTCCTGGACAAAGAAGTTAGTGCTGTGAATTATGTTCTTTGATTTCTCCAGCACCTTCAACACCATCCATCCTTAGAGACAAACTACTGCAGATGAGAGTGGACTGGCGCTTAGTAACCTGGATGACAGACTACCTCACACAAAAACCTCAGTTTGTTAGGCTGGGGAACCTCACATCTGAGACGGTTGTAAGCAGTACTGTTGCGCCACAGGGAACTGTTCTATCCCCTGAATTGTTCACTTTGTGCACCTCTGACTTCAGACACAACTCTCAGACATGCCACATGCAGAAGTTCTCTGACAACAGTGCAATTGTGGGGTGTATTAGAGATGGACAAGAGGGGGAGTGCAGGAGTCTTGTGGAGGACTTTGTGAGATGGTGTAAGACAAACCATCTACAGTTGAACACCAGCAAAACCAAAGAAATGGTGGTGGACTTCAGGAGGTCTGCCTGTCTCCACTGATGGAGTGGATGTAGAGTCGGTCAGTACATACAAAAACCTTGGACAACATCTTAACAAGAAACTGTACTGCTTTGCTAACACTGCCTATGATATGTAGCCTACTTATGCTCTGTTTATAATATGTAGCCTACTTACCTACTTATGCCCTGTTTATAATATGTAGCCTACTTACCTACTTATGCCCTGTTTATAATATGTAGCCTACAGAATCTGCACTGGAAATGTGCTTACACTGACACTTTTGCACTAGGGTTACCATAGCATCCTCCTGTACATTCAACACTACTTTCACACCAAACAAATTAGTACTCTAAATGGCACACATAATTAGTACCCTAAATGGCACACGATAGGATTTGTTCTCTGTGTTTTTATCATGTATGTATGTCATGTACGCCATGTTGATTTGTTCTCTGTGTTTTTATCATGTATGTATGTCATGTACGCCATGTTGATTTGTTCTCTGTGTTTTTATCATGCATGTATGTCATGTACGCCATGTTGATTTGTTCTCTGTGTTTTTATCATGTATGTATGTCATGTACGCCATGTTGATTTGTTCTCTGTGTTTTTATCATGTATGTATGTCATGTACGCCATGTTGTGGAAGCTTCAGGAGACCAGAATTTTCTAGGGGATAATAAAAATATTTATCTATCTATCTACCTATCTGTCTATCTGTCTATCTATCACCTTTATGTTGTTCTGCATGATCAGTATTGATTATCTATTTTGATATTTTACAGTTATTAGGGCAAAACTAATTCTGGGCCTAAAATCAAATAGGCATGTCAAATTATAAAAAAAATTGTGCAGAGAATCGTGATCACAATTCTTGTCAAGAAAATCACAATTTTTACAGAATCGTGCAGCTCTACTATTGTGTATATCTCAGTATAAATACACGTACTCATCCATTTGGAATGACCCCTCCATTAGTACAATCAGTGCCGCCATTTGAAGAGTTCAAATGAAAATGCAATTTGGTGAATGAAGCAGACTTTTGCAAGTATTTATAACTGAGGAGGTTGCAACAGGTTTGACGATGTCTGGGTTTGATAACACCAATAACCTCCTCTGCTATGTGAGGATGTCTGGGCTTGAGCGTAGTGCATCTGCTTTTTATACAGTCATGGCAGAAAGTGTGTATGATAATTGTCAGCGCATGAGGCAAATCTGCCCCCAGATTCAAGGTACATATTTGTGAGTTACCTGCTCTAGGTTTCGGTTGGTGTCTGAAGAGGTTGACGGTGCCCAGGTCTCCGATGTCTGGCGCTGTTTTCTGGATGGACACCTGAAGGGGGGCGGGGTTTACAACAGGTTTATTGGTTTGTTTGCTTCTCTGTTTACAACAGGCTTGTTTGTCTGGAACAGTTGTGTATGTGTGTGTGTGTGTGTGTGTGTGTATGTGCGCGCATCTTGATATAGGCTGTTCCCTGCAGGTTGGTGTTTGTATGTGTGTGTGTGTGTGTGTGTGTATGTTTACATTGACATTTATGCATTTAGCAGACGCTTTTATCCAAAGCGACTTACATTTTTTGTCAACTATCAACTGTTCAGGGCCAGTCTGTCTCCCTTAGAGCAACTTAGGGTTAAGTGCCGTTAACAGCTGTAGGCTGTTCCCTGCAGGTGTTTGTGTGTGTGTACCTTGATATAGGCTGTTCCCTGCAGGTCGCTGGGGATCTGGACACTGAGTGGACAGTAGTCTTCTGGAATCTTCTTGTCCAGGTCGATGTCAGTGTTCTTAATCACCTCAAACGTGCCGTGGTGCGGGAACAGAGAACCTAGAGGCACGAGAGAGAGAGAGTCACATTGTGTATGTGTGTGTGTGTGTGTGTGTGTATGTGTGTGTATGTATGTGTGTGTGTGTGTGTGTACCTGTGCTGCGTTAGCTGAGGTCTCCTAGGATCTTGTCTCCTACTTTTGCGGAGCTTCCACTAGGAGTGTGTGTGTGTATGTGTATGTGTGTGTGTGTGTGTGTGTGTGTGTGTGTGTGTGTGTGTGTGTGTGTGTGTGCCTGTGCTGCGGTAGCTGAGGTCTCCTAAAATCTTGTCTCCTACTTTGCGGAGCTTCCACCAGGAGTGTGTGTGTGTGTGTGTGTGTGTGTGTGCCTGTGCTGCGGTAGCTGAGGTCTCTTAGGATCTTGTCTCCTACTTTGCGGAGCTTCCACCAGGAGTGTGTGTGTATGTATGTGTGTGTGTGTGTGTGTGTGTGTGTGTGTGTGTGTGTGTACCTGTGCTGCGGTAGCTGAGGTCTCCTAAGATCTTGTCTCCTACTTTGCGGAGCTTCCATTGGGATCGGAGTCGAAGCAGCTCGCTGTTGAAGTCTCTCTGGCGGCGACTCTCAGCCGTCTCACACACACTCCTACTCAGACGCTCTGCTCCTCTCAGTAACACACCCCCCGCCTGGGCCAGCGCTCGCTTCTTACTCACCAGCTGCAGCACTTGTGGAACCTACACACACACACACACACACACACACACACACAGGACAACAATCACTTAGTTCAAATAGCTTCCATCCAAATTTACTATGTATATATCTTATGCATAAAAACACACACACAGACACACACACACACACACGCACAGAAAGAGTTGAGAGTGTTACCTTTGGGGTGGCGTTGTCCTGTGAGACGGGGTCGAGAGCCATGTACTTCTTCTCCTTGACGACAGCAAGCACATCGTGCAACACACACATCTCTGTCAGTGCCCCACGCAGAGCCGTACGCACAGAGTCCCACGGCCATAGAGAGGGCTGGAAACGCACCATACCTACACACACACAGGTTATCATTGCTGTGTGTGTGTGTGTGTGTGTGTGTGTGTGTGTGTGTGTGTGTGTGTATACATGTCTGTGTGTGTTTGTGTGTGTTCAAACCTTCCTCCTCCTCTTGCTCTTGTTTCCACTGGGTGTCACTGCTGGAGGCCTCCTCATCATTGGAATCGTCTGATTGGTTGAAATCGATCTTCTGAGCCAATCGTGCGAGGCTTTGGGACATAGAGAGAGGTGGGACATAGGTCTCCACACCGTCCAATGAGACCTCCTGAACCTGCTTCTCACAGGACGACTCTATGCTCACCCGCACCGCTGGCCCGCCTGACATCTACACACACACACACACAAACGTCACATTATGTGGGTCCAATAAGGTATTAAAGCGATAACAGTAAGAGAAAGTCATATTAACTCTGTCTGGTAACAGCATAATGCAGTATAATGTTCCATCCCACAAGTATGATTTGGTATGCTGTATCATAGTATATATAGTATGGTGTGGTATGGCATAGTATGGTATAGTATATGAATGTTAGTGTAGAACAGAACAGAGTTTACTATGGTCTGGTAGAGCATAGTATAATATAGTATAGGCTCATGTATCATAGTATAGTATGGTGTAGTATGGTCTGGTAACAGCACTGTCTATAATCACAAAGCTCTGAAAAGGTTGATTAAGTCAGTAATTAATAAATTTGGCCTTCTAGTTATCCAGAACCTACACACACTCGCATGCATGCGCGCACATACGCACACAGCACTGCGGGAGTGAGGCAAAGCAGATAATCTCAATCCTAGTCCCTTCAGCCAGTCTCTTCACCCCTCTGCCATCCTCTGCATTACTCACCCGTCCACCCCATCTCACTGTCAGTCTAGCTCCCTGCCTAGAGTGAAAATGGACGTGTGTGTATGTCTTGTTTTTGTCTTGACATGGATACTTAAGGATGCCTTCATTTTCTGCGGGATAGTAAAGTATATAGATATTTTTCTATCAATGACTCTCTCTCTCTATCGGTCACTGCTGTCTTCCGGAAGGCGTTTATTCTGTCTGTCTGTCTGTCAGCCCAGCACAGCGCGTTCAGAGATGGCTGGCTAACTTTTATGTTCTATGATAGTTTCACTTATTCTCTGAAGTTGAGTTGGTTCTTGATTCTCATCCTCAACTCTCACCCTCGCGGCACCCCGGGAGAACAGCGGAGCCACGAGTTTGCGGCTGAGCTCGAGACAGCGGAAGAATTGTAATCAAACCGTCAAAACTGCAATTGGACTGAATGGAAGACGGATAACCAGCGTCACCGTAATGATGCACAACCAGAGACCCTTTGCACATCGCTAGCTGTAGCTAAAGAGGACAAGAGCTAACGGTAATTTGGTTGGCTATTCAGCGGATGTTAAATAAGTCAGTGTTCTCACCAAGGACAAAAGTCACGTAAATATTTATGCAAACATACTGTATAAGTTATAAAACATTCCATATTCACACTTACTTTGTTCTGGATCCAAATATACGGATGCTAGCCACTAATAACAACAATTGACTGAATGTGTAAATATCGCAGGAAATGATATCATGATCACGGACGTGAACATATCGCGGTGTTAAAGTTTTAATATTTTCCAGAGCGTTTACAGCGAAGATGTCCATATTTACCTGTGTGTTGATATCTTAGGTCAAGTTTGACGTTATATTGATCAGCTGTGTACAATGTACTAATTCAACTGATTACGAATAAAAAGTGGGCGACGATAAACAGGAAGTGACGTTGCAAAAGTCTCAAACAGGCGTTTTGAACCTGCAGCGGCGGCTTGTCGTTGGTATCTATGCTATGGACATTAGTCGCAGTCAAACTTTTCCACGATACGGCCGTTGTGGCTCCCTGTATTTCACTCCACAGAGCGCTATTACTGTTTTAATGAATTTGGTACACTGAGAATTGATCATGAAAAGCCAAGGAAGCTGTGTAAGTGTGATGGTGTCTCATGACTGTCATTGATTGAACGTTTTTCAAAGGTAGCCTGCTTTGTTTGACAGTAACGGAAGGCTTGCTAACAAAGTAGCCACCGCTAGCTAGACAACTGTAACAAAAAATATTTTAACGAAAAAAATACATTTGCTGAAATTGTTCTCGTAAGCAAGACAATGCTTTCCAAAGTAGTTTGCGCCATTTTTGTGTTTGCGCCTCAGTATCTGCGATAACGAGAAAAGCACCAAGCATGTCAGAAGTGTGGAACTAACCACTGAAATTCACGTTGATGCATTAAGTTAGCTAACGTAAGCTAATCATGAGGCAAGTGCCGCCGTGAAGTGAAACGTAATTAGACGCGAAAGGTTCTGTCGACATAACACGCTTGGCGCTTAGGGATATATCTGTTGCCGATGAAGCGGATTGCTTTTGTTGAATGAGTCTCTTGTACTGACCGTTCTCCTTTTCTTTTTCAGCTTTTAACGTTGCTGGCGGGGTCGTCCGCTGACGTCATTGACAGCCTGCCCACGAGACGGAAAACCGCAACGGTGCGGCACATGCAGCTGAGCCCCAATGAAGAGATGCAGCTGGCTCGCGAGGAGTTGGACCGGCGGCGAAAGCTGCGATTACAACAGGTGTGTGCGTGCGCGCGTGCGCGAGGACAGGTAGAGATGTGTATGGTGTGGGTGCGGGAGCAGGCAGGTTGAGAGGTATGTAATGTCTGTCTGTCTGTAGGTGCGGGAGCAGCAGCGCCATCTGGCGGTGTGTGTGCGGGGGCAGGTAGAGAGGCGGCGGCGGCGGCATTGCTCCCACTTAGGAGAGGAGCTCCGATTGGAGTGGCGGCAGCAGCAGCAACAGCTACAACACACACTCTCTAGAGAGCTCACACACACTCTCAACAACCTGGGAGATGCTCACACCAGCGCCAGAGACCATGTAAGACACACACACACTCTCTCGAGAGGTCACAAATACTCCATGACTTGGGACATGCTCACACCAGCACCGGAGACGATGTAAGACAGACACACACACACACACATAGAGCGACCCGGGCTCATGGCCAGCCCAAAGACATTCCCAAACATTTGAAGGCATTGGTCCTCAAGCTGGGGTCTGCAGCATGTTGCCATGGGGTCCATGAAAGTTTGCTACAGTATAAACTTGTCTTAGGGGGAGAAAAATACCTGAGATCAATGTAGAGCCCCGTCGCATTGTGCTCATTACATTAGTGACAAATTAGCTTACATGATGCGCTACGTCAATCTGTCAAAACACTTTCCTTTGGCATTAGTGATAACTGGGGACTATATTCAAAGTCAGTCAGCTTTATTGTCAAAAGCCATATGTACAGGTTGCACACAAAAAGTACAAATAGGCTTGTATATAATACAGATAAGTGAAATACCCAATCCACAGTGTGTAGCGTAATAACACTCAAATGGTGTAATTTAGGCAGCAGTGTCAATTGTTGTAGTGCAAAAAGATGTGTACATTCAATTACTGTACATCCAATTAATGTGGAGCAGTAATAGAGGAACTCCATAGGAGAGAGATGTCAGATGAGTTCTTGGGAGGGGAGAGATGTGCCTGGACGGGGACACTTGCACTAAGAACAGCAGGAGAGGGAAGTGGTATGTGAGGGGGTCAAACCTAAGATGTGCCTTAGGTAAGTTTCCCTGGACTGGGACACTTGCACTAAGGGCAGCAGGAGAGGGAAGTGGTGAGTGTGGGGGTCAGGGGGAGAGGGGCAGGGAGGGCAGGGCAGGGAGAGAGTTCAGCATCCTGACAACTTGATGGATGAAGCTGCCTTTCAGTCTGCTGGTTCTGGCCCGGAGGCTCCTCAGTCTCCTTCCTGATGGCAGCAGACTGAAGAGGCTGTTGAATGGGTGGGTTGGATCACCCGCAATGCAGAGGGCTTTGCGAGTGAGGCGGGTGGGGTAGATGTCCTGCAGGGAAGGGAGAGAGACACCCGCAATCCTCTCAGCTGCTCTCACTACTCGGTGTAGCTTTTTCCGGCAGGACAAGGTTCAGGTGCCATACCACACAGTGATGCAGCTGGTGAGGATGCTCTCTATGGTGCCTCTGTAGAAGGTGCTCATGATGGGAGCTGGGGCTTTGGCTCTCCTCAGCTTGCGGAGGAAGTAGAGTCACTGTTGGGCTTTACTGGCCAGTGATGCAGTGTTCTTTGACCAAGAGAGGTCCTCAGAGATGTGCACACCCAGGAACTTGGTGCTGCTTACTCTCTCCACAGCAGCCCCGTTAATGGTGAGGGGGGTGTGCTGCGTGTGTGCTCTCCTGAAATCTATGACAATCTCCTTTGTCTTCTCCACGTTCAGGGAGATGTTGTTGTCACTGCACCACTTGACCAGGCGGCTCACCTCGCGCCTGTAGTGTGTCTCATCGTCATTGCTGATGTGACCCAAAACAGTTGTCATCCACAAACTTGATAAAGAGGTTGGAGCTGTGTGACGGTGTGCAGTCGTGGGTCAGCAGAGTGAAGAGGATGGGGCTCAGCACACACCCTTGGGGAGCCCCCGTGTTCAGTGTGATGGGGCTGGAGGTGTTGCTGCCAACCCATACTACCTGCGGTCTGCCTGTCAGGAAATCCAGCAGCCAGTTGCACATTGAGGTGTTAACTCCCAGCCTTTCTAGTTTGAGTATGAGTTGCTGGGGGACGATTGTGTTAAATGCTGAACTGAAGCATTACCCCATTAGGTATTGCGTGGAAGCACAGGCAAAGCATCGCTGAAAGGCGCAAAGACACAACGCAGGACCTGGAAATCTGCATTCCCCACTTAGGCCAACTTACAAGCGTGCAGTTGTTACTGGTCGGCAGTGAAATTGTGCTGCGTGGTGTCTTTGTGCCTTTCAGCGGTGCTTTGCCTGTGCTTCTGCAGAATATAGCCCCCATCTAAATGCCACTTGGTTAATCCCTTTGTGTTCATTTGCATTGTCATTTGTACTCGATCTGAACGCACAGGCCAAGAGAAGTAATTACAAAAAAATTGGAGCAAATTGATTCACTTTTGCCACATTATGCTAGTTGGCAACACTAGATTACAGCGACTATGCTAAGCTAAGCTAAAGTCAGCGCTGCCAGATTCAGAAAATGGCTGGATCAGCTGGAAAACGGCTGCTCACTTATCCAACTCTAGTGACTGTGCGAATTGACTCAATTTCACCTGGGGGTGGCGTATTCCTTTAAAACTACTCCTGCACTGACAGGTTTTGCCAAATGCAATAACATGCCTATTTAAAACTGCTGTGATATGTTTTTATGTTTAATAGCATCTGAAAGAACAAATGGCTATAATCTTATATGGTTAAATTTTTGTTATGATTATAAGAGGTCCCTAGAAAATGTTTACCCTGTTAGGGATCCCCAGCCCAATAAAGTTTGAGGACTCCTGTTTTAAGGTCACATGAAATATTTAAATTCTGTAATATTGATGCAGTTATCCTGTAGTATCATTACTGCAGAATTTATGAAACTGCATCAACCAGTTATTTTAAATAAAAAAGTCACTTCAAAGGTTCAAATAGATGCACACATCTTCAGAAATATGCAAGTTGTTTTTATAATAATTTCCAAGTAATCGCTATCAAAATGCAGGTTAAATGATGTTATCAAGTAAAAACAAAGAAACTTAAATAAATAGATTTGTGTAAATTCAAAAGTACTTGGAGGGTTTTTCCATCTGAACTCTTCAAATGCTCTTGAGTGAGCAGACTAGATTTTGTCTTCAACTCTGAACAAATACATTTACATTTACATTTAGGCATTTAGCAGACGCTTTTATCCAAAGCGACTTACAAAAGAGGATAACATTCAAGCTACAACTCAATGAAGGAACAAACAAGGAGTGCATATTGTATATGAGAAGAGTCTGGATTGACCTGCACGAGGCGTTGGCCGTGCTAGAAAACGTTCCTTAGAGGAGCGTAGCGGTCGTTGGGTGAAGTAGGGCTTCAGAAGAGTATTCAGGTAGATGGGAGCAGAGCCATCATTCACCCTGTGGGCCACCATAAGTGCCTTGAATTTAATGCGAGCAGCCAAGGGTAACCAGTGAAGTTTAATGAACAGAGGTGTGACGTGCCCTTTTTGGCTGGTTGAAGACCAGACGTGCAGCTGCATTCTGGATCATCTGTAGTGGTCTCACCGCACAGGCTGGTAGGCCTGATAGGAGGACATTGCAGTAGTCAAGACGAGAGATAACCAGGGTCTGAACCAGGAGCTGGGTTGCATGTTGGGTTAGATACGGCCTGATCTTCCTTATGTTGAATAGGGAAAAACAACACGACCGAGCCACAGAGGCAACGTGATCTGCAAAGGTCAGTTGGTCATTGATCATGACACCTAGGTTTCTTGCCACTTTGGTGGGAGAAACAGACAGGGAGTCGATCTTGATACTGATGTCGTGATGTATGGCTTGTTTGGCTGGGAACAAATCTCCAGTAAGACCATACTGGTGCTGTCAACTCGTTAATGCATGTGGTTACATTAATAATTATTTTTCATTTTTCTTGAATCCCCCCCCCCAACACGAATGACTCATGCAGACGCATACGTCACACTACCTGCCAGCGCCCTACTTATTTTACACACACCGCAAGGGCTGTGATTGGTTGAGTTCGCCCACTCGCTTTGTTTTGTTTGGGTACTGCTGTGTGTAAGCACTATACACGCGCGCACACACACACACACACACAATCCTGAATGTGTTTGGGTATTGATGTGTGTAAGCACAATATGTGTGCACACACACACACACACACACACACACACTCCTGCTTGTGTGTGTGTGTATGTAGGAGCCGGACTGGGTGGGACTTGCCCAGAAGAGGGTGGAGCAAAAGGAGAGGGCTGCTCAGAGACACGCCCATGCACTGAAGGAGCTGAAGATCCAAACACACTCAAGGGAGCAACAGAGAACACGGTACACACATACATACACACACACACACACACACACACACACACACACACACACATATACATATACACATATACACACACACACATACATACACACATACTCACTCACTGACTGGGGCAACAGAGAACATAATACACACACAGATACTAACAATGAAGCAGCAGCTAGCACAATAAACACACACAATAAAACATGGTACCATGTACCATACCACATTCCTGTACACTTGTGTGTGTGTGTGTGTGTGTGTGTGTGTGTGTGTGTGTGTGTGTGTGTGTGTGTGTGTGTCAGGCACATCCAAGCAAGGAGGAAAGCACTGGAAGTGGAGAAGGAGAGAGCGGCAAAAGTAGCCAACCTGCCCCCACCTCCAACACACCCTATAGAGGTACGCGCACACACACACCTGCCCCCACCGCCAACACACCCTATAGAGGTACGCGCGCACACACACACCTGCCCCCACCGCCAACACACCCTATAGAGGTACGCGCACACACACACCTGCCCCCACCGCCAACACACCCTATAGAGGTACGCGCACACACACACCTGCCCCCACCGCCAACACACCCTATAGAGGTACGCGCACACACACACCTGCCCCCACCGCCAACACACCCTATAGAGGTACGCGCGCACACACACCTGCCCCCACCGCCAACACACCCTATAGAGGTACGCGCGCACACACACCTGCCCCCACCGCCAACACACCCTATAGAGGTACGCGCACACACACACCTGCCCCCACCGCCAACACACCCTATAGAGGTACGCGCGCACACACACCTGCCCCCACCGCCAACACACCCTATAGAGGTACACACACACACACACCCAACACACCCTATAGAGGTACACACACGCACATACAGACACACACACACCTGCCCCCACCGCCAACACACCCTATAGAGGTACACACACACACACACCCAACACACCCTATAGAGGTACACACACGCACATACAGACACACACACACCTGCCCCCACCTCCAACACACCCTATAGAGGTACACACACACACACACCCAACACACCCTATAGAGGTACACACACGCACATACAGACACACACACACCTGCCCCCACCTCCAACACACCCTATAGAGGTACACACACACACACACACACCCAACAAACCCTATAGAGGTGTACACACACGCACACACACCTACCCCCACCCCCAACACACCCTATAGAAGTACACACACACACAGCTGCCCCCACCCCCAACACACCCTGTAGAAGTACACACACACACACCCACCTACCTGCCACCACCCCCAACACACCCTGTAAAGGTACACACACACAGTAACACACACACACACGCCACCCAGGGTGTGCACCCAGGTGTGCAAGTTCTCCATTGTTTCACTTCTTAATGTGACTGTGTGTGTGTGGTACTGTCTGTGTGTTAGTGTGTGTGACCGTATTCGTGTGTGTTACTGTGTGTTATGAGTCCAGACAATGAGTAAAGGGCCCATAACCTGAGTCAAGCCCCAGTCTTTGATTCCAAGTGAAAGTGGTCAATTTAATGAAATTCGTGCTACAATTTACAAAAGTCCGACGGCTGCAGGAAGAGAGAAAAGGAAAAGCAAAAAGAAAACCTCAGACTTCCTTACGTGGACGTGTTGAGCTCACAGTGAGTGAGTCTTCCTGCACTCACTTCCCTACTCTCTCTAACTAAACTAAAAACGTGTAGGAAATAAGGAACAGCCGCTGTAAACTGTAACAAAATACTTACAACCATTTACAAATTAACCAGCAAAAATAAAGTAAATTATAGAAAGCCAAGGAGTGTAGACTAAACCCAATTCCAGTCATATTGTGCGAGCTGTGCTGTGCCCAGTGCGGTCTGCACTGAGCAAAAAGCAGATGAGAGAGAGGCTGTCTTGGAATAGGGGCGGCTTAAGTAGCAGAGGGCCGGCCCAGCAAGTCGTCTAGCAATGAACTCAGACTCCACTTCTACAGGACAGATAGAAAAAAGGCCGACGCTGCCCCACGTAACGTGTGTTGTCCTTTCCTAGTACTCTCATTCAACTTGTTAGTCAGCTCTTTTTCAAATCCCACATTATGTATCTGCCACCAGCATTACGCTGCATGTATTCTGTGAATGATAATAAGTTAGCCCCTTAAACTTCTGTTTAAAATGGCTGTGCTACTAAATGCACAGGGGGTTTCACTAACACAACCAATGTACACACACACACACACACACACACACACACACACACACACAACAGATGCATTCATTCATAACACATACACACACACAACAGATGCATTCATTCATAACACATACACACACACAACAGATGCATTCATTCATAACACACACACACACACAACAGATGCATTCATTCATAACACACACACACACACACAACAGATGCATTCATTCATAACACACACACACACACACAACAGATGCATTCATTCATAACACACACACACACACACAACAGATGCATTCATTCATAACACACACACACACACACACAACAGATGCATTCATTCATAACACACACACACACAACAGATGCATTCATTCATAACACACACACACACAACAGATGCATTCATTCATAACACACACACACAACAGATGCATTCATTCATAACACACACACACAACAGATGCATTCATTCATAACACACACACACAACAGATGCATTCATTCATAACACACACACACACAACAAATGCATTCATTCATAACACACACACACACACACAACAAATGCATTCATTCATAACACACACACACACACACAACAAATGCATTCATTCATAACACACACACACACACACACAACAAATGCATTCGTTCATAACACACACACACACACACACAGCCAGCCAGCAAATAATCAGACGGTGCTGAACACACGCTAGAAAAGATGGCCCACACAGTTCAGTTAAAAGCTGTGAATGCGTCCAGAACCCCGATATAGATACCAAACCCTTGAATTAATGATGCGCCAAGTGCTTTATATGATACATGCACCCAACATAGATACCAAACCCTTGAATGAATGAGGGGCCAAGTGCTTTATATGATACATGCACCCAATATGGATACCAAACCCTTGAATGAATGAGGGGCCAAGTGCTTTATATGATACATGCACCCAATATAGATACCAAACCCTTGAATTAATGATGCGCCAAACCCTTGAATTAATGATGCGCCTAGTGCTTTATATGATGCATGCACCCAATATAAATACAAAACCCAAGTCCGAACTAAACTAGATGAGTCCAACCCTCGGCTCTAAACTAAAACAATGAGTCCAGTCCTCGGCTCGCGCTACAGTCTTGAAATCCCAAGAAAACAGGAAGGTCGTGCAAATAATCCACCTTCATGGAAACGCCACAAAAAAATATAATCCACAACAAAACATGGAGAAAAAGGCGATTGCTTGTGGAATACCATGCAAAAATGCAAAGAAGCATGGAACTCACTGGATCCGTTGAGTATACTAATCCACAGCGAAGAAGGAAGTTGAGTATAGTAGTTGAGTATAGTATTCCACAGCGAAGAAGGAAGTTGAGTATAGTAGTTGAGTATAGTATTCCACAGCGAAGATGGAAGTTGGAAAGTTTCTCTCCCTGTGTGTCAAGCAGAAGCTGCTTGTAATGAGTTTGAAGTCAAACAGGGTCGGTGCCGTTTGTAATCAGTTTGCGGTCAAACAGGGTCGGTGCCGTTTGTAATCAGTTTGCGGTCAAACAGGGTCGGTGCCGTTTGTAATCAGTTTGCGGTCAAACAGGGTCGGTGCCGTTTGTAATCAGTTTGCGGTCAAACAGGGTCGGTGCCGTTTGTAATCAGTTTGCGGTCAAACAGGGTCGGTGCCGTTTGTAATCAGTTTGCGGTCAAACAGGGTCGGTGCCGTTTGTAATCAGTTTGCGGTCAAACAGGGTCGGTGCCGTTTGTAATCAGTTTGCGGTCAAACAGGGTCGGTGCCGTTTGTAATCAGTTTGCGGTCAAACAGGGTCGGTGCCGTTTGTAATCAGTTTGCGGTCAAACCAAACAGGGTCGGTGCCGTTTGTAATCAGTTTGCGGTCAAACAGGGTCGGTGCCGTTTGTAATCAGTTTGCGGTCAAACAGGGTCGGTGCCGTTTGTAATCAGTTTGCGGTCAAACAGGGTCGGTGCCGTTTGTAATCAGTTTGAGGTCAAACAGGGTCGGTGCCGTTTGTAATCAGTTTGAGGTCAAACAGGGTCGGTGCCGTTTGTAATCAGTTTGCGGTCAAACAGGGTCGGTGCCGTTTGTAATCAGTTTGCGGTCAAACAGGGTCGGTGCCGTTTGTAATCAGTTTGCGGTCAAACAGTCGGTGCCGTTTGTAATCAGTGTGCGGTCAGAGTCGGTGCCGTTTGTAATCAGTTTGCGGTCAAACAGTCGGTGCCGTTTGTAATCAGTTTGCGGTCAAACAGTCGGTGCCGTTTGTAATCAGTGTGCGGTCAGAGTCGGTGCCGTTTGTAATCAGTTTGCGGTCAAACAGTCGGTGCCGTTTGTAATCAGTTTGCGGTCAAACAGTCGGTGCCGTTTGTAATCAGTGTGCGGTCAGAGTCGGTGCCGTTTGTAATCAGTGTGCGGTCAGAGTCGGTGCCGTTTGTAATCAGTTTGAACTTTTTTGTCTTCCTGTTAGAGCAGCTCTTAATTAATGTATGGTAGTTTTTAACGAACTACTGAGACAACAAAATGAGACTTATATTAGCAGTTAACATAGACACAGCTCAGGACACTGACGCCATGCAATCAAACAGCACACCCACACTTGCCGAATCTCCCAACAGACCACCCCACCCACCTAACGCAGGTCCCTGATTAAGATTGGGTGCGTTGTGATGGGGATTGTGGGCGACCAAGGCCTTAAAGAGACGCCTAACGTCCAAACCAAAACACACTATGGACAATGGATATATTACACAGGTATACATACACATATCTGTCAGCATACATAAACATTATGTGTAATACATGTGTGTGCAATAATAACCTTAAAATTGAAAGGGACGCTAAAATGAATGTGACTGTGTCACAAAGGGAAATACTCACATGATGGATCTGCAGCCATCATCATGCTGAATATACTCTCTAAATAATGTCAAAGAGAAACACTCACATTCCCAGGCTGAGCTCTTGGAATTTTAACCGCAGCTTGTGACTAATGTGGGTTACTTTGCTTTACGTCTGCGTCAGCGCACAGCAGAGATGCAATCAGCCTTCAGATAAACACAGAACAGCTGGTCTGGTCCCTCAGAAGAGAAGAGAGACCAAAGGCCTCATGCAGCTGCAGCTGTCTGTGCCGACCGCGTTTGCACTGCACGTCAGACAGCAGCTGTCTGTGCGACCGCGTTTGCGCTGCACGTCAGACAGCAGCTGTCTGTGCGACCGCGTTTGCGCTGCACGTCAGACAGCAGCTGCAGCTGTCTGTGCGACCGCGTTTGCGCTGCACGTCAGACAGCAGCTGTCTGTGCGACCGCGTTTGCGCTGCACGTCAGACAGCAGCTGTCTGTGCGACCGCGTTTGCGCTGCACGTCAGACAGCAGCTGTCTGTGCGACCGCGTTTGCGCTGCACGTCAGACAGCAGCTGCAGCTGTCTGTGCGACCGCGTTTGCACTGCACGTCAGACAGCAGCTGCAGCTGTCTGTGTGACCGCGTTTGTTAATTAACCGCGTAAAAACTGGGAGGGAGGAGAAAGTAAACCGCTGAAGAGTTATTTATGTGTGTATGTATGTATGTGTGTATGTATGTGTATGTATGTATGTATTTATTTATTTATGTGTGTGTGTATGTGTGTGTGTGTGTGTGTGTGTGTGTGTCTATGTATGCGTGTGTGTGTGTTTACTTACTTTATTTACTTATTGATTGATTGATTGATTGTGGAATGTTACACGATGTACTACATGGTGAACACAAGAGCATTACTCACTATACAGTAAGTAAATAAATGTTGAAATTGTGTGGAAACCCTGTTCAAACATCTGAATCCTAATGTGTGTGTGTATGTGTGTGTGTGTGTGTGTGTGTGTGTGTGTGTGTGTGTATAGAGTGTTTTGGAGCATGTGCAGCAGCCTCAGAAGAAGCCAGTTGTGGTGGAGCAGTTCTCCTCTTCTAACCGTCATTTGCCTGGAACCACAGTGGAGACACACACACCACAGGTAGTCACACACACACACACACAGTCACTCAGTCACTCACTCTCACTCATGCACACACGCATTGTTCCTTCCTATTTAGTGTAGGTCTGCTATAGCTGTCTATTTGTCTGTGGCTGTGTGAAGCGGTGTTTCTGATTGGCTGAGTGGCTCTGTGCTGTGCTATGATTGGTCGCTTGCTCCACCCAAGGCGAATGCCAAGACAGCAGCAGAGGAGGAAGCCAGGCGATTGGATGAGCTGGACCAGGAAGTGACGCGTGATAGGCTGGAGCAGTTGGAGAAGGCCAGGCTTCGAGGTGAACACGCCCTTAGGAGGGAGCATCTGAGCCAGGTACCTGTGTCTGCCTGCGCCTGCACCTGTGTTTCAATGTGTGCTTAGGAGGGAGCATCTGAGCCAGGTGCCTGTGTATGCCTGCGCCTGCACCTGTGTTTCAGTGTGTGCTTGCTGCTTAAAGGGGAAGACAGCACTATTTTTGTAATTTAGTCAATGTATTTTCTGTGTGTGTGTGTGTGTGTGTGTGTGTGTGTGTGTGTGTGTGTGTAGGAGCGTCAGCGGATGTTGTGTGAGTTGGAGCGCATGCAGGCAGCTGATTGGTTAAGGAGGAGGCAGGCCTGGCATCAGGCTCCACCCAACAGGAGCACACACACACACCCCCTCTCCTCACGCACACACGACATCACAGATGAAAGGCAGAGAATGCTGGAGCATGCCTTCCAGGACCTCTACACAGATGAGAGAAGTATGTGTGTGTGTGTGTGTGTGTGTGTGTGTGTGTGAATGAGAGAACAGCGAGACGTTTATCATAAACTCTTCTGTTCTTCTCGCCACTAGCACACACTAGTACCCAAATGCACACACGCTACTGAGTGCTTGTGTGTGTGTGTGTGTGTGTGTGTGTGTGTGTGTGTGTGTGTGTGTGTGTGTGTGTGTGTGTGTGTGTGTGTGTGAGTGTGAGAGAGAGAGAGAGAACTGAGAGAAGTATTTCATAAAATGCTTCTAGTCTTCCCGCCGTGTGTGTGTGTGACAGAGAGAGAGAAATGCATCATACACTTGCCACACGTTTTGTGTGTGTGTGTGTGTGTGTGTGTGTGTGTGTGTTACATTACATTTAGCAGATGCTTTTATCGAAAGCGACTTACAAAGAGAGGACATAAACAATAGCAAACAAAGTGTACAGTGTTCGCAGGCAAAGAATAGAATAGATAAGTACTAGTGCAGCAGTTCCATCCACAGAGGTCTAATATACAGATGTCTGAATGCAGGGGAATAGTGCACATTGGTTACACAAGTTATTGCACAGATTATCTTTGCTCAGTGCATATAATGCAGTAGAGGTTTCACCAGGCTGGGACACTACAACCATATATACACTTGAGCAGTGCAAGAGAAATCAGTACAAGGGGGTTATTTAGATGAGTAGGAGTTAGTTTTGTTATGAGGGGAAGCTCTCTCGGGAGGTCGAGAGGGATGGCCCTACTGTTGTAGCAGCTGGTAGCTTATTCCACCATTGAGGAACAATAACGGAGAACCGTTTAGACTGGGATCACCTTGTGTGAGAGGAGGCTAAACAGTTGGTCCATGAACCGTGGCTAGAGCGGCATGTCCTGGCCTGGCCCCATTGCTTTTGTGGAGGCTACTGCTGATGTCCCCCTTTTGATACATTCACGCTTTTTCCAGCAAATCATTCCATTAAGTGTATGAGGCCAGGCGAACAGGTCCAGGTCTATCCAGAGTCTTGAAATCTGAAACAGATCTTAAAAATACTTCAATCTTTAAAACCATTCAATCTTTCAATCAAGATTGCCTTGTTCTCTGAAGATGTTATTTTTATTATTCCCCCTTTCGGAACTACGGCAATTATAAAGCCGCTAGATCTGTGATCTGGACTTGTACTAGTTAAACAGTATGCCTTTAGACATAGGGAAGAACATCAGGTTTTAACAAAGCAAGTGTCAGTTTTGTCACTCATATTCCATAAGTTCTGGCAAGACATTCCACATCCTGCTTGTAGGACGAAAGCTTCAGATTTCAATTTGAAAATAAGGAATCAAGCAAATACTTTTGGAAGAATGGCAGAGAATGGTAGATAGTGACTGGTTAAGTATCAGGGAAATTGATCTGGTTAAGGCGCAGAAAAGCAAATCTCAGTGCCGCTAATCAATATTCATTTAAAGAAAAGAAAAGAGCAGAATATTTAACTTTCACATTTTCAGTCTAAAATAATAAACTTGTTGGGCATGCAGCCCTATAAACATATTTAATATTTGACACTAGCAAGATATTTTGGCACCAGACAAATAAACATAAATAAAAGTTAAGAATAAAGCAATTATCACTAAGAAAAGCCAAACTTAGTATAAACTTTTTTTTTTCCTTTGTCCATAGCCATACATTTTTCAGAACATCAGGACTTGAAGGTAAACTAATACAATGGACCAAATGGACCAAAGAAACCAAAACGTTGAACCAAAACGTATAACTAAATGAAAATAAATAAACAAACAACAAAAGGAAAATAAAGAAAAATACCTTAACCTAAAGTTACAACTGAATAAATCAGTTTTGACCGAGTTACATGTACAGAATTACAACGGAATTGTATGACAGAGCATTTGCATTACAATACAAACAAAACATGTAAATTAGATCTCAGGAGAATTGATCTTGGGTAGCTGCTCAGCCTGCTTCATGGAGCCTAACGTGTAGAGAAGAAAGCATTTAAAGTACTTAAACAGTGACATCCTACACTCCCCATATGATAGATGAAGGCTTGTTTTTGCATGAGCCCCATATGAATGAAGGAAAAGAAAATACAAAAGACCAAAGGCAAGCAAGAAAGTCAATTCAAAAGAAAAAAGTAATAAATCTAAATTGTGGGTTTTGATTCCACTCAATTTCAGTTAATCATATGCTATTTTTGCAAAAACAAAATGAAACATGTCCATGACAAGACCTCAAATGTCCCAAAAGAGTGTCTCTAATGGTGTTTTACATCCCATTCAGGAGCAAACAGTGACTCTTGTGGGCTGACGGAGGCCAGACGAGAATATGGATTTCAGTCACAACTTTACATTGAAAAAGAAAGAGTAGGCAACAGAGGGGAGTAACCCGATCAAAAATAAAGCAAAATGCAAATAACAAATTAAAGTAAATATCTTGGTTTGCAAGGAAAACACTTAAATGAAATAAGAGCATTTAAAGAGGCAAAGTTAACATACTCTGAAACCAAAACAATGAGAGCCCCGGAACATGACAATGACTGCAGTTAATAACAGTTTGGATCTGGAGATGGGGGCACGGGAGCTGAGGAGAACAAAGAGAACAAAGACACATAGCTAATCCCAAGTAAAGAAAGAGAATCCAAAGTCAATGGTCAGATTCATTATGTTGTCTTGTAAAATAATCACTTGAGTCCCATTCATACAGCTGGCCAGCTCTCACTCAAGCATCCACTCAAGACAAACTCATGTTAGTTGCACATATAGTTCAACAGTAACACGTAACACATAAAGAAACACACAACATACACACAAACACCCGTGGGACAAGACAGACAAACATCTTACGACATGATTCCTGATCTGAAGATACCTATTCTGAAGAAACACAGCCTCAGAACCACAATAATAGACTCATAGAGCCGATGCATACTCGTCAGACGATGCTAGAGCCATTTCCAGGACAAAACCTTGCCCTAACGCCCGATGGAACTACAACAGTAGTCCGACTAATATCCTAGCGGTAGTTCTAGGACTACTCACCCCCGTCGAGGTGAAACCTTCTGCTTTCTACAGTTTTTCTGACTGTCTGAGGCAGAATATACTTCCAAAATTATTGCCGTCACGGGTCACAGAATTGTTTGCTGATGGCAGCCACTTTTTCAGTGAAAAAGCAGGCAAAGCTATCAGCTGAGAGATTTGTGGCAGCAGGTTACGGAGGGTTAAGCAGCGATTTGAAGGCTGCTTATTTTTCATTCTAGTAAGCCATTTTAGCAGTTGTTATAGAGGGAGAGAATGAGGCTAGGCTAGTGTGTGTGTGTGTTGGTTCCTGCTCTGTGTTTTGCCGTAGAGGTAAAGGGAGACTTGGGTGTGTGTGTGCATGTTGTGATTGGCTATAGGAGTGACTTGGGTGTGTGTGTGTGTTTTGATTGGCTATAGAGGTGAAGGGGGACTTGGTGTTGCAGCTGGTGCCAGAGCCCCTGCCCGCGCCCTCAACCAGTAGTCATGACAACGACCTGGACTTGACCCTTGAGTCTGATGCTGCCCCCATGGAGGAGGAGTCAGAGGAGCCTTCTATGGATGCCCCCAGCCAATCACACGGTGCCACTAGCACGCACACAGACACACACACACACACCTACACACACAGAGCAGACAGAGACCTACACACACACACACTCTCTCTCTCCCTCTCATGCACAGCAGACAGAGGCCCACTCTGGTGTAGAGGGCAGTTTAGAATATTGCTCATATGTGTGGGTTGATCTCTGTGATGAAACGTCGGAGTAATTGTGTGTGTGTGTGTGTGTGTGTGTGTTAGGTCTGCGGAGGTTGCTGGAGCGGATTCGCTCTCAGAGGGATCAGTGGAACTCTCGTTCGGCCTCTACAGCATCTCATCTCAGTCAGCAGCACGTTGCCGTGGCAACACACGCCCCGCCCACACACGCTGCCGTTCTCATGGCAAAGCAGCACAAAGATGTTTCCATAGCAACACAGAACAGCAACACTGCTGTTCCTATGGCAACAGAACAGTGTGATGGAGATGTTGCCATGAAGACCCAACCCAGTGAAAATGCTGTGGGCCTCAGTGGAATGAGCATTGAGACAGGATCTCTGACTAGTTCACACACTCAGAACACAGGTACACACACACACACACGCACACGCACACACACACGCACACACACAGTGTTTTAGTATTAAGTGTGTGTGTTGTGTGTCTTGCAGGGCTGAGGGAAGAGCCTGTCTTACCAGTGGAGCAGGTGCGTGCGCGTGTGTGTGTGTGTGTATTTAAGTGGGAGTGAGGTTGTTTGGATATCGTCATGGATGTGGTGCGGCCGCAGGCCTGAAGCTGGATATCCACGACCAACCTCACAACCATGAGTGTGTGATTGCTTCTCTACAACAGTTCCATTGCCAACTAACGACATTTTCAGAACCCTAATTGTATGCAAAATAGTTCTAAGCTTAGTTTTGTGTCTCCCGTTCTCAAGTAACGCAACAGTTAATCAACGGCTTGGAAGTTCTCTCAGTGGAAAATGCCGAATGATTATTAGCTGTGAAGAGACACCCGTGATGTATCAAAGTCAAAGTCAGCTTTATTGTCAATTCTTCTTATGTACAAGACATTCAAGGAATCGAAATTACGTTTCTTGCTGTCCCATGCTTAGACAAGACAGACATTAAACACTGAACATTTAAGACAATTGAATTAGACATTAACCATTTCACAAACATTAAAGTGCCAGACAAGACAATATGGAGGTAGGTACTGGTGGTCTTACCTATCTGCAGCAAGTAACTCACTTGTAATAGTAACATTTTCCCTGACCAATACAGTTGTCTTTAAAGTGAGATTGCACACAGCACAATGTTATGAATAAGTAATGTATTAAAAATACCTCTGCAGCCCTACTGAAGTATGCACACACACGTCTCAGTCTGGGACACTTCAGACACAGACACACACTAGGCAGTTCCTATGGCAAGGTAATAGTGCAGAAGTGGTGCAAAAAGGCATGGAGTGCAAAGAGTATGGCAGACATAGAGGGGGGTCCAAGTGTTCTTTGGGGAGTACTGCTCTTGGGCAGATTTCTAGCGTCTTGGTGGCCCAGGTTTTCTCCTAGTGAGGATATAGTATGGGTGACACTCCTAGTGGGAGATCCTCACTCCTAGTGACGCATAGAAGGCGTCTCATCCAATCAGAATTGCTGCGTAGTTTGATATATATGTGTGTATCTGTGTATATCTATCTAACTCTCTCTTGATATATATCTGGGTCTGTGTGTGGGATTGTAACTGGAAAGTTCTGTCTGATTGGTTACAGGAACAGGGGCGGAGTCATGAGTTGTGCTCACAGGAGGAGGAGAAGGAGCAGGAGGTGCGTGTGTGTGTGTGTCTGTGCGTGTGTGTGTGTGCACGTGTCTGTGCATGTCAGGTTGGAATATAATGTTTGTGTAACATGAGGTGTGTGTGTGTGTGTGTGTGTCTCTCTCTTCCCCAGCCTTCCCCAGCCCAAGACCCTCATGTTCACCGCATCCAGCAGTACCAGCAGCACCTACTGAAGCAGAGCAGGTGTGTGTGTGTGTGCATGCGTGCGTACGTGTGTGAGGCTGCCTGCGTACTCATAGATTTTCAAGTATAGACACACTGTTACACGTTTAGGACTGACTTTATGAACAGTCTAAAACACCCTAAATTGATTTAAAAGAATCAGATCATGTGGCTGGAGGGGCTCCAGTGAATATGTCCATCAAGAATAAGGCATTAGGATAGCATGGTTAAGACTGGCATAGTCTATTTCCATAGTCCATTAGGATAGCATGGTTAAGACTGGCATAGTCTATTTCCATAGTCCATTAGGATAGCATGGTTAAGACTGGCATAGTCTATTTCCATAGTCCATTAGGATAGCATGGTTAAGACTGGCATAGTCTATTTCCATAGTCCATTAGGATAGCATGGTTAAGACTGGCATAGTCTATTTCCATAGTCCATTAGGATAGCATGGTTAAGACTGGCATAGTCTATTTCCATAGTCCATTAGGATAGCATGGTTAAGACTGGCATAGTCTATTTCCATAGTCCATTAGGATAGCATGGTTAAGACTGGCATAGTCTATTTCCATAGTCCATTAGGATAGCATGGTTAAGACTGGCATAGTCTATTTCCATAGTCCATTAGGATAGCATGGTTAAGACTGGCATAGTCTATTTCCATAGTCCATTAGGATAGCATGGTTAAGACTGGCATAGTCTATTTCCATAGTCCATTAGGATAGCATGGTTAAGACTGGCATTGTCTATTTCCATAGTCCATTTCTAAGCCTATTAATTGAGCAGACAAGGATTTAATGTCCACCACCAGCAACACATTCATTTGCTTGAGGAGAGACGTGGGCAAGATTACCCAGGATGCCGCTGGAAAATGCTTACAGGCAGCTATGTTAATAGAAACGTGTTGGCAAGGACCATGTGATGAGTGAAGTGTGTTAACTAGTGGTTGGCCAAATGCCAAACAAGAGAAAGAAAGCAACTGAACGCTGTTGACCCATGTGCTACTTAACACACAGCACCTAACGCATCACTTGGGCAGAGTGCTGGATGTGTGAATGGCACAAACCACAACATCAGAGTATTTGAACAGCAGGTTACTATATGATTTCATTTGTGTAAAGCAGACGATGTTTGTTTTATGCGTTGAAACATGATGGGACAAGATGTGCATGAGACACAGTGTTGAGAAGGTTACTTTTGAAATGTATTCCAGTGGAGATTACAGAATGCGTATTTTGGAACCTATTCTGCGTGACTAACGTAATCTGAATACTCTGGATTACTTTCAGTTTTTGGCCACAGGGCTGCTGCTGTTTACTCTCTAATTAGGAATAACAAAGTAGCCATTACTAATAGTTTGCTAATAGTAGTTAACCAGTGCGGCTATTGGACATAAGGTAATAGTTTTTTCACTATTATTCAAGTATTAAGTGTTTGTATAGAAACTGTGCTTTGCTATATTGAGACTCAAACAAAGAGGTTTGAGTTATCTAATGTTGAATTGATTTTGTGTAAATACTTACCAATGCATATTTTTGCCCTAATTAAAGAGTTACCTTGACATTAACTCAGTATTACATTTGTGAACAACATGAACTTAGTACTGTGGAGTTAATTATTCACTTTATAAGCCTAATGGTAAATCTGTTAACATAAACTTTCATAGGAAATATTTTTTACTTTTCTTAATGTTTTCTTCTTTAGTAAACAGAATCTGTTCATTTCAGTGGAAACATTCTTCATTGGACGCTTATAATAAAGTTGATTTTAAGTATAACTAATATTTTATTAATACATAATTATCAACATTGAGCCCCTTATAAAAAAGTTGTAACAGTAAATATAAGGAATTTACAAATATTTATTGGCATATTTCGTTAAATTTAACACTGGTACCCTTACCAAATCTCTTCCAATGGGTGTCAGTGACACACACACAGTGTTAGTGGGGGGAAAGCAACAACTTTATTTTGAATATTTAATACTGAGAGACTGCATGGGTGTCTGTGTGTGTGACAGAATGGGTCCTTTTCTGGTGAATTAAATGTCACATCCACGTTGCATTTCAAATGTCTTCAACATAAATCTGCTCAAGAAGATGAACTTGAGGCTATGCTAACAAAAGCACATTTATGGTGCTTCCTTGATGCATAGCTTTGGACCTAGCCATAGCATATTCATAGTAGTAACAATTAGCAGCGTTTCTACTTACTCAAATTACTCAAACTTCATGCAAAAAAACACCAGCGACAAAACAACAATATATGCTGTGAGGTAACAGTATAAAACAGTGAAGACATATTGACAGTGCCACGTTAGGCATTAGCTGTGGTCAGCTGTAGACTGCTCAGGTAGTCATAACACCTGTTGATCAATACAGCCTGGGCCAGAGAGGGTTCTGCCTACTTCTCCCTAACAATACATCAAGGCTACGGTATCAATGATCAATCAATCACGATCCAGTGATAATGGAACAGATGTTAATGTTAGTACAATAAACATAATAAATTGATTAATTGATTAAATACTAATAAATATTTGTAATAAATTGATGAATTGATTAAATACTAATAAATATTTGTAAATGATTTATAATTATTATTCCAACTTGTTGATAATTCTATATTAATGACATTTCAACTTTGTTATGCGGGTCCATGAAGAATGGTTCCATTGAAATGAGCAGATTCTCTCTACTAGAGAAGAAAAGCACAAAAGTAGAAGTTAAGAGATTTACACTTGTGAAATGATTCATTGTAAGATGGTAAGTCTATAAACACATCTAATGCTGAACTAATGTCAAGGTAACTATCTAGTTAGGGCAAAAAGATACACTGGTCAGTAACAAACATCAACTCAATATTAGAAAATAGCCTCTTTGCTGTTTCTTATTAAAGTAAAATCTATATTTTATTAATTACAATTAACGCTTAAAGAATGGGGAAATAATTATTAGCTTATGTCCAATAGATACATTAATAGTTCACAACATTACCAAACTAGTAGGTAATGGCTACTTTGCTATTCACTGCGGCACCTTATTGTAAAGTGTTACTCTGCTGGGTTATCTGTAGGGGGCGCTGCTCTAAATGCTTATTGTAAAGGGTTACTCTGCTGGGTTATCTGTAGGGGGCGCTGATGTTTGAATGCAGGCAGCCACAGTCAAATGGAATCAATTGTTGGCCATGTTTGAAATAATGTTGCTGATGAGGATTATTGCTGATTATTGAAATACTGAGAAATGGTTCACTGTCACTTGATGAAGACAACACACTATCATGCAGTTCATTTCATCCAAATTCATGCTTTGAAGACTGCTCTGATTTAGTTGAGTTCCACTGATGATTCATGCTTTGAAGACTGCTCTGATTTAGTTGAGTTCCAGTGATGATTCATGCTTTGAAGACTGCTCTGATTTAGTTGAGTTCCACTGATTCATGGTTTGAAGACTGCTCTGATTTAGTTGAGTTCCACTGATTCATGCTTCGAAGACTGCTCTGATTTAGTTGAGTTCCACTGATGATTCATGCTTTGAAGACTGCTCTGATTTAGTTGAGTTCCAGTGATGATTCATGCTTCGAAGACTGCTCTGATTTAGTTGAGTTCCAGTGATGATTCATGCTTCGAAGACTGCTCTGATTTAGTTGAGTTCCACTGATGATTCATGCTTTGAAGACTGCTCTGATTTAGTTGAGTTCCACTGATGATTCATGCTTTGAAGACTGCTCTGATTTAGTTGAGTTCCAGTGATGATTCATGCTTCGAAGACTGCTCTGATTTAGTTGAGTTCCACTGATGATTCATGCTTTGAAGACTGCTCTGATTTAGTTGAGTTCCACTGATGATTCATGCTTTGAAGACTGCTCTGATTTAGTTGAGTTCCAGTGATGATTCATGCTTTGAAGACTGCTCTGATTTAGTTGAGTTCCACTGATTCATGCTTCGAAGACTGCTCTGATTTAGTTGAGTTCCACTGATTCATGCTTTGAAGACTGCTCTGATTTAGTTGAGTTCCACTGATTCATGCTTTGAAGACTGCTCTGATTTAGTTGAGTTCCACTGATGATTCATGCTTTGAAGACTGCTCTGATTTAGTTGAGTTCCACTGATTCATGCTTTGAAGACTGCTCTGATTTAGTTGAGTTCCACTGATAATTCATGCCAAGTGCACATAGGCTACAAATGCTGCACTCTGCCAAGGGCCGTTTAAGTGTGGTGCACCTCAGGATCAAAGCCAGATTTCTACTTGAATTCAAACATTCTCTCTGACACAATGGCCATTTGATTGGAAATCAGAGGAAATGTGCTCTGAACAGAGGTCAGTCCAAATAATAGCAATTTAAGTCAAGTCCATTAAGTCAAGCTTGTCCCTGTGCATCTTTGCAAAGAAGCCAATCATTCCAGGTCTTTTAATGTCCTCACAGAGAGACCTGCACATCCTCTGCATTAGGTGACTTGTGTGTCATTAGTCACTGACCTGCAACCACTGCTGACAGGAAGGGTCCTTCTCACAGATTTTGAGCGCAGAAAAAAATCTTGCTTGTTTTCTTACTGAAACATCTGTTTCCTCATTAAGATGTCTAGAAGTGACACATTTTTTAAAGTGTGAAGTTAAACCCATGCACTTCTGAGCTATTCTAGCGTAAGCCTCCTGCGAAGCGAGACGAACGATGGACGCAGGCCCAGGGCTTAGAGAAAAATAAAATGGTCAAAGTTCTTGTCTCATAAGCATGTTCTCTACTGTTAAAGCAAACAGCAAATTGAATTATTAAAAGAAGGAAAAGAGACACATTACCAAAGTTGCATGAATGAGTCCTGTGTGTGCACTGTGCCAGGGCTCCAGACTTGTTGCATGAATGAGTCCTGTGTGTGCACTGTGCCAGGGCTCCAGAAATGTAGATGAATGAGTCCTGTGTGTGCACTGTGCCAGGGCTCCAGACTTGAAGGGTGTAGATGAATGAGTCTTGTGTGTGCACTGTGCCAGGGCTCCAGACTTGAAGGGTGTAGATGAATGAGTCCTGTGTGTGCACTGTGCCAGGGCTCCAGACTTGAAGGGTGTAGATGAATGAGTCCTGTGTGTGCACTGTGCCAGGGCTCCAGACTTGAAGGGTGTAGATGAATGAGTCCTGTGTGTGCACTGTGCCAGGGCTCCAGACTTGAAGGGTGTAGATGAATGAGTCCTGTGTGTGCACTGTGCCAGGGCTCCAGACTTGAAGGGTGTAGATGAATGAGTCCTGTGTGTGCACTGTGCCAGGGCTCCAGACTTGAAGGGTGTAGATGAATGAGTCCTGTGTGTGCACTGTGCCAGGGCTCCAGACTTGGAGGGTGTAGATGCCTACATGTCAGGCCCATGAATGTAAATGTCATCCATCAGTTATAACAAAGTAACATTATTCTCATTATTGTCAATTTGAAGTGGAACTGGAACCCTGGTCTTGTGTTCTGAGTGCGTAGCGGCGGCGCATGTGCTGATGCTGATGCTGTGTGCTCCAGCGAGGGACAGCTAGTGAAGGACAGATTCCCTCTCATGACGCTTGGAACATTCAAAAGGATTCTTGAAAAATATAACTTTTTCAAAAGAGTTTCTGCTGCTTGGTCTCGTAGATCGTTTGAAATCATTCCTAACTGAGCAACATGATGTAAATTTACTGACAAATTTCAATTTCCAAGTTGCTCTTTAAAGTCGCAGTACAGGTGAAGTAGAGTGACTGCATGGTACTGGAGGGAGGGATGGATGGATAGATAGATAGATGGATGGATGGATAAAACATTGAGCATCAAAACTATGCACAAGTTAGCTTTGGAACAAAAACAAGTCTTCATTCTCCAGTTTGTACCAAAAAATTGGTAAAAAAATGTGGAAAATTGGAAGCTCCTACATTATATAGAATCATTCCACACAATGTGAAATATTTCCTGGTGTGTGTGTGTGTGTGTGTGTGTGTGTGTGTGTGTGTGTGTGTCTACCTGTTCAGCTGTTATTTTTGTTCATTTTGCT
>PYXC01000544.1:292500-297500 GCA_015244755.2 Tenualosa ilisha
ATTTGGCCATGGCTCTGCCAGTTGTAAAAATAAACCAGTTTGCTGTACGTGTGGAGAAGATGGGCATGAACTGATTTGTACAAGACCACCCAAGTGCTGCAATTGCCAAGGGAACCATGCGGCCTCATCGAGGGTTTGCCCGGTCTGGATCAAAGAGCAAGAAATTCAAAGAGTTAGGGTCATGAAGAAGATGAGTTATCCGCAAGCAAGAAGAGAAGTGGAAGGGTTCCCTGCGTATAAGTTCCAGCAGTCCTTTGTCTCTGTTGTAAAGCCCCCCGCGAGGACAGTTGACTGTCAAACGGACTTTACCTGGATGAATAGAGATAAGCCACAGCTAATCAACGCAAATAAATCCTCCTGTACCTCCAGTAGACCAAAAACAAGCTCCCAGTCTTCTGCCAGTCAAACTTCAGTCATGCTGGAACCATCCCAACCGGCCAAAGAGAAAAAGAAATCTAGTATTAATTCTTCCCAACCTAAATCGAGCCAAGATCTAGTCAAATCAAATCAAGCCAAGAGTGGAAATCCTATGGATGTGGAAGTGAGGGAACCCTCAACCCATCGTAGCCGAAGCTACTCTCCCAAAAGTAGGAGCAAAGGCCCTGTTCCAATCTTCCCCACATGACCATAACTAGTCATATTATTCAATGGAACTGTCGTGGTATTAAGGCCAATTTTTCTGAGCTGCAGCAACTAGCTGCTCTCTTTAATCCCCTTGCTTTCTGCCTTCAAGAGACACACCTACTTCCAAGCCATACTGTGACTCTAAAGAATTACTCAATGTTCAATGTTTATGGGCCGAATGTTCAGCGTCCCTCTGGTGGGGCAGCTATTTTAGTGCGAAATGACCTGATTCATAGTCATCTTGTTGTCACTACCCATCTACAAGTGGTTGCAGTACGGTTGACACTTCATAAAGTGATTACCTTGTGTTCTGTCTATATTCCACCTGCCGTCGCGGTAACTTTGCAGGACCTGGACATTTTACTGGCACAACTGCCTCCCCCGTATATATTTTTAGGGGATTTTAACGCTCATAATCCTGCATGGGGAGGAACCTACTCTAACTCTAAAGGCAAGGTTATGGAGGACTTCATTGCTGCTACTGACATATGCCTGTGGAATGATGGATCTTCTACATATTTACATCCAGGCCATGGCACATACTCAGCGATTGATCTATCCATGTGTGATCCTGACCTCTTTCTCGACTTCTCCTGGCGACCACTGGATGACTTATGTGGGAGTGATCATTTCCCCCTGATCATGTCCTCCATTGGCACAGATACACAGTTGAGACCTCCAAGGTGGCAACTTCAAAGGGCAGACTGGAGTCTCTTTCAGTACCGCTGTGATATCCAATTGGGTCGCATGCCCCTAGATATTGACAATCCAGCTGATCACTTTACTAAAACGTTGATCTCTATTGCAGAGGAAGCTGTCCCAAAAACCTCAGGGAAGCCCCACCACAGATCTAACCCGTGGTTTAATGATGACTGTAAAAAGGCCATTCATGCCCGGAAAAAGGCAGAGAGGGTGTTCAACAAGCACCCAACAGCAGCGAATCTCACGATATTGAAAATATCACGGGCCCAAGCACGTAGGACTATCAATGCTGCAAAATCTCAAAGCTGGAGAGAGTACGTTTCGAGCCTTACAGGAGATGTATCCTCAAAAAAGGTCTGGAGTTTTATTAGAAAGATGAAGAGCAAAGGGGGAACTGCCAGAGTTCAACATCTACAATGTCACACAGGTCTTTTGACATCTAAGGAAGACATAGCGGAGGAACTTGCAGAGGCATTCGAGAAGAATTCCTCTGTGGAAAATTGCAACCCAGACTTCCAAACCGTGCGCAGAAAGGAGGAGGCAAGAGCCCTGAATTTCTCCTCAGACAACGCAGAACCGTACAACCAGCCATTCTGTATGGATGAACTCCTCTGTGCAATAAGAAACTGTCATGACACTGCTGTGGGCCCTGATATGATTCATTACCAGTTCTTGAAACATTTACCATCCAGTGTGTTACCCCGTCTACTCGCAATGTTTAATGTTATTTGGGAGTCAGGGACAATACCCGAGTCCTGGAAGAAAGCCTTTATCATTCCCATTCCAAAACCTGGTAAGGATCATACCGACCCCACCAACTACCGTCCTATAGCTCTAACCAGCTGCCTATGTAAAACCTTGGAACGAATGGTGAATAAAAGACTTGTGTGGATGCTTGAATCAGACCGGCTTTTAAGTGACTTCCAATGTGGTTTCAGGCGAGGAAGGAGCACTATGGACCATCTTGTTAGATTGGAGGCCTATATACGGGACGCTTTTGTCAGAAAGGAACATGCAATTGCAGTGTTTTTTGACCTTGAAAAGGCATATGATACCACTTGGAAATATGGAATTTTAAGGGACTTGCACTACATGGGGTTCAGAGGTCGTCTGCCCATTTTTATCTCTAATTTTTTGTCCAATAGATTTTTTCAAGTTCAATTAGGTACTACCTTTTCAAGGCCACGCTTGCAAGAACAAGGAGTTCCTCAGGGAAGCATCCTCTCAGTCACCCTTTTCAGTATTAAAATCAATAGTATTGCGAAGGAAATCAACCCAAATCTTTTCTGCAGCCTGTATGTTGACGACCTCTGTATTTGTTATAGAGGGAAATATATGGGTATAATCGAAAGGCAACTTCAGCTCTGCATAAATAAGATCAGCACTTGGTCCACTGACAATGGCTTCAAATTCTCTAAGTCCAAGACTGTGTGCACCCATTTTTGCCAACTTCGGGCTCTACATCATGACCCACTATTGTATCTGGAAGGCGCTGCAATCCCGGCACAAGAGGTTAAATTCCTTGGTCTATTACTTGACAATAAACTGTCCTTTATTCCTCACATGAAGACATTAAAAAAGAGATGTATTAAAACTTTGGACATTTTAAAAGTACTGGCAAAGACGAAGTGGGGGGCTGAGTGGACTGTACTGCTGCGCCTGTATAGGGCGCTTGTCAGGTCCCGTTTGGATTATGGCAGTATTGTCTATGGGTCAGCAAGAGCTTCCTACATTAAAATGCTGGATACTGTCCATCACCAGGGTTTGAGACTGGCCCTAGGGGCCTTTAGAACCTCCCCAGTGCAGAGTCTTTATGTAGAAGCGAGAGAACCATCCCTTCAATTGCGACGCCTGAAACTTTCACTTCAATATGCGATCAAAGTCAAAGGGAACAGGAATAACCCTGCATACCCCACCATCTTCCAACCTCAGTATTTGGACTTTTATGAGGCCAGACCACGGTCTATCAGACCTTTTGGACTGAGAATTAAACCCCTCCTGGAGGATCTGAGTATTGATATGGATGGAGTAACGTCCTTTCCCCTTTGTTCAATTCCCCCTTGGGACCTGAGACAGCCTGTAATTGTGCATGACCTGAGTCATAGGAAGAAATCTAGCACACACCCGACCGAGTACAGCAGTTGCTTTCTTGATGTGAGACAGCGATTCCCTTTGCACACTCCGATCTATACCGATGGCTCGAAGACTGATACTTGTGTGTCCTCAGCAATGGTAGTCGCCTCTGCTCAGTATGGAATACGCATCCCAAATCTGTGTTCTGTTTTTACAGCCGAAGCCCGAGCCTTGCTCTTAAGCCTTGAGTACATTGAAGAGTTCAAACTCCAAAAGTCCTTGATTTGTACGGACTCCAGATCATGCCTTCAGGCATTGGAGTTTGTAAAGACTGACCACCCCCTCATTGTTGACATACTTCGCAAGGTTGCCTACTTGACTAAACTCAACGTGGACATTATTTTTTGTTGGGTCCCTGGCCATGTGGGCTTGCCTGGTAATGAAAAGGCAGATAATGCTGCTAGAGAAGCCCTGAATAGAGAGATTGCTGAATGCCACATCCCTGTCTCTGATATTGCACCTGTTCTTTGTTCTTACATAAGTGACAAATGGCAGGCTGACTGGACTAACTGTGTGGGCAACAAGCTGCGCGAACTGTGCACTACGGTGAAACATGGGACTATTCAGTCATTTTCATGCAGATATGACCAAGTTGTCTATACAAGGTGTAGAATTGGACATTCTAGATACACCCATGGGTTTCTGCTGACTGGAGGGGAACCTCCACTTTGCGATCTTTGTGGTGCTCTGTTGTCAATCAAGCACATTTTTTCATGCCCTGCTCTTGGAATACAAAGGCGGAAGTTTTTTAAAGAAAGTACCATGATAGATATTTTTACCAAGGTCCCACCTCTGAAGGTTTTGAACTTTTTGAAGTGCATTAATGTAAACAAATGTATTTAATGTATTTATTTACTTCTTTGTTTGTTTGTTGGTTTTAATTTTGAGTAATATTTTTCACCTGTATTGGCCATGACATAACCATAGTTGCTTAATTGGCCATAAATGTGAACAACCAACCAACCTCATGACCACAGGTACACACACACACACTCTCACACTCCTCATGACCACAGGTACACACATACACTCCTCATGACCACAGGCACACACACACACTCACACTCCTCATGACCATAAGTGCATGCACACACACAGTACTCATGTCTCTGAGGCCAGCAGAGAACACATCAGGTACACACACACAGGCACACACACACAGATATGTATATTGATTGTGTATTGTGTTTGTGTTTGAAAGGGTTACCGTCATGGGCCCAGGTGCTTTACAGCGATCATGATGTTCAGGTACACGCACAAACACACACACACACACACACACACACACATAATTTGTATGTGGATGATTGATTGCGCTGTGTTGTTGATACAAAAGAGCAATGGAAGAATGAAGAACAGAAGTGTCTTTGTGCATCATGAAAGAGATCTGAAAATCTAGTTTACCTGTGTGTGTGTGTGTGTGTGTGCGTGCCCGTGTGTGTCTCACACATGTCCATTTAGTGAACCTGTGTGCGCGTCCGTGCGTCTCACAAGTCCATTTAGTGAACCTGTGTGTGTGTCATAATAAACATTTTCTTATT
>PYXC01000544.1:302500-307500 GCA_015244755.2 Tenualosa ilisha
CTGGGTTGGGAGTGAGCGTGTGTGCGTGTGCGTGTGTGCGCCTCTGTAGGGTGTGCTGGGTTGGGAGTGTGTGTGGGGGTGTGTGTGTGCCTGCCTCTGTAGGGTGTGCTGGGTTGGGAGTGAGTGTGTGTGCGTGTGCGTGTGTGCGCCTCTGTAGGGTGTGCTGGGTTGGGAGTGTGTGTGTGCCTCTGTAGGGTTTGCTGGGTTGGGAGTGTGTGTGTGTGCCTCTGTAGGGTGTGCTGGGTTGGAAGTGTGTGTGGTGTGTGTGTGGTGTGTGTGTGTGTGTGTGTGTGTGTGTGTGTGTGTGTGTGTGTCTGAAACGGCGCTTCTGTCTGTGACGGAAGCACTAAAAGAGGCCAGAGCGGCAGGTCAGTCCTCAGTGCTCATCCTGCTGGACCTATCAGCAGCATTTGACACGGTCAACCACAGCATCCTACTGGACAAGCTGACCAACATTGGGATTGATGGCACAGTGCACTCCTGGTTCAAGTCCTATCTTACTGGACGGTCGTTCAACGTATCGTGGCTAGGACAGACATCGGCACTTCACCAACTCACCACAGGAGTACCCCAAGGATCTGTGCTGGGGCCCCTTCTCTTCGCACTGTACATCACCTCGCTGGGCTCAATCATCCACTCCCATGGCTTCTCTTACCACTGCTATGCGGATGATACCCAGCTCTATCTGTCCTTTCCGCGGACGACTCCACGGTGTCATCACGGATCTCGGACTGTCTCTCCGATATATCTGCATGGATGAAAGGACATCACCTCCAACTAAATCTCTCCAAAACTGAACTGCTGGTCCTCCCAGCCAAACAAGCCATACACCACGACATCGGTATCAAGATCGACTCCCTGTCTGTTTCTCCCACCAAAGCGGCAAGAAACCTAGGTGTCATGATCGATGACCAACTGACCTTTGCAGATCACGTTGCCTCTGTGGCTCGGTCGTGCCGTTTTTCCCTATTCAACATAAGGAAGATCAGGCCGTACCTAACCCAACATGCAACCCAGCTCCTGGTTCAGACCCTGGTTATCTCTCGTCTTGACTACTGCAATGTCCTCCTATCAGGCCTACCAGCCTGTGCAGTGAGACCGCTACAGATGATCCAGAATGCAGCTGCACGTCTGGTCTTTAACCAGCCAAAAAGGGCACATGTCACACCTCTGTTCATTGAACTTCACTGGCTGCCCTTGGCTGCTCGCATTAAATTCAAGGCACTTATGTTGGCCTACAGGGTGAATGATGGCTCTGCTCCCATCTACTTGAATTCTCTTCTGAAGCCCTATGTCACCCGACGACCACTACGCTCCTCTAAGGAACGTTTTCTAGCACGGCCAACACCTTGTGCAGGTCGGTCCAGACTCTTCTCATATCTGGTTCCGCGCTGGTGGAATGACCTCCCAAGTGCTACCAGATCAACTGATACCCTCTCCACCTTCAAGAAACTCGTGAAGACTAAGCTCTTCCAAGAATATCTCCTGGCGTAAACTTTGAGAATGCACTTAATAATTTAATTTCTCTACATTGTGTTACACTATTGCACTTTCAACTTAAAACAGCGCAGATTCTATGTTAGCAATATGCACTCCTTGTTAGTTCATTGTGTTGTAGCTTGAATGTTATCCTCTTTTGTAAGTCGCTTTGGATAAAAGCGTCTGCTAAATGCCTAAATGTAAATGTAAATGTAAATGTGTGTGTGTGTGTCTGTCTGTAGGGTGTGCTGGGTTGGAAGTGTGTGTGTGTGTGTGTGTGTCTCTGTAGGGTGTGCTGGGTTGGGAGTGTGTGAAAATAGTGACCAGTGAAAAGTGATTAATCCTCATACATGTTTGTTCTTACTGCATAGTGCATCATTTGAGGTGTGTGTGTGTGTGTGTGTGTGTGTGTGTGTGTGTGTGTGTGTGTGTGTGTGTGTGTGTGTAGACTCTTTCCATGCTCTGGAGGTGGAGTTTACCCTTGGCCATCTGAGTGATGTGGTGGATGAACCCTCCCTCCTGCGAGCAGACTCCGCCCAGCTATCCTATCAGGCCATGCAAGAGTTGCTCTTCCAGACGTCGATTGACCCCCTGCAGCTGTCAGTCTCTGGTCTCCATGACGACCTTAATGTCCCAGCTGGCCCCACCCACAGCAGACACCCCAGCCAATCAGAGGAAGAGCAGCCTGCCAGTGTGCCACTCTGGGAGAGGATACGGGTGAGCGTGTGTGTGTGTGTGTGTGTGTGTGTGTGACTGACTGTGTCTGTGCAGGCTATAGTACACACTGGGGCTGCACTATTCTGCATACGATGTCTTGACAAGAAGTGACATCACTCTTCTCTGCAGTTGAAATTCCTGTTTGAGTTTAGGCCCAGAATTATTCCTGACGGCCCAAATATCAAAATAGGTGATCAGCACTGATTGTGCAGAACAGCATAAAGACAGTCAGCCTCACCAAGCAGGAGCAGCATAAAGACAGTCAGCCTCACCAAGCAGGAGCAGCATAAAGACAGTCAGCCTCACCAAGCAGGAGCAGCATAAAGACAGTCAGCCTCACCAAGCAGGAGCAGCATAAAGACAGTCAGCCTCACCAAGCAGGAGCAGCATAAAGACAGTCAGCCTCACAGAAGTTCTGTCCACCATTAAAGTCCTCCTGTATTTCCATCCTAAACAGAACCGGTAAAGTCCGTCTCAGATTTCTCCTTCTTTTGTTCTGTTCTCATATTTAATGTGCTTCTTCAGAAAACACGTCTGTCCCTGTAGACGCACACAGCCAGACGAAATGTAGCGACATCATCAGCCTCTACTGCATGTTACCTGCTGATAATTGTGCATCACAATGGCTGTTGTGCAAACCAGGGCTGCCTACTGAAATCCACATCTGTCTATTGGACTAGAAAGCCGGTCTGCTTGTTCACCACGGTGTCCACCAACAACACGGATGGAACGTCTTTTGAAAAGAACGAAAGAGCGCGGTAAAGACCTGGGAAAGTGGCAGTGCGGTAAAGTCTGTCCCTTAGTGCGCGGTGGCCGTTGCTCCCAAAGGCCTGACTATCTGAGGAGCTAATTAACACGCGCGGAGTTTGTTTAAAGCTCAGCGTGACCTTTAAACAATCTTGCCGAAATCAAGAATACACACAACTCAATGCAGTTGTTTTTCTCCAAACCAGTTTGGTTTGTGCAGTTGGCTGATTCTCTTCACTGCCACCTGGCTTTCATCATTCATTTTGCCACCTTCGTCCTCATCAGACTTTTAGTTTCTCCAACCTGCGCTACACACCCTCATCACCAACCTGTGCTACACACCCTCATCACACCTGTGCTACACACCCTCATCACACCTGTGCTACACACCCTCATCACCAACCTGTGCTACACACCCTCATCACACCTGCGCTACACACCCTCATCACACCTGTGCTACACACCCTCATCACCAACCTGCGCTACACACCCTCATCACACCTGCGCTACACACCCTCATCACACCTGTGCTACACACCCTCATCACACCTGCGCTACACACCCTTATCACCAACCTGCGCTACACACCCTCATCACCAACCTGTGCTACACACCCTCATCACACCTGTGCTACACACCCTCATCACACCTGTGCTACACACCCTCATCACACCTGTGCTACACACCCTCATCACCAACCTGTGCTACACACCCTCATCACACCTGTGCTACACACCCTCATCACACCTGCGCTACACACCCTCATCACACCTGTGCTACACACCCTCATCACACCTGCGCTACACACCCTCATCACCAACCTGCGCTACACACCCTCATCACCAACCTGCGTTACACACCCTCATCACACCTGCGCTACACACCCTCATCACACCTGCGCTACACACCCTCATCACACCTGTGCTACACACCCTCATCACACCTGCGCTACACACCCTCATCACACCTGCGCTACACACCCTCATCACACCTGCGCTACACACCCTCATCACACCTGCGTTACACACCCTCATCACACCTGCGTTACACACCCTCATCACACCTGCGCTACACACCCTCATCACACCTGCGCTACACACCCTCATCACACCTGCGCTACACACCCTCATCACACCTGCGCTACACACCCTCATCACACCTGTGCTACACACCCTCATCACACCTGTGCTACACACCCTCATCACCAACCTGCGTTACACACCCTCATCACCAACCTGCGTTACACACCCTCATCACCAACCTGCGCTACACACCCTCATCACACCTGTGCTACACACCCTCATCACACCTGTGCTACACACCCTCATCACACCTGCGCTACACACCCTCATCACCAACCTGTGCTACACACCCTCATCACACCTGTGCTACACACCCTCATCACCAACCTGTGCTACACACCCTCATCACCAACCTGCGCTACACACCCTCATCACACCTGTGCTACACACCCTCATCACCAACCTGTGCTACACACCCTCATCACACCTGTGCTACACACCCTCATCACCAACCTGTGCTACACACCCTCATCACCAACCTGCGCTACACACCCTCATCACACCTGTGCTACACACCCTCATCACCAACCTGTGCTACACACCCTCATCACACCTGTGCTACACACCCTCATCACACCTGCGCTACACACCCTCATCACACCTGCGCTACACACCCTCATCACCACCTGCGTTACACACCCTCATCACACCTGTGCTACACACCCTCATCACACCTGTGCTACACACCCTCATCACACCTGCGCTACACACCCTCATCACCAACCTGCGCTACACACCCTCATCACCAACCTGCGCTACACACCCTCATCACACCTGTGCTACACACCCTCATCACACCTGTGCTACACACCCTCATCACACCTGCGCTACACACCCTCATCACACCTGTGCTACACACCCTCATCACCAACCTGCGCTACACACCCTCATCACCAACCTGCGTTACACACCCTCATCACCAACCTGCGTTACACACCCTCATCACCAACCTGCGCTACACACCCTCATCACCAA
>PYXC01000544.1:312500-320000 GCA_015244755.2 Tenualosa ilisha
CCAAAACATTGTGTGTGTGTGTGTGAGTGTGTGAGTGCAAGCATGTTGTGTTTCATCGTGACTCTCGGGTTGCTTCATGTCAGAGGAGTAGGTGGGCACCAGCAGTGGGCTCGGCTGGCTGAAAAGTGTGTGACATTTGGCAGCTTATGACGTGTCCACAAATCAACTAATAGTGGGTTAAGACTGGCTGGGCTAACTAAAGGGAAATCGAAACAACTTGCAAAGTTCTGCTCTGTGTCAGCGCTAAGAGGCAGCCTTACTGTGTGGCGCAAGTTTTTTTTGGACCCATGAGTGTCAAAGCTTTATTTCACCTCTGGAAATGTCTGAATCTTGTCCGTAAAGGAGTAGGATTGGTGGGTTCAAATAAAGAATTCAAAGGTGTGTACCGGTAAACACTGCTTGTGTGTTCCTCGAGGATTGGTACATGGCATTCAGTGATGAGTGTTTGTGCTTTATTCTGAAGGCTGCCGTTAACCTACTTGTTCGTCCCGTCACTGGGAAGCCCGCTCCACAGAGCACTCCTCCATCATAGAGAGAAAGACGAAGAAAGATGAGTTCAACTTCCACGCACGGCCATATTTTTGTTGTGCGTCTCGGCACCACCCACCTGTTGAGCACGAGCGCTGTGACTGGCGGCTCCTGTCCGGTAGAGCGCGCTCTCGGCTCGCGCCCTGTTCGTCTTCCTCTCCTCACGGGGCTCGAGACTCACGCCGCGCCGCCTGCTTTGCCACGTAATCTACTGTCGGAGCTGCGGAGTCGGACAACGAGCCGTCTCGCGGACGTCAGTGGTGGTAAAAAAAAGAATAAACTTCAGAAAGTACCGAAGCAGAACTTTACCCAAACACCAGCGAACAGCCCTGCCGGGAGAGCGCGTAAGTAAACGGGGAGTGTTGTGGAAGACAGGAGGGGAAACGGTGACGGCGGTCTGGGCTGCCCGGGAACATTTCCGTTTCAGAAACTTTCAACTTTGTGCCCGCGTGTCAGGGTGGGGAGCGGCACCGCGCCAGAAGTTTACGTTTTGGCAGGATTCTGGTTCTAGGTGCTCGTGCAGACATTGGGCTACTTTTCAGGGAAACGGCCCTGTCTCGAGTCTGCGGCTAATGAGTTTACCGTGTGGCGCGCGCACGGGACGTCCAGTCTTGGGTGTGGAAATAAAAGCAGCTGTCGCGTGAAGAAACGCGCATGGGAACCGGACTTGAGACGCGCGTGCTCGAAGTCGGTGTGCGCCCACCTGTTGAGCTTGAAAGTGACGGATGAAGTCCTGAGCCGGGCTGTTCGTAACGCCAAACTTCATGTTTATGAGTTCATACTTTTCCGGTCACTCCGTGATGTGGAGGCATGCCAGCGCTCTCACGCGGACAGTGTTCCTGAAAACATTGCAATTTCAACGGTTTACGTGCCTCTAGGTTTTCATTACGCAATGTAAACAAAAACTTTGCAATATTGTCAAACTTTGTCCAGTGAGATAATACAACAAGTTAACTTTATAATGCACTAAAAAATCATGTGAACCTATTTTCAAAAACATCGCAAAAATCAATGCCACTTGTTTTGATATATCAAATTTGATCTAAAAAAATCCCTGTTTGTGATCCTCAAATCTCGACTCTGAGATTAATATTTTCAAAAACCTGCATTTATATTTTCAAAAAGTGCATTTATACAGAGCCCCTAAAGTGACTTGGGAAAACTTTTATTTTTCAGGTGTGCACCAGAAACATAGAACTTTTCTCGTCACTTTACAACCATGAATAAATGAAATTTCATCAATGAACCCAATCAGTCAAACAGCATACAAGGGATGAAAAGTAAAAGAATTGTGCAAATAATGGAAACATCTGCGTGGGAGCATCTAATATGTGCACTAGTCTTAATAACCATGAGGTGGCACGTGTAGACTCGTATTGGGAGAACCTGTCTGTACTGTGCTGCCCACAGGATACCAATCGTCTGTGTTTCTCATGGTGTTCACTTCATCTCTGCCATGCGGTTGGTTCTCAGTGGAAATATTGGCTTTCACATACTGTAATGCATGAACTGAAATGATCATAAATGTATTTTCTCAAGATGATTTTGACTAACTTGATTCATTCTTGGTATAAAGGTCTTGAGATTGAACGTCAGTAGGGTCGAGGTGGAATCGTTGTTAGACTTGCTTGCTGGCACAAGTTCTAGACATTTGTGGGTTGGTGTCAATGGCGACCGTAACCATGGAAATTGCAATGTTTTTGTTTGGGTCACTTATGTTTAGCCAAATGATGTACTAAACACTACATGAAAACCAAATATACTTGGCTAAAGTTTAAACTCTGACATGAACATTTAAGTAAAACTGCAAATAACAGTTTTATAGATGGCAAAAATAATACTTGTTTAGATTTAGATTTGAAACAGGAGGCTATCAATAAAGATATAAAGCAGGAAAATAAGTTGGCTATTGAACACGTTAACATTTTTCCCAGCACTTAGCCTAGATGTTTCCAGTTGGACAACTGACATGAATGTTGACCTTAATTAACTTAAGAAATACACAGATGTAAAAAATCTGACTTTTAAAGGCCATAAGGTGCATTTGTCACAGATAGCCAATGCATTCCAGCACTAATGCCTCTATAAGAGCCCAGCCATAGGCTAAGTCACCATTACAGAAGCAACCAAACAAATGTTTACACTTATTCAAAGTTTACCACACAACATTTGGGCGAGTCAAAAAAATACTATGACACTAGTCTGATCAGATGGCTTACATACTGCGCCATATTTGGAAGAGAGTTGAAGTATACTGCATACTGTATCCTCTGCCTCCAAGTCTGTGAGGACTTTCTGTGTGTCCTTGGGTCTTCAGCTACTCTTCTGACTCCGTCTGACTCCCAGAATAGGAAACCAGCAAAAGAGTCTGTGTGTGTCCAGTTGTCAGTGGAGTGATGCTCCTCCCACTTGCAGGTAATTAGGGGTGGAGTGGGTGTTGGAGGCAGGGGTGCAGAGTCCCCCCACTTGGAACAGATCATTTTTGTAGAGTAGTTCTCACTTTTTAATTTTAGGCACTCATCTACAACACATCACGTATCACGCACCCCCACTAAAAAAATCCCCACGACACCTCTGCAGATAATTCTGCACCCAAATCTACCAGCTGGCCTGAAACATGCACTGATTAGAGGCTTAAATGTGTGCGTTGTGTTTCCCCATTTGGAGTATCTATTTCTATCTATTTGGAGAAACTATTTCTAATTAAGAGTGCGTTCATTGCGTGTGTGTGTGAGTGTGTGTTTGTTGAAGAGAAACTGTTTCTAACTATGTCTGTGTTTTGTGTCCTTGCAGACAGCCCCTGTGTGGATGTGTGAGTGTGAGAGCAGGAGTGTGTGTGTGTGTGTGTGTGTGCGCTCAGCATGCGTCAGCTGAAAGGCAAACCCAAGAAGGAGTCGTGGAAGGACAAGCGAGACCGCAAGCAGGCCATGATGGAGGCACGGCAGCAGGTCACCACGGTCGTCGTGCCAACGCTCCTGCTCCTCGTCCTCCTCATTGTGCTCTTTGTTTACGTGGCAACCCGCCCTGGCGACCTAGAGTAGCCGTCATGGTTGAACTTTACCCCCCAAAATAACCCCCCCCCACCTTGTTTTGGTGTCCAAGTATGTATTGGTGGTTGTCAGGGGCAACAGTGGGGATTCAGCCTCTGCATAAATCAGGAAGTGCTGCTCACGCCCAACCATGAAGCTACGCCCACTGCTGAGCCACGCCCCCAGAGTGGGGATATGCACCTCTGAGCTCACTACACCCAAAGACTAGTCCAGCGAGTTGTGTGTGTGTGTGTGTGTGTGTGTGTGTGTGTGTGAGAACACATCTCTGAGCTCACTACACCCAGAGACTAGTCCAGACAACAAGGTGTATGTGTGTGCGTGTGTGAGAGAACACACGTCAGCTCACTACACCCAAAGACTAGTCCAGACAGTGAGGTGTGTGTGTGTGTGTAAGTATGAGTGTGTATGCACAGTTGTTTCTTAAACCATGAAGACAATCATTGAACCTGGCACACACACACACAGCATTCTAGCTGGACTTGAATGTTCATATGTGCCTTAATCCTGACAGGAAATGAATAAAATGCTGAAAGATAATTGACTCAGTGTCTTTCTGTCTGTCTCTCTCTCCTCTCTCACTCACTCACACACACACACACTCTCTCTCTCTCCCTCCTCACACACACACACTCTCTCTCTCCCTCCTCACACACGCAAACTCTCTCCCTCCTATCTGAGTGAATAAACCCAGGAAAAGTGCCTCAATACTTCCTTTAGCACACAGGGTGTGTTAGCACACAGGATATGTTAGCACACAGGATATGTTAACACACAGGATATGTTAACACACAGGATATGTTAGCACAGGCTATGCTGACTCTCCACAGGGTGAGTTTCATTTGGTCTGAGTTGTGAATTATTACTGCTGATTCACTAGTGCGGTGCGTTTCAGAAGTGCCATCCCATTTGCTGAAAGTGTCTCTTCTATGTGAGGGGAAGTGGACATTTTTTCATGTGAAGTTGGTAGTTGTAGTCGATAGCATGATTGAAAAGTATATCCCATAGATGTAGAATCCATAAATTTCACTTCAAATCCTACAAACCTGTGTAAATATTTTACCAAAACGGGTGTCATATTGGTCTAAACTTTCAATCACAATGGTCATAAAAAGGTCTTAAAGATATATAAGTTACTGAAACCTGCAGAAACCCTGTGTGTGTGTGTGTGTGCTTGTGGTAACATAGCAGTTATGTTTCCTTGAGTCTTTAATGAATCCATCTTTCTCTCCTCCCAGTGGATCACAGCTCACTGGTCCATAGATATCTCTTTATGGAAATTCCCAACGTTCTCACTGGTCCATAGATATCTCTTTATGGAAATTCCCAACGTTCTCACTGGTCCATAGATATCTTTTTATGGAAATTCCCAACGTTCTCACTGGTCCATAGATATCTCTTTATGGAAATTCCCAACGTTCTCACTGGTCCATAGATATCTCGCTCCAGTGGGAATTGGGACAATCTGAAGGGCCCAGATAAGAGAAGGGCCAAAGCGGTGGTGGTGCAGGTGGTAGGGGTGCTGTTTGGCAACCAAAGGGTTGCAGGTTTGAGCCCCACTCTGCCTGACCCCATCAAAGTGTCCTTGAGCAAGATACTGAACCCCAGATTGCTCCCGGTGGCAGGTTGGCACCTTGCATGGCAGCCTCCGCCACCGGTGTGTGAATGCATGTGTGTGAATGGGTGAATGTGAGGCACACTCTCTAAAGCGCTTTGAGTAGGAGTGGAAAAGCGCTATATAAATGCAGTCCATTTACCAAAGCACCCACTTTCCATCCCTCCTTTTCTTTCTCTCCATCTCTCAGCCTGAGGTGTTCATTAGTCCCTATTAGAGAGTTCATTAGCCAATAGTAAAGTTGGAAGAACAATAAAACACCACTGGATTAACATAAACTAGACACACACACACACACACAACACACACCAGCAGCGGCTACACCTGAAGGGTGCTAAGGATGGAGCAACTGCACACAAGCCTGCTGGTGACTTCTGTCGTTCCACCATTGTGAGCATGCTGACCCACGCTGCGTCAGTGTGGCACTCCAGCTGCACAGAGGGTGACCAACACAGCACAAAAGCATTGGCTGCCCTCTGCCTTCAATTACCACCCATCTCAGCAGGGCCAGGAACATCCTAAAGGACGATACCCACCCGGTTTCCATCTCTTCCACCTGTTGCCATCTGACAGGCGTTTCAGGTCCATACCAGCCAGAACAAATAGATTGAGGGACAGTTTCTTTCCCAAAGCCGTCACCCTACTGAACTCACACATGCACTAAGGACTGTCTTATTTAGCACCTCGAGTTACTGATCCATATTTGCACTGATTTTATCTCCTCTGCTCAGAATGCTACCTCAACCACACTGTGTGCTGCTTGCCACTTTGTACCCATGTCTGTCGTATCTGATTTCTTGTCAGTCTGTCTGGGTACTCAGTGGGTTTCCATAGATGTTTTTCTTTTTTTCTTTTATTGCATAGTAGTTTTGTAAAGGACATATTTATACTTATACTGTGTGCACTTTTAAGGAGTTCCTTTAAATCTCATTATACTGTGTGTAATGACAATAAAGGCTTTCTGTTCTATGTATTCTATTCTACAATCTCTTCTCTCTCCTCTGACCAGTTGCTCTCTCTCCCCCTAGCTCCTCTCTTCTTCTCCATCCCCCTCTCCTGAGCGGCCACTCGCTGCTCTGGCGCCCTCTTGTGGCGCACATGCACAATATCCCGTTACTGAAACGGAGAAAACGGCGTCGAGATCACAAGAGGCAGAGCTGAACAGCGAGAGCCGCCTGTCTCTGTATCGCACGGGAGTTTCCCGGTCAGTGCCGTGGCGGGATTTTGTCATGTCGACTCCTATTTTGTGTAGACGTAGCGCGCGCAGGTCGCGACTCCTTTAAGAAATTTGTCCCGACTGACAATTGGCCTTCGTGACGTATTCTTCGGGACCGTCGGCGGGGCGTCTCGCAGTTATGCTGCGCCCTTTAAACCAGGTGGAGGAGAGCGAGCGCGACCTATGCTGGGCTGAACCGTAAATCCCGCTTGTCAACGGGGCAGTTCGATGTGCCGTCCCTATGGAATGTATTCCCGGTTGTGTGCCACTACTTCATCTACCGGGAGCAGAATAACGGCAAGGAGCCGAGCGAGCGAATCACGTCTCGCGCTTCTCACTCGAGACCATCAAACCACAATGTGTAACAAGATGGTGAGATTCTCGTTAGGTTCCTCTGTCGGTGTTTTGTCGGTCAGTTCGGTAGGTCTTAAGTATGTCCGCCGGTGTATCTTTTTCTGGCCTGTCGCGCGACAATGTATCAAAAGGGCTTTAGAATCTCGGCTGCATTTCTGACGTCATTTAACTCCCTGATGTGGCTCTCGAGACTAGCCTAGCCAGCTAGCATAAATCTCTGCGGTGTGTGTGTGTGTGTGTGTGTGTGTGTGTGTGTGTGTGTGAGAGACTCTTGGAGAGTTCTGCTCTGACTGTGTGAGCGAGAGAGAGACGTGCTCATTTGCACACGCTCCTGTGCTAGTAAGAGAGAGCTCTCCTCTTTTTCCCTACTCCTGTGTGTGTGTGTGTGTGTGTGTGTGTGTGTGTGTGTGTGTGTGTGTGTGTGTTCAGTGTCAGAAATGTGTTTTGTTAGCCTGGTTTACTCCAGACCACGTCAGGCACTAACACATGTGTGGGTCTGGAGGGGCGGGGGTGGTGTGAGTCAGTGCAGAAATCAAAGCCCTGTTGTTCGAGGTCACTGTGCTGGAAGCAGGAGGAAGAACGGAAAAGTTTGACACGAGACAACTACCACCAAGTGAATGGGGAACAGACTCTTACTTCAGTCTCATTTTGCTCTGCCCCATTCAATCAACATTAGTTATTGGTTGGTTATCAGGTTTATTTTTTGCCCATTGAAGTGCTAATCCATCACTTGGTGTCTT
>PYXC01000544.1:335000-347500 GCA_015244755.2 Tenualosa ilisha
GTGTGTGTGTGTGTGTGTGTGTGTAGGTGCTTCCACTGGAGAATCAGATGAAGGAGCCGTCTCGTTTCCCTCAGGCTCTGAATGTTGGGATGGGCGTGGTCATTGTCCTCTACGTTGCCTTGGCAACACTGGGATACCTGCACTTTGGAGACCACATCAAAGGAAGCATCACACTCAACCTGCCTCATGATAGCTGGTATACACACACACACACACACACGCACACACACACACACACACATACACACAGCCTGCCTTGTGATGGCAGGCACACACACACTAAACGGCCTATTCTGTGTGTGTGCGTATGCGTTTGTGTGTGTGTGTGTGCAGGACCAATCAGTTGGTGAAGGTGCTGTACTCTCTCGGGGTGTGTGTGAGTTTTGTCGTGCAGTTCTTCGTCCCTGCTGACATTCTGCTCCCACCCCTCCTTTCCCGCCTGACGGACAGCTGGAAGCGGCCAATCGACTTTCTCCTCAGGGCACTACTCGTCTGTCTCACATGTGAGTAGCCCTGTGTGTGTGTGTGTGTGTGTGTGTGTGTGCGTGCGTGTGTGTGTCTAGGTGTCCTAGCGGTGCTGGTCCCGAGGCTGGACCTGGTCATCTCTCTGGTGGAGTTCTAACTGTGTGTGTGTGTGTGTGTGTGTGTGTGTAGGTGTCTTGGCAGTGCTGGTCCCGAGGCTGGACCTGGTCATCTCTCTGGTGGAGTTCTAACTGTGTGTGTGTGTGTGTGTGTGTGTGTGTGTGTGTGTGTGTGTGTGTAGGTGTCCTAGCGGTGCTGGTCCCGAGGCTGGACCTGGTCATCTCTCTGGTGGAGTTCTAACTGTGTGTGTGTGTGTGTGTGTGTGTGTGTGTGTGTGTGTGTGTGCGTGCGTGCGTGTGTGTGTCTAGGTGTCCTAGCGGTGCTGGTCCCGAGGCTGGACCTGGTCATCTCCCTGGTGGAGTTCTAACTGTGTGTGTGTGTGTGTGTGTGTGTGTGTGTGTGTGTGTGTGTGTGTGTGTGTAGGTGTCTTGGCGGTGCTGGCCCCCGGGCTGGACCTGGTCATCTCCCTGGTGGAGTTCTAACTGTGTGTGTGTGTGTGTGTGTGTGTGTGTGTGTGTGTGTGTGTGTGTGTGTGTGTGTGTAGGTGTCTTGGCAGTGCTGGTCCCCAGGCTGGACCTGGTCATCTCTCTGGTGGAGTTCTAACTGTGTGTGTGTGTGTGTGTGTGTGTGTGTGTGTGTGTGTGTGTGTGTGTGTGTGTGTGTGTAGGTGTCTTGGCGGTGCTGGTCCCCAGGCTGGACCTGGTCATCTCCCTGGTGGAGTTCTAACTGTGTGTGTGTGTGTGTCTGTGTGTGTGTGTGTGTGTGTGTGTGTGTGTGTGTGTGTGTGTGTGTGTAGGTGTCTTGGCGGTGCTGGTCCCCAGGCTGGACCTGGTCATCTCCCTGGTGGAGTTCTAACTGTGTGTGTGTGTGTGTGTGTGTGTGTGTGTGTGTGTGTGTGTGTAGGTGTCTTGGCGGTGCTGGTCCCCAGGCTGGACCTGGTCATCTCCCTGGTGGAGTTCTAACTGTGTGTGTGTGTGTGTGTGTGTGTGTGTGTGTGTGTGTGTGTGTGTGTGTGTGTGTGTGTAGGTGTCTTGGCGGTGCTGGTCCCCAGGCTGGACCTGGTCATCTCTCTGGTGGAGTTCTAACTGTGTGTGTGTGTGTGTGTGTGTGTGTGTGTGTGTGTGTGTGTAGGTGTCTTGGCGGTGCTGGTCCCCAGGCTGGACCTGGTCATCTCTCTGGTGGAGTTCTAACTGTGTGTGTGTGTGTGTGTGTGTGTGTGTGTGTGTGTGTGTGTGTGTGTGTGTGTGTGTGTGTGTGTGTAGGTGTCTTGGCGGTGCTGGTCCCCAGGCTGGACCTGGTCATCTCTCTGGTGGAGTTCTAACTGTGTGTGTGTGTGTGTGTGTGTGTGTGTGTGTGTGTGTGTGTGTGTGTGTGTGTGTGTGTGTGTAGGTGTCTTGGCGGTGCTGGTCCCAGGCTGGACCTGGTCATCTCCCTGGTGGAGTTCTAACTGTGTGTGTGTGTGTGTGTGTGTGTGTGTGTGTGTGTGTGTGTGTGTAGGTGTCTTGGGGCTGGTGGCTGGTTCTTGGGGGGGGGTGGGGGGGGGGGGGGTGTCTTGGCGGTGCTGGTCCCCAGGCTGGACCTGGTCATCTCTCTGGTGGAGTTCTAACTGTGTGTGTGTGTGTGTGTGTGTGTGTGTGTGTGTGTGTGTGTGTGTGTGTAGGTGTCTTGGCGGTGCTGGTCCCCAGGCTGGACCTGGTCATCTCTCTGGTGGAGTTCTAACTGTGTGTGTGTGTGTGTGTGTGTGTGTGTGTGTGTGTGTGTGTGTGTGTAGGTGTCTTGGCGGTGCTGGTCCCCAGGCTGGACCTGGTCATCTCTCTGGTGGAGTTCTAACTGTGTGTGTGTGTGTGTGTGTGTGTGTGTGTGTGTGTGTGTGTGTGTGTGTGTAGGTGTCTTGGCGGTGCTGGTCCCCAGGCTGGACCTGGTCATCTCTCTGGTGGAGTTCTAACTGTGTGTGTGTGTGTGTGTGTGTGTGTGTGGTGTGTGTGTGTGTGTGTGTAGGTGTCTTGGCGGTGCTGGTCCCCAGGCTGGACCTGGTCATCTCTCTGGTGGGTGCTGTCAGCAGTTCTGCGTTGGCGCTCATCTTCCCTCCGCTGGTGGAGCTGCTTCTCCTCTCCTCCTCTCCTCCGTCTCTCTCTCTGCATCCCTCGCTCTCTCTGTCTATCCTCACCAAAGACCTCACTATTGTGCTGCTCGGCATTCTGGGATTCCTCACTGGAACCTTCGTCACCCTGGAGGAGATCATCGCCCCTGATGACCAAACACTTTACCATGGCAACGCCACATGGACCACGGCCATCCCCACAGCCCTGCCCACTGCCACACACACACACACACACACACAATGACCAAACAAGTACACACACACAATGACCAAACAAGTACACATACGTGCTTGGTAACACTAAAACAAATAACACACACACACACAGTGACCAAACAGCGCACACACCCTCTAAAAACCAGAGAAGGTGATATGCTACATTCGAGACCAACAGGTTGTGTGTGTGTTTTACATGAACTGTCTTCATCGACTTTTTGAATACACACTCACACTTTGAAACTCACCTAAGGTGTGTGTGTTTTTCCATGGCCTACTGTCATAGGCTCTTTGACATGCGTGCACACACACACACACACACACACACACACACACACTCACTCAGACTCACATAACGTGTATGTATACATGGGTATGGGTTATATATATATACAGGGTTGGGGTTCTATATGATGGCCATATGTGGCGTTTTTGAAAAGTGCTTATGTGGTGCAACAGCAGTCGACCGCGGGAGAACCAACCAGCAAAAATATCAGCAGCCTGTCAGCTTGGCCTCCAGTGGGCCGTTAGGCTCCCGCTATAGTGTGTGTGTGTGTGTGTGTGTGTGTGTGTGTACATCCAGATGTACATGGACTACTTTCATGGCCTCTGTGAAACACACACACACACACACACACAGAATGTTTGGAGCTAGGCTTCTGATTGATAATACTACTAGAACTTGAAACATAAGTTATTAATAAATCATTTTTAAATCTTTAAATAGTCTCTGATCTTGCCTTTGAATTACTCTTGTCTAGATGATCTGTATACATATTGTGTGTGTGTGTGTGTGTGTGTGTTCTCACTAGGCATCTGTACCTGTTGTGTGTGTATGTGTGTGAGGCATCAGTAGCCTACCTGTGAGTTCAAGTTAGCCAAGCTAAATGATTTCATGAGTTAGCCAAGCTAAATTAATCTAAACGACTACATGACTACACGAAATTTCTCTTAAACAGATTTGTCTCGTCATAAATCTTGGGTCTGAACGGGCCCTAGCGCACACGTGTAAGCCAGGCCAAGTGACTACATGAGAGCAGCGCCGGTGAACTTACTGAAGAGAGTCAGGCAGCCCAAAGAAGCAACACCTCATATTCCCAACAGTCTGCGTACTTACAAGGCCGTCCTTAACAACTCAGAACCTACAAGGGTTTTCCCAGAGTCTTATAAATGCTACAGTTTGTAAATATGAATTAAATGCCTTAAATGTAGGGAAACATTGGCAGATCAATGCGAGAGGGGGAAAGGGGGTTTGAGGAGTTCTAAGGAGGGGGAAAGGGGGTTTGAGGAGTTCTAAGGAGGAGAATTACGTTTGGACCGAGTAGTGCTACAGGCCTACTCCAAAGGCTGCAGACATGCAAGAGCGAACAGACCTACATCTGTGAGTTTATGCCCAACCCTCAGGACACAGCGAAAATGAATCAGATACAATGTTGTCTTACTACATTATATTACGCGCTGCCCAACTACTATAGAAATTGTTATAAGTATGTTATCAAGTAAGATTCAGCAGAAGTTATTTCTGAGTATCAAATACTGCACATACACATAAAGATATGTTATGTACTGGAACACGGTGTGCCGACTCAAAACACAATTTATGCCCACCATAAACATTCATTTTTCTACGAAATAAGGAGCCATAGCCTTGTTTTGTTGTGTAATTTTGTATGCTTAAGGTCATAGTGGTCTGAGGGAGAAAACACGAGTTGAGTCTATCTTATCTTTCTTCGTTTCAAAACGAAGAGAATAGCAGAGACAGGATTTGCAATTTTCAATCTGCGCTGTCTTTATTTTACGAAAACTTAAAAGGAAAAGTTGCACGACCCTCTTACTAGCTGTGGCTTTAAGTTTAACTTCACATCCAGTCCGTCATTAAACTATTTGCTTCAGAACAAAGAAACCAATAATTCTAATTATTTAACAAAACAGTATATTTCGTTTTGGCGTAACTCAAAGTAGCACGTTTACGCAAACTAACATACAATGAATGAAGATGATGGCGAGGCAGCGGAGGTGGGAGTCACGGATGCTCCTGAAAAGAAACGCTTTGAGGGTTTTTACCGCGGGGTGTTTAACTCAGCCGCAGGCCGGGCTCTGGCCCGCCACCTAGTGGCGAGTGGCCTAAATGACTTGCTGACCCCTGGCGTGTGGCGTCTCTGAGACTCTTGGGCCTCAGTGAGCAATGCTGCCACCTGGAGGTGATATGAGGGACGCAGGAATCCACCAATCAGAGACATTAACGAGTCAAAGAGAGACGTCTCTGTGAAAATGTAGTGTTGGATGTGTGTATGTGTGTGTGTGTTTGGAAGAGAGAGGACACATATGTCACTCCTGTTTTGGGATAAAGTGTGTGTGTGTGTTTGGAAGAGAGAGGAGACGTATGACACTCAAGTGTGTGTTTGTGTGTGTGTGTGTGTGTGTTTGTGTCTGAAGACTTCAACAGCATATTTATCTCCTGCCCTTATTGTCATGGCGACACACAAAAGGCTCCAGTTCTTTTCCCATTCCGCTACTGTGCACTCGTTTACCACGTCACCAGCAGTCACTGTTGCCATGGTTACAAGCCTCACATTACTCGGACACTGACACCCACACACACAGACGTGAACACTCACACACACTCATGCACACACACATTAATAGACGACCTGATGAGTTAAACTGTTTATTTTTGTTTTAGGATTAAAAAACATTTGATCCGTCCTTACAGAACTGGAAGCATTCAGAAGTGTATCAGAGAATGTGTGTGTGTGTGTGTGTGTGTGTTTGCATGGACGTGTGTTTCTATCTGTGTGGACAGAGCTCTGTGTAGTCAGCCTTTATCTCCCTGCAGATGAGTTAATATCAATTCTTCCCTACCACTGTGTGTATGTGTGTGTGTGTGTGTGTTTGTGTGTGTATGTGTTTGTGTGTGTATGTGTGTGTGTGTGTGTGTGTGTGTATGTGTGTGTGTGTGTGTGTGTGTGTGTGTGTGTGTGTCTGTGTATGTGCGTGTGTGTATGTGTGTGTGTGTGTGTGTGTGTGTGTGTGTGTGCGTGTGTACGTGTGTATGTGTATGTGTGTGTGTGTCTGTGTATGTGCGTGTGTGTGTGTGTGTGTGTGTGTGTGTGTGTGCGTGCCTCCCTGCAGGTGCATTGCTATAAACTCTGCAGTGAAGCCTCCTGTTGTGTTCACATATTTACACTGTACAAGATGACAGCTACACACATCTATACACTCATCAGCAACATTACAGTGCAGTCCCCCATCACACACACACACACACACACACACACATTCACTCACTCTCTCACTTGAGCAGAACTTTATATTAGTGGTGATAAACCAACAACCTAGTTCCACACCTTCCCTCCTCATCTCTCTCTTTCTCTCTCCTCCCCTCCTTTCTTCACTTCTCTCCGTCCCTCTTTCTCTCCTCCCTTCACTCTGTCACTTCTCTATGTCTCTGTAAGATCTGACACACACAGACACACCCATCTTTAGGAGATTTGCGGTGTGTTTGGCAAGACTTCTGAATTCCTCTAGACATAATTGTGTGTGTGTGTCTCAGTTGAGAAATGATCATTTCAGAAACAGTTCTACCCAAGACTCACAACTCACACCATCCATCCATCCACCCACCCAACCCCCTATCCATTCACTCCTCCATCCAGTCACACACACACACACACACACTGCTGCATTCAGTACACAGATTTTGACAACGCACCTCTCTCTCTCTCCCTCTCTCTCCCTCTCACTCACACACATACACTTGGATATCTCCTTCTGTGAGCCTCTCTCTCTCTCTCTCTACACTTGGAATCTCTCGCTCTCTGTATCTATCTCTCTCTTTCTTTCTCTTTCTCTCTTTATGTATCGCTCTCTATATCTCTCTCTTTCTCTCTGAAGCTCTGTGTGATGTAATATTGCTCTACTGACTGTTAAGATATACGACAGTGATCTCTCTCTCTCTCTCTCTCACACACACACACACACACACACACACACACACACACACACAAGCTGCTACAGAGAGGTAGTGACTTGCTGCCTTGCTGTCTTCACTGTCTAAGTCACTTGTAGGCAGCAGGGGACCAAGGCTCCAAACGACCTCACCAGGCAGCTCCAAACGACCTCACCAGGCAGCTCCAAACGACCTCACCAGGCAGCTCCAAACGACCTCAGCAGGCAGCTCCAAACGACCTCACCAGGCAGCTCCAAACGACTCACCAGGCAGCTCATTTAAACGCTGTTCTGTTGTTTAGACAATGTTGCCCTCCAGCTGACTTCATAATTCAGTAGAATTGTGGACATTGACAGCAGCATGAAAGATACACCTTTACACACACACACACATGCACACACACACACCAGTCTCTTCTCTCAGGGGACTGCTCACAGCCCTATGGTCACATGACCAGATCACATGACCAGTGATGCTCCCTGTGCTTTAACAGTTGGCCACACCCACTTCCTTTTTGCCATTTATTACCAGAAGTGGGAGGCCTACAGTTTATTTGTTTGTCTAAAAGTGTGAGTGTGTGTGTGTTTGTGTGTGTGTGTCTTTCACACTTCAGTCTGTTGTTGAATCTCTTCTAGACTGTCCGTCTCCGAGTCACCATAGGTACAGGGGACGGAGACATCAGAGGCAGAGGAAGCATTGATTGACAGCCTGACTGACGTCTGATCCTCAATGTCCAGCTTTCCTAAAGCCCCGCCCACAAATGTGCAAGGCTCCTCCCCTGTGCTGGGCCCATCTGTGAGTGGCAGTTGATGAGGAGGCAGGTATTGGCTAGGATGGAACTGGGGGCGGGCCTTCTGCCCTCTGCTCAGTGTGGTATCCGTGGAGACGGGCTGACTGGCAGGTGAGCTGTCATAATGCTCAGAGCTGACTGGTGGAGAGAGGTGGAACTCCTCCCCCTGTGGGGGTGGAGTCTCGCTGTCTATGTCATAAGCCCCTCCCAGGTAGTAGTCCGACTCCAAGTCTGCCCCTACACTCATTGTCATGGTGACAGAAGTGTCTGCACTCTCATAGGCTGAGACCTCCTCAATGTCCGGCAGGCGGGAACTCGGCATCCAATCAGACGTGTCCCAGTGATAGACTGCACAAAACAGAGACATAAATGTTACACACACACACACACACACACACACACACGTGTTCTGTGGCATGCCACAAGTATGTTCACAAGCATTCTCAGGGTTATGATGCGCAGGCAAGCGCTCAGCATTCAGCTTGATTGATTACAGTGAGGCAACACACACACACACACACACACACACACACACACACACACACACACACACAGGGAAGCCAGTGACAGATGGGGGGGTTGCGTTCCATCATGCAGGTGTGTGCACGTGCGTGTGTGTGTGTGTGTGTGTGTGTGTGTGTGGAGAGAATGCATGCCACAACACCCTGACAGACAGAAGTCATTACTATGACAACAAGCGTCACCATTGTCATCATGAGTGGAGAGAACACACAGCTGAGTATGACACGAGCACAGGGCAAACACACAGAAGCGCAGGGACACACACACACACACACATACAATCAAACACACAAACACACACACATACACACACACAAACACACACACACACATACAAACAAACACACAAACACACACACACATATACAAACAAACACACAAACACACACACACACAAACACACACACACATACAAACAAACACACACACACACACATACATACACACACACAAACACACACACACATACAAACAAACACACAAACACACACACACACACACACAAACAAACAAACAAACACACAAACACACACACAAACACACATACAAACAAACACACACACACACACACACACAAACACACACACACATGCACATACATACACACACACAAACACACGCACATACATACACACACACACATACAAACAAACACTCAAACACACACACATACACACACACAAACACAAGCACACACACATATACAAACAAACACACAAACACACACACATACATGCACAAACACACACACACATACACACACACAAACACACACACACATAAACACACACACATACACGCACATACATACACACACACACATACAAAAAAACACACAAACACACGCAAACACACACACATACACACACACACACACGCAAACACACACAGACACAAATACACGCACAAACACATACACACACACACACACACACACACACACACACCATTGGCTGTGTGTGATATAGCAGATCACAATGGAAGCAGGCAAACAGGGCGAGAGAGAGAAGGAGAGAAAGAGAGAAGGAGAGAGAGAGAGAAGGAGCGAGAGAGAGAGGAGAGGAAGAGAGAGGAGAGGAAGAGAGAGGAGAGTCACCTCTGTTGTAAGTCTGATTCTGGTCCATAACAGACACTAGTCAGAGTAGAGCACAGAGAGAAACACTCAGTCACCAAGTGCACTAAACACACACACACACATACACACACACACAGCTACACACACACACACAGCTACACATACATTAATACACAACCTGAACTATATTTACACACATGAATACACACTAGCTCTTATACACACACATACAACTACACATACACACATAAAGATAGATAGATAGATATACTGTAAACACACACACATATATAAAAATAGATAGATAGATAGTGCATACACACACACACACACACACACAAACACACACTGTGTAGTGCTAAGTGATTGTGTGTGAACCCTTAGGAATGATCATGCTTTAGTTTCCTATCTATGATCAGGCTTTAAGGAAAGAATCATCTTCTACGGCTGCATTTGAGAAACAGATGAAATGTGGGAAGTCGTGGAATTTGGCATAGAGCTAAATAACAGCAAATCATATTTTGAACCTTAAGGTAGTTGGATTCCTTTAGACATGTAACTGTTGGATAAGCCATGTTATGAATGCATGTTATGAATGCTTTCACACAGTTAGATGTTTGATAATCCTTGCAGTATGCACTAGAAACACATAATACTATACTAGACTAAATTACACTAGGCTAACATTAGCACTGCATCACATTAGACTATCACTATACTATACTAGACTAAATTACACTAGGCTAACATTAGCACTGCATCACATTAGACTATCACTATACTATACTAGACTAAATTACACTAGGCTAACATTAGCACTGCATCACATTAGACTATCACTATACTATACTAGACTAAATTACACTCGGCTAACATTAGCACTGCACTACATTAGACTATCACTACACTATACTAAACTAAACTACACTCGGCTAACATTAGCACTGCATCACATTAGACTATCACTATACTATACTAAACTAAACTACACTCGGCTAACATTAGCACTGCATCACATTAGACTATCACTATACTATACTAGACTAAACTACACTAGGCTAACATTAGCACTGCATCACATTAGACTATCACTATACTATACTAGACTAAACTACACTCGGCTAGGATCATACTATACTAGACTGTCATTATCATTATACTATACTGGGCTTTACTATGCTATCATTATACTATTATAATATTATATTATTACATTATATTATATTATACATTATACTGTATGGTATATTACTAACAGTATACTACACTAGACTATCATTAACAGTATACTACACTACACTATAATTATCATTATACTATACCAGATTTTTATTAACAGTATACTATATTAGACTATTACATCATTATCATATATACCAGACTATAATTATACTGTACGGGACTATCATTACAATCATACTACACTAGACTATAATTAACAGTATACTACACTAGACTATAATTAACAGTATACTACACTAGACTATAATTAACAGTGTACTATATTAGACTATAATTTACAGTATACTATATGAGACTATTTGCCAAAGGTGAAAATCTCATTTATCCACATTAAAGTTTGTCTGTATATTTTCACTAACACATCTCACAACAGGTCTGTGTGTTTCACTATAACACATCTCACAACAGGTCTGTGTGTTTCACTATAACACATCTCACAACAGGTCTGTGTGTTTCACTATAACACATCTCACAGCAGGTCTGTGTGTTTCACTATAACACATCTCACAACAGGTCTGTGTGTTTCACTATAACACATCTCACAACACGTCTGTGTGTTTCACTATAACACATCTCACACAGGTCTGTGTGTTTCACTAACACATCTCACAGCAGGTCTGTGTGTTTCACTATAACACATCTCACAACAGGTCTGTGTGTTTCACTAACATCTCACAACAGGTCTGTGTGTTTCACTAACACATCTCACAGCAGGTCTGTGTGTTTCACTATAACACATCTCACAACAGGTCTGTGTGTTTCACTAACACATCTCACAACAGGTCTGTGTGTTTCACTATAACACATCTCACAACAGGTCTGTGTGTTTCACTAACACATCTCACAGCAGGTCTGTGTGTTTCACTATAACACATCTCACAACAGGTCTGTGTGTTTCACTAACACATCTCACAACAGGTCTGTGTGTTTCACTATAACACATCTCACAACAGGTCTGTGTGTTTCACTATAACACATCTCACAACAGGTCTGTGTGTTTCACTAACATCTCACAACAGGTCTGTGTGTTTCACTATAACACATCTCACAACAGGTCTGTGTGTTTCACTAACATCTCACAACAGGTCTGTGTGTTTCACTAACACATCTCACAACAGGTCTGTGTGTTTCACTATAACACATCTCACAACAGGTCTGTGTGTTTCACTATAACACATCTCACAACAGGTCTGTGTGTTTCACTATAACACATCTCACAGCAGGTCTGTGTGTTTCACTATAACACATCTCACAACAGGTCTGTGTGTTTCACTAACACATCTCACAACAGGTCTGTGTGTTTCACTATAACACATCTCACAACAGGTCTGTGTGTTTCACTATAACACATCTCACAACAGGTCTGTGTGTTTCACTATAACACATCTCACAACAGGTCTGTGTGTTGTACACAAGGGATGTGAATGCACCTGCTACACAAAATAACCAAATTCCTTCCCTTGCGTAGACATGTGTTTGTGTGTGTGTGTGTGTGTGTGTGTGTGTGTGTATATATGTGTATTTGTGTGTGTGTGCGTGTGTGTGTGTGTTACATGCTAAAGAATACCTTCATTTTCAATAGTGTCGACTGCATCATTAACCAGTCGAATGACTGTCACTATGGACGCTTGGAGAAAGAAATGTAAAAACAGGTCAGAAACACTGATTCCTACCACACACACACACACACATACACACACATACACACCACACACACACATACACACACACACACACACACACCACACACACACATACACACCACACACATACGGATGCACACATCCGCATACACACACAGGGCAAAATAAAGGTCACTACCACACACAGGTGTGAGTGAGGGGACATTAGTCACATATGTTGTTACTACTCATGAGAAAGTACACAAGCATAAGAAAAGTTCTATAAGATAAATATATCTATAAATATATCTATAAATATATCTATATACGTAAATATTCCTCAGAACTGAGTTGGTCGTACAGTCAATACATTGTTTCACATGTAAACTGGGACAAGCACA
>PYXC01000544.1:360000-370000 GCA_015244755.2 Tenualosa ilisha
AAGTCCAGCGGCCGCCACACTGAGATTGCACCTAGACACAAACACACACACACACACACACAGATGCACAAACACACACACAAACACACAGCCAGAAAGTAAGTAATGTGTGTGCATGTACATATGTGTGTGTGTGTATGTATGTGTGCATGCGTGTGTGTGTGTGTGTGTGTGTGTGTGTGTGTGTGTGTGTGTTGATGTGAATGCTGATGTGTCTGAGCTGGTTGCTGAGCTGGTTGCCATGACAAATGCTGTAACTGATGTTTGCACATTGAAGATGTGTGTGTGTGCGTGTGTGTGTGTGTGTATGTGTGTGTACACGTGTGCGTGTGTGTGTGCACCTGTGTTGATGTGAATGCTGAAGTGTCCGAGCTGGTTGCCATGGCGAATGCTGTAGTAGATGTCTGCGTTGGTTCCGATGTCTTTGCTGGCTGCATAAACACGCAGAACTTCCGTTCCCACGGCAACGTCCTCGGGCAGCGCTGTCAGGTAGTCGCGGCGCTCGAAGACGGGTGGGTTGTCGTTGACGTCCAACACGTTGACCGTTAGGTTGGCCTGAGCTGACAGCGCTGGATCACCCTGATCGCTCGCCAACACACACACACGCCACGCCGCACGATGCTCTCGGTCCAACGCACGCTCCAGAGATAACACCCCCGACTCAGCATCCAGCGCAAACACACCCTCCGAGTCCAGCAGGGAGTACACCACACGACCACCTGCACCTACACACACACACACACACACACACTACAACATTAGAACAGTAGGGAGTACACCGCAGGACCACCTGCACCTACACACACACACACACATACACACACACACACACACACACTACAATATTAGAACAGTAGGGAGTACACCACACGACCACCTGCACCTACACACACACACACACACACACACACACACACACACACACACTACAACATTAGAACAGTAGGGAGTACACCACACGACCACCTGCACCTACACACACACACACACACACACACACACACACACACACACACACACTACAATATTAGAACAGTAGGGAGTACACCGCACGACCACCTGCACCTACACACACACACACACACACACACACACACTACAACATTAGAACAGTAGGGAGTACACCACACGACCACCTGCACCTACACACACACACACACACACACACACACACTACAACATTAGAACAGTAGGGAGTACACCGCACGACCACCTGCACCTACACACACACACACACACACACACACACACTACAACATTAGAACAGTAGGGAGTACACCGCACGACCACCTGCACCTACACACACACACACACACACACACTACAACATTAGAACAGTAGGGAGTACACCGCAGGACCACCTGCACCTACACACACACACACACACACACACTACAACATTAGAACAGTAGGGAGTACACCACATGACCAGCTGCATCTACACACACACACACACACACACACACACACACTACAATATTAGAACAGTAGGGAGTACACCGCACGACCACCTGCACCTACACACACACACACACACACACACACACACACACACACTACAACATTAGAACAGTAGGGAGTACACCGCACGACCACCTGCACCTACACACACACACACACACACACACACACACACACTACAACATTAGAACAGTAGGGAGTACACCACACGACCACCTGCACCTACACACACACCACACACACACACACACACACACACACACACACCACTACAACATTAGAACAGTAGGGAGTACACCGCAGGACCACCTGCACCTACACACACACACACACACACACACACACACACTACAATATTAGAACAGTAGGGAGTACACAACACGACCACCTGCACCCACACACACACACACACACACACACACACACACACACACACACACACACACACACTACAACATTAGAACAGCAGGGAGTACACCACATGACCACCTGCATCTACACACACACACACACACACACACACACACACACACACTACAACATTAGAACAGCAGGGAGTACACCACACGACCACCTGCACCTACACACACACACACACACACACACACACACACACACACACACACACACACACTACAACATTAGAACAGTAGGGAGTACACCACACGACCACCTGCACCTACACACACACACACACACACACACACACACACACACTACAACATTAGAACAGTAGGGAGTACACCGCACGACCACCTGCACCTACACACACACACACACACACACACACACACACACACACACTACAACATTAGAACAGTAGGGAGTACACCACACAACCACCTGCACCTACACACACACACACACACACACACTACAACATTAGAACAGTAGGGAGTACACCACATGACCAGCTGCACCTACACACACACACACACACACACACACACACACACACACTACAACATTAGAACAGTAGGGAGTACACCACATGACCACCTGCACCTACACACACACACACACACACACACACACACACACACACACTACAACATTAGAACTGCTTTGGCTAGAACTGCAGAATACTATCTGCACATGTGAAGCACCGGCATGAACTCTGAGCGGAGATCTAGCGCTGAAAATAGAACATCAGGAAGTGACCTGTTTAAGACGGCAGGGAGCCGCGTATTTGTGAAGGCGGGACCAGGAGACACGTTTTGATTTGATGAACAAGCACAACTCAATAAAGAGAGAGGAGGACAGCCAGTACATCATAGACTGTCTTTAACACCTGTACACACCATTTGTTAACGTTGATACGAATGAATCTATTTATTTATTCATTTACACAGTTCCAGCCTACTTTAACCCCTGTGTGTGTATGTGTGTGTGTGTGTGTACGTCTGTGTGTGTGTGTATGTGTGTACGTGTGTGTGTATGTGTGTGTGTGTGTTTGTGTGCCTTACCAAGGTCGGGATCCATGGCCTGTATGCGAGTGATGAGGGCTTTGGTGGGTGTGTTCTCATAGACACTGGCAGTCAACTCTGATTGGCCAAACTGAGGGGCGTGGTCATTGACATCCAGCAGGGTGATTGACACGTCTGCACTGCAAGAGAGCCCGCCCCCATCAGTTGCCACAGCAACCAACTTGTAATGGGGTGTGGTCTCCCGATCCAACTCCACTGCCGTCTTCAGGTCTCCTGAGAATGTTAACACATAAAACACACACACACACACACACACCCACATACACACACACACAAACACCATTTACACCCACACACCCACAAAACATTGACCACCCACACCAAATATGTACACAAATAAATATAATAATGATACACACTTTTACATTGAGTACTAGATAGACACGAGAGACAGACATGTGTCACACACACACAGACCTGTGTGTGTGTGCAGGCTGAAGTTGTGTGCTCCCTCTCCACTGAGTGTGTATCGGATCTGTGCGTTGGCATCTGCATCTGCATCCGCCGCTTTGACCCGCAGCAACACCGAGCCCACTGACACATCCTCCAGCACGGACAGACTGTACAGGGCCTACACACAAACACACACACACACACAGAGCTGTTTTCTCACTTGCTTTATGAGTGTGTGCATGTGTGTATGTGTGTATGATGAATGTGTGTGTGTGTGTGTGCATGTACATGTGCGTGTGTGTGACCCCCATGGGTCATGGCAGGCATGGACTGGCGATTTGCGGGCAATGCCCGGCGGGCCGACACACACTTCTGGGCCGAGGCTGTCATAATGGAATCAAAAATATAGAGGAATATTATAAATATTCTTATCAGCCACCACAGTGTTTTAGACACGAAACGCGGCCCATCGGTTGATTTTCTTGAAGGACTAGGACTGGGCAAGTCCAATGAAATCTCTTAGCCATGAAGGAAATTTCCGGCCTCTCCTCACCTCGCCCTCGACCAAGGAATGGAGCACTGAATTCCGAGGGGAGAGAGACGGGCGGTTTGTGGGAACGGATAATAAAGCACAGAAGTCCAAGGAGGACGCAGAGACGTCGAGAGAAAAAGGCTCAAAAGCCTTCAAGTGGACGGAGCAAAATGGGCCAAAATCACAGATGTGTTTGCAGCAGCAGAAGCAGACCCATGGAGTGCACAGTGTCAGAGTGCAGCAGACCCGTGGAGTGCACAGTGTCAGAGTGCAGAAGACCCGTGGAGTGCACAGTGTCAGAGTGCAGCAGACCCATGGAGTGCACAGTGTCAGAGTGCAGGAGACCCATGGAGTGCACAGTGTCAGAGTGCAGAAGACCCATGGAGTGCACAGAAGAGTGCAGAAGACCCATGGAGTGCACAGTGTCAGAGTGCAGAGGACCCATGGAGTGCACAGTGTCAGAGTGCAGAAGACCCACAGTGTCAAATGGGCGATTTCCTTGAGGAACTTGACACTCTGCTTTCTTCCATCCCTGAGCATGACTGTCCCATGCTTGTTCTCGGTGATATGAACATCCACTTAGACAATCCAGGTTCTGCAGAATTCCTATCTCTGATGGACTCCTTTGAGCTACAGCGGGTTCACAGCCCTCCGACTCACAAAGCCGGTAAGGAACTTGATCTCATTTTCACCAGGAAATGCGCCGCTACTTTACAGACAGTTACTCCTCTACATCTATCTGACCATTACTTTATTCAGTTCAAGGTTTCCCTCTGTCAGCAACCATCTGCTCCTACTCCCTCTGTCTCTGTCCGTCGCAATCTCCGGAATCTATCTCCTACTCACTTTTCCTCCTTGGTGGCGTCTGCTCTACCACCGTCTAGAAGTTTCTCTTCTTTTGAGGTTGATGACGCCACAGAGTCACTCTGTTCTACGCTGAGATTCTGCTTGGATCGTGTGTGCCCTCTGTCTACCAGACCCGCACGACCCACCCAGTCTCATGCGTGGCTTAATGACTCACTTCGGTCAATGCGCACTAACCTCAGAGCTGCTGAAAGGAAATGGCACAAAACTAAGAATTCGGCCGATCTAGCACAATTCCAAGTACTACTATCTTCCTTCTCATCCAGTGTCACAGCTGCGAAAAAGGCTTTCTATCATGACAAGATTAACAACGCCACGGACACCAAGAAACTCTTTTCCACCTTTAAATCTTTACTAAACCCACCTCCTCCACCTCCTCCAACTAACCTCACAGCTGACACTTTTGCTGCATTCTTCACTAACAAAGTTGCAGCTATTAGTAGTCAGTTCTCAAACCAATCTACACAGGTTCCTTCTCCTAGCCTCTCTACACCAACTGCTTCCTTTTCTTCTTTCACTCCTCTCTCCGAGGCAGAGGTGTCTAAGCTTCTCACAGACAGCCGGCCTACCTCTTGTCTTCTGGATCCTATCCCAACAACCCTTCTTCAGGCCATAACCCCCACAATTGTGACAGCAACCACACATGTGGTCAATGCGTCACTAACTAGGGGTACATTTCCCACTGCCTTCAAACAAGCCCAGGTAACACCATTGCTCAAAAAACCATCCCTCGCTCCCACTCAAGTGGAGAACTACCGGCCTGTCTCTCTTCTTCCCTTCCTTTCCAAAGCCATTGAACGAGCTGTCTTTAAACAGGTCACAGGATTTCTCACTCAGAACAACCTCCTTGACTCCAACCAATCCGGCTTCAGAAGTGGCCACTCCACTGAAACGGCGCTTCTGTCTGTGACGGAAGCACTAAAAGAGGCCAGAGCGGCAGGTCAGTCCTCAGTGCTCATCCTGCTGGACCTATCAGCAGCATTTGACACGGTCAACCACAGCATCCTACTGGACAGGCTGACCAACATTGGGATTGATGGCACAGTGCACTCCTGGTTCAAGTCCTATCTTACTGGACGGTCGTTCAACGTATCGTGGCTAGGACAGACATCGGCACTTCACCAACTCACCACAGGAGTACCCCAAGGATCTGTGCTGGGGCCCCTTCTCTTCGCACTGTACATCACCTCGCTGGGCTCAATCATCCACTCCCATGGCTTCTCTTACCACTGCTATGCGGATGATACCCAGCTCTATCTGTCCTTTCCGCCGGACGACTCCACGGTGTCATCGCGGATCTCGGACTGTCTCTCCGATATATCTGCATGGATGAAAGGACATCACCTCCAACTAAATCTCTCCAAAACTGAACTGCTGGTCTTTCCAGCCAAACAAGCCATACACCACGACATCGGTATCAAGATCGACTCCCTGTCTGTTTCTCCCACCAAAGTGGCAAGAAACCTAGGTGTCATGATGGATGACCAACTGACCTTTGCAGATCACGTTGCCTCTGTGGCTCGGTCGTGCCGTTTTTCCCTATTCAACATAAGGAAGATCAGGCCGTACCTAACCCAACATGCAACCCAGCTCCTGGTTCAGACCCTGGTTATCTCTCGTCTTGACTACTGCAATGTCCTCCTATCAGGCCTACCAGCCTGTGCAGTGAGACCGCTACAGATGATCCAGAATGCAGCTGCACGTCTGGTCTTTAACCAGCCAAAAAGGGCACATGTCACACCTCTGTTCATTGAACTTCACTGGCTGCCCTTGGCTGCTCGCATTAAATTCAAGGCACTTATGTTGGCCTACAGGGTGAATGATGGCTCTGCTCCCATCTACTTGAATTCTCTTCTGAAGCCCTATGTCACCCGACGACCACTACGCTCCTCTAAGGAACGTTTTCTAGCACGGCCAACACCTTGTGCAGGTCGGTCCAGACTCTTCTCATATCTGGTTCCGCGCTGGTGGAATGACCTCCCAAGTGCTACCAGATCAACTGATACCCTCTCCACCTTCAAGAAACTCGTGAAGACTAAGCTCTTCCAAGAATATCTCCTGGCGTAAACTCTGAGAATGCACTTAATAATTTAATTTCTCTACATTGTGTTACACTATTGCACTTTCAACTTAAAACAGCGCAGATTCTATGTTGGCAATATGCACTCCTTGTTAGTTCATTGTGTTGTAGCTTGAATGTTATCCTCTTTTGTAAGTCGCTTTGGATAAAAGCGTCTGCTAAATGCCTAAATGTAAATGTAAATGTCAGAGTGCAGGAGACCCATGGAGTGCACAGTGTCAGAGTGCAGAAGACCCGTGGAGTGCACAGTGTCAGAGTGCAGCAGACCCGTGGAGTGCACAGTGTCAGAGTGCAGCAGACCCGTGGAATGCACAGTGTCAGAGTGCAGAAGACCCATGGAGTGCACAGTGTCAGAGTGCAGAAGACCCATGGAGTGCACAGTGTCAGAGTGCAGAAGACCCATAGAGTGCACAGTGTCAGAGAGCAGAAGACCCATGGAGTGCACAGTGTCAGAGAGCAGAAGACCCATGGAGTGCGCGGTGTTGGGGTGTAGCAGACCCATGGAGTGCGTGGTGTCGGGGTGTAGAAGAAGACCCATGGAGTGCACGGTGTCGGGGTGTAGCAGACCCATGGAGTGCGCGGTGTCGGGGTGCAGAAGACCCATGGAGTGCGCGGTGTCGGGGTGCAGAAGGCCCATGGAGTGCACGGTGTCGGGGTGGCACACAGTAGTTATTCAGGTTGATTGGGAGGAGGAGCAGAGAGACATGACCCAACAGGAACAGATCGAGGAGGTCAGAATAGCTACTCTTGGCCCGGTAAGAAGCCATGATGTCAGCCAAATAAAGAGGGACTTGTAGGGAGGCAGAGGGCTGGTGTGAGTGTGTGTGTGTCACTCTCGATTGCCATGCATTTGATGTTGATTTCATGCAGTATAATGAGATGATAAACTGTTTCATAATGAGATGATAAACTATTATAATGAGATGATAAACTGTTTCATAATGAGATGATAAACTATTATAATGAGATGATAAACTGTGTTTCCTTGCGTTCGTAGCTTCCACAACAGCAATGCTAACAAAAAACGACAAGGAATTCTTGAGACACGAAAATACTGTAGTTTCTACCGAGGCCTGTTTAATACCGCAACAAACAGCCCAGTCGCAGACAAACGAACGTAAGAAAACGAGCTCTGTGTTGCCATGCTGGCTGACTGGACCTGCTGAGTCAGTGGCTCACATTTTCTTCCTCGAACTTCGTTGATAGAAGTTCCTTATCTTGATCTGTTTTTAATAAACGTGCAGCACACACAGGGATCCTAGAAGCTGCATGATGGCTGCTGCAGACAGTCTACTTTTGACAAATGGTAACCATGGGAACGTCAGCTGGAGTTCCTGGTGCGTGATGCGGCTTGTGAGAGGAACGGAATGGGAGTGGTTCTTCAGGATGGACGGGAAGGGATGGGAGTGAACATCCACTCTGGTCACCCTCTAGTGTGTGTGTATAAGTATGTGTGTATGTATGTATATATATGTGTGTGTGTGCATGTGTATGTATGTGCCTGTGTGTGTGCGTATGTATATGTATGTATGTGCATAAATGTGTGTGTGTTTATAAATGTATGTGTCGGTCAGTGTCAAAGGAACAGGCCCTGCGAAATTTGGGTAAGAATCATGAGAGTGTGTGTGTGCGTGTGTGTGTGTGTGTCAATACCTGCTCACACACAGGGCTGTTGTCGTTGGCGTCTGTAACCGTGACGTCCACGCTCACAGTGGAGGCATGAAGGCCATCGGTTGCCGTGATGTTGATGATGTAATGATCCCGCTGTTCTCTGTCCAGAGAGTTCCGCACGTACAGCTTCCACTCATTCTGGACTAGACCCAGACCAAACACACCTGCACTGTCTCCACCTACACACACACACACACACACACACACACACACACACACACACACACACAGAGTTATATATATGACCCAGACCAAACACACCTGCACTGTCTCCACCTACACACACACACACACACACACACACACACACACACACACAGAGTTATATATATGACCCAGACCAAACACACCTGCACTGTCTCCACCTACACACACACACACACACACACACACACACACACACACAGAGTTATATATATGACCCAGACCAAACACACCTGCACTGTCTCCACCTACACACACACACACACACACACACACACACACACACACAGAGTTATATATATGACCCAGACCAAACACACCTGCACTGTCTCCACCTACACACACACACACACACACACACACACACACACAGAGTTATATATATGACCCAGACCAAACACACCTGCACTGTCTCCACCTACACACACACACACACACACACACACACAGAGTTATATATATGACCCAGACCAAACACACCTGCACTGTCTCCACCTACACACACACACACACACACACACACACACACACAGAGAGTTATATATATGACCCAGACCAAACACACCTGCACTGTCTCCACCTACACACACACACACACACACACACAGAGTTATATATATGACCCAGACCAAACACACCTGCACTGTCTCCACCTACACACACACACACACACACACACACACACACACAGAGTTATATATATGACCCAGACCAAACACACCTGCACTGTCTCCACCTACACACACACACACACACACACACACACACACACAGAGTTATATATATGACCCAGACCAAACACACCTGCACTGTCTCCACCTACACACACACACACACACACACACACACACACACACACACACACAGAGTTATATATATGACCCAGACCAAACACACCTGCACTGTCTCCACCTACACACACACACACACACACACACACACACACAGAGAGTTATATATATGACCCAGACCAAACACACCTGCACTGTCTCCACCTACACACACACACACACACACACACACACACACACAGAGTTATATATATGACCCAGACCAAACACACCTGCACTGTCTCCACCTACACACACACACACACACACACACACACACACACAGAGTTATATATATGACCCAGACCAAACACAGCTGCACTGTCTCCACCTACACACACACACACACACACACACACACAGAGTTATATATATGACCCAGACCAAACACACCTGCACTGTCTCCACCTACACACACACACACACACACACACACACACACACACAGAGTTATATATATGACCCAGACCAAACACAC
>PYXC01000544.1:372500-377500 GCA_015244755.2 Tenualosa ilisha
TGCGTTAATCACACACACACACTCACACACACACACAGAGTGAAGTGTGACACACTTTACCAGAGCAGTGAAGGACACCTGAGCCATGGATGTGGACACACACACACACACACACACACACTGATGTGGAAATGGGACTGTGATATCCCATAGGAACTGTTGTTTTATGAATGTCACTAATTTAATGAAAAATAATTAATTAAACGCCAGTGAATTATTGAATAATTATTAGGGCTAATTAATGCTAATTAATGCCTCACTCATAGCTGGGCATGTCCCAAAATCTGTCAAGACTTATTAAACCATCTATTGAAAAACCTAATCTTGATCCGGATGTCCTGGCTATTACCGACCAATATCTAACCTCCCATTTCTATCAAAAACACTTGAAAAAATAGTGTCTATACAGATCTGTAGCTTCTGAAATGACAATAATATCCAGGAAACCTTCCAGTCAGGCTGCAGAGCTAATCATAGCACAGAATCAGCCCTAGTGAAGGTCTTCAATGACCTCCTTATCGCATCTGATAATGGATATATATCAGTATTAATCCTATTGGGTCTTAGTGCCGCCTTTGACACTACTGACCACGGCAATCTCAGAATTATTCCTGCGAATGAACGAGTTGGCGTTTGGTCCTGGGTCGACTTACCAGTGATGTGGTAGGTAACTTGGCGGTTGCTAGGGGAACTGTCGTCATCTCGTGTGTTTATCACTGTGACAACCTCCCCTGGGGGGTCACTCTCCCTCACGCTGCCATGGTAACGCGTCTGCAGAAACACTGGAGGATTGTCATTGATGTCACTCACAGCCACGGTAACAGTTGTTGAGGACGACAGGCTGAAAGGTTCGCCCAAGTCCCACGCCCACACCGTCAGCAAGTGGGTGGGGCTTAACTCATGGTCCAGCCCACCCAGTGTGCTGATCCAACCGGAGCTCTTGTCAATCACAAACAAAGCCCTGACCCCTGCTGGCACTTGATTGGGTGGAGTCAGACTATAGATCACCTGACCGTTAGCGGCCCAGTCAGGGTCCTCCGCTTGCACCTGGATGACAGGTGTCCCTGGGGACGTGTCCTCAGGCAGGCTGGTGTGGTAGGAGGCGGCCTGGAACATGGGGGCGTGGTCATTGATGTCCAGAACTCTCACCTCCACCTCCACCCCTGTCACCACAGCAACAGGCACCTGCGCCAGGGAGGCGGAGACTCGAAAGCGGAAGGCGGGCACTCTCTCGCGGTCCAGTGCCTGGTCGAGTTTCAGAGCCCCTGACAGGCTGTCAATCACAAACACGCTATCATGATTGCTCTCCTCCGTCTGGCCAGTCACAACACTCAACACCACACCAGGGGGTGCGGCCTGCAGTTTGACCACTCCCACAGTGGCTCCAATGGGTGTGTCCTCTGTGACGGTGAAAGAGAACTGTGGTTGGCTGAAGCTGAGCTGGGGGGCGTGGCTAGGAAGCACATGCACATAGACTGGCGTTAGCGCGTGTCGGGCCGGAGTCCCACCATCCTCTGCCTTCACGAAGAATGACAAGACTCCGCCCTCAAATGCCTCCAGTCCCGCCCCTGCACGAGTCACCAGCCAACCGCTGTCCACATCAATGTCCAGCAACGCTGTGATTGGCTGGCTGGCCTCACTGTAAAGGCTGTAAGCCAATCGGCCATTAGAACCTTGGTCTGCATCTGTGGCCAGGACCTGCAGATTAGGAAAATAGGATTAGAGTACACACACACACACACACACACACACACACACACCACACGTACACCACACACACAGACCACACACACACATACACACACACACACACACCACACATACACCACACACACACACCACACACACACCACACACACACACACACACACCACACACACACCACACACACACCACACACACACACACACCACACACACATACACACCACACACACACCACACACACATACACGCCACACACAAACACACACACACACACACACACCACACACACACACACACCACACACACATACACACCACACACACACACACACACACACAAACACACACACACACACACACACACACACCACACACACACACACACACACACACACACATACACACACACACACACACACCACACACACACACACACACACACACACACATACACACCACACAGACACACACACACACACACACACACCTACCTGTGTGAGCAGAGAGGCATCAGGAGTGTTTGCTCTCACACTGACTCGATACTCGTTGGCACAGAACTGAGGCGCATTGTCGTTTTCGTCCAAAATGGCCAGCCGCACGTTGCTGTAGCCATGACGACCGCCTCCATCTTCCGCAGCGACCGTGAAGGTCAGCTCGTTACCCAGCTGCTCCCGGTCCAGACGTGTCACCGTGGTTACCAGCCCGGCAACCGCATCCACACTTACCCACTGCTGCACCATCTCCGTTAGCAACCAGTAGCGCACCTGGCCCAGCAGTCCGGGGTCAGCGTCCAACGCACGCACAACTGTGACCTTTGACCCTGGAGGGGCATTCTCACTGACCTGGCCCTCATAGGTGCGCTGGGTGAAGGAGGGGGTGTGTCGGTTCAGTCTGTCCACACCCACATGCACCTGAGCTCCTCCCGTCATCACGCCATCTGACACGCCCACCTCCAGCACCAGCACGTCGTCATGCCGACGGGACCCTGGCCATGCCTCGCCCACTGTCAGGACTCCGCTCAGGGGGTGGAGCTTAAACAGCCCATGCTCGTCACCTGACAGCAGAGAGTATCTAAGGGGCGTGGCCTGCCCGTCAGCATCTGATGCCCACACACGAGTCACTGTTTGTCCAGGCTCCGCCCCCTCACTGACCCGGGCTTCATAGAGCAGCTGGCCGAATTGTGGCGCGTTGTCGTTGACGTCAGCGATCTCCACAGTGACGGTTGCCGTGGCGTCGCGTGGTGGGAAGCCCTGGTCGTGAGCGCGGATGTGAAGGGTCACGTGAGGGGTCGTCTCTCGGTCCAGACGCCGCGCGGTCAACAGCAGCCCGCTCACGCTGTCCAGATGGAACCAGTCCCAGCCCACGGCGCCTCCTTCAGGCAGCAGCTGGTAGCGAACAACACCATTCTTCTCTGAGTCTGGGTCCACTGCCTGCACCTGCGCACACACACACACACACACACACACACACACACCACACACACACACACACACACACGCATTTGGCATGGTTATTTTACATGCCTGTCACACACACACCCACGCTAACTTGTATGACTGGGATTCTAGTGATGGAGCTCTCACACACAAACACACACATGCACACACACACACACACACACACACACACCTTTTTTTTTTTTTTTTTCCCCATTCAGTGAATGTTGTATGAATGCAGATGTGTGCAATATGGTTGATCTGTTTGTGCATTGTGTGTGTTGTGTGTGTTGTGTGTATTGCGTGTTTTGTGTGTATTGTGTGTGTTGTGTGTGTTGTGTGTATTGTGTGTATTATGTGTGTTGTGTGTGTTGTGTGTGTTGTGTATATTGTGTGTGTTGTGTGTGTTGTGTGTATTGTGTGTATTGTGTGTGTTGTGTGTATGATGTGTATTGTGTGTATTGTGTGCATTGTGTGTGTTGTGTGTATGATGTGTATTGTGTGTATTGTGTGTGTGTGTGTGTGATGTGTATTGTGTGTATTGTGTGTGTTGTGTGTATTGTGTGTATGATGTGTATTGTGTGTATTGTGTGTGTTGTGTGTATTGTGTGTGTTGTGTGTATTGTGTGTATTGTGTGTGTTGTGTGTATGATGTGTATTGTGTGTATTGTGTGTGTGTGTGTATGATGTGTATTGTGTGTATTGTGTGTGTGTGTATGATGTGTATTGTGTGCGTGTGTATGATGTGTATTGTGTGTATTGTGTGTGTTGTGTGTATTGTGTGTATTGTGTGTGTTGTGTGTATTGTGTGTATTGTGTGTGTTGTGTGTACTGTGTGTGTTGTGTGTATTGTGTGTGTTGTGTGTATTGTGTGTGTTGTGTGTATGATGTGTATTGTGTGTATTGTGTGTGTTGTGTGTATGATGTGTATTGTGTGTATTGTGTGTGTGTGTGTGTGTGTGTATGATGTGTATTGTGTGTATTGTGTGTATTGTGTGTGTTGTGTGTGTGTGTGTATGATGTGTATTGTGTGTATTGTGGGTGTGTGTATGATGTGTATTGTGTGTATTGTGTGTGTTGTGTGTATTGTGTGTATTGTGTGTGTTGTGTGTATTGTGTGTATTGTGTGTGTTGTGTGTGTGTGTATGATGTGTATTGTGTGTATTGTGTGTGTGTGTATTGTGTGTGTGTGTATGATGTGTATTGTGTGTATTGTGTGTGTTGTGTGTATTGTGTGTATTGTGTGTATTGTGTGTGTTGTGTGTATTGTGTGTATTGTGTGTGTTGTGTGTATTGTGTGTATTGTGTGTGTTGTGTGTATGATGTGTACGCTGCTGGACACCTTCATTTCCTTCGGGATTAATAAAGTAACTCTACTCTACTCACACACACACACACACGCACACGCACACACACACACGCACACGCACACACACATACACAAACACAAACACACACACACACACACACACACACTAACCTTCATGTGTCATGCCGTACAACTCTCTCTCTCTCAATATTTATATATATATATTTATACACATATATGTATGCCCAAATTACACATTTGCTTTCTGATGTGTGAGCCTGGCCTAATTCACTATTTTCCTCTGTCCACAATTTATCTTTGCTGAGTGTCATCCCTGCCTCATTCCGGCGGACTCCTCTCACCCTCCCCTCCTGAGTGGACTACAACCAACACTACGGGAGGCCCATGCCAGGACCGACTCCCCATCACAGAGGACCTTCCTGACGCCGATGCTGGGCCCGACTCCCCTTCCTGAGGCTTTGTGATTGACCCCCCATGACCCATCTCACTCCTTCGAGTTTGTCACTATGTCTGGCCGTTGCTACATTGT
>PYXC01000544.1:382500-400000 GCA_015244755.2 Tenualosa ilisha
CCTTGTCCAGGGCAGTGACAGTGAGGACAGCTGTTCCAATGGCAGCAGACTCAAACACCTGTCCATCATACATCGCCATGGTGAAGGTGGGGGCGTGGTCATTGATGTCCTCTACTCCAATGAGAACACGAGTCAGAGCCTTCCTGTACGGAAACTCCTCTTCCTTCACCTGGTACACAGAGAGAGTGTGTGTGTTAGTAGTGTCTTTGCGTGTGTGTGTACGTGTGTGTGTATATGTGTGTGTACGTGTGTGCAGGGCCACTGACAGGGACTAAATATTCTGAATGCCCCCCCCGCCCCCCCCCGGACAAAATACTCTGAATGTATGGCAATTCTCACACCCTGACATGTGACACACTCTGACATGGCACACTCTGACATGACACACTCTGACATGTGACACACTCTGACATGACACACTCTGACATGACACACTCTGACATGTGACACACTCTGACATGTGACACACTCTGACATGACACACTCTGACATGACACACTCTGACATGTGACACACTCTGACATGACACACTCTGACATATGACACTCTGACATGTGACACACTCTGACATATGACACACTCTGACATGTGACACACTCTGACATGACACACTCTGACATGTGACACACTCTGACATGACACACTCTGACATGACACACTCTGACATATGACACTCTGACATGTGACACACTCTGACATATGACACACTCTGACATATGACACACTCTGACATGTGACACACTCTGACATGACACACTCTGACATGTGACACACTCTGACATGTGACACACTCTGACATGACACACTCTGACATATGACACTCTGACATGTGACACACTCTGACATATGACACTCTGACATGACACACTCTGACATGTGACACACTCTGACATGACACACTCTGACATGTGACACACTCTGACATGACACACTCTGACATATGACACTCTGACATGTGACACACTCTGACATGTGACACACTCTGACATATGACACTCTGACATGTGACACACTCTGAATTTGGCTGCTAATGTACCCATTCTTGTACACATTGTTTTTAAGCCTTTTAATTGTGGTTATCAAATGATTTAATGGCCAGTCTGTTTAATATGAGGTGCTCAGTGTGACTGCTACCCCCTCATCTGTATTAACATGAATGGCGTGACTTGGTTGGGACTTATTTTGAGCCCAGCTGGGTTGGGTTACTTTACGGGGCTGGGAAACGTTGGCTGCGCTGTGTCTTATCTGGCTCTGCCCTGCCTTTGCTAGTATCTGCATCATCAGAGTTAAAGTATCGACTCAGTGAATCCCAAAGGCTCCTGGTTTCTTCTCTTTTTCTCCCCGACTCAAACTGAGACATGTTGGCAAACTGAAGCGCTAATTATGTTGCATTTTTGATCAAAGGCCAAACCATTTTTGTGTTGGGGGTGGCAGGAGGATTTTTGATCCCTATTTCAATGACAACAAAGGTGAAAACAACTAGAAATAATTTCTTTAACGCAAATATTATACATGTCTTCCACAAATAGGCATATTTTAACATAACATAGAATATTTATTCAGCAATTTCATGAGGGCCCAGTTCTGGGCCTCTCCTGTCCTGGTACAACATACCCGTTTGTCCTCCCCAGTCGGCCCCCATGTGTGTGAGTGCTTGTAGTGTCTTTGTGTGTGTGTGTGTGTGTGTCTTGGTGGGGTGCCAGTTGTGTCTGTGTGTGTGTGTGAGGTGGCGAGGTGGAGGCAAAGATTAAATCCATCAAACCAAACTGGTCACCTCGACGGCTGTTATCCCACTTCTGTCCCGTCTGTATTTAGAACACAATTTGATCTAGAACTTTCTTTATATTTAGGAGTCATGTGCATGAACTACAGAAACTAACCTATTACAGCTACCTCTATGGGGGGAAAGTACAGTGTCATATACTTTACTACGGTTGTTATGGTTACCATTCATAAGCCCTTAATGGAACAGTAAACTTCAAGGGAGATAAGCATACATATGAGCAGGCAAGAGTCCAGTCCTTGATATAGAGAATACAAATATACTGGGGGCAAGAGTCCAGTCCTGGATATAGAGAATACAAATATACTGGGGGCAAGAGTCCAGTCCTGGATATAGAGAATACAAATATACTGGGGGCAAGAGTCCAGTCCTGGATATAGAGAATACAAATATACTGGGGGCAAGAGTCCAGTCCTGGATATAGAGAATACAAATATACTGGGGGCAAGAGTCCAGTCCTGGATATAGAGAAAAATCAATTGAAAAAGATGTTGAAACAGAGGAGTTGCACACATAGGAAGCAAGTGAGTGTCTGCTTATTTAGTTCTGTTCCTATTTTGCTAACTTGAAGCTGCTTTTGGATTATCTGTCTTGTGGGTGAAACCACCTGATTTGTAATACACCTACAAGCCATCAGAAGGTGTGAACTACTAGCACTGCTGGGTCATCAGAGAGCAATTGGTCGTTGGCCACTCCTATCAGGCCTATTGTTTCTGTCTGACTCTTGGTGGGCGGTCTTCTTTCTTAACCCTTAAAAACCTTGCTGCTCCCTGGAACCCCCAGAGGAGCTGCACACATAGGAATTGTCTCCAGTCGTCGCAGATTCCGCTTCTACAAACGGAAACGGAACCTTGCAAACTTCCACTCTAGACATCACGTCTCATCATCCACGAACAATCATGTCTCATCATTCACTGTCCTTGAGGAACTCTTTCTTCTATCCCTGAGCATGACTGTCCTATGCTTGTTCTCGGTGATATGAACATCCACTTAGATAATCCAGGCTCAGCGGACTTCCTATCTCTGATGGACTCCTTTGAGCTACAGCGGGTTTGCAGTCCTCCAACTCACAAAGCCAATAAGGAACTTGATCTCATTTTCACCAGGAAGTGCGCCACTATTTCGCAGACAGTTACTCCTCTACATCTACTTTATTCACCATTACTTTACTCAGTTCAAAGTTTCTCTTTGTCAGCAACCATCTGCTCCTACTCCCACTGTCTCTTTCTGTTGCAATCTCCAGAATCTATCTCCCTCTCACTTTTCCTCCTTGGTGGCGTCTGCTCTACCACCGTACAGAAGTTTCTCTTCTCTTGACGTTGATGATGCCACAGAGTCACTCTGTTCTACGCTGAGCTCCTGCTTGGATCGTGTGTGCCCTCTGTCTACCAGACCTGCTCAATCCACTCAGTCTCATGCGTGGCTTAATGACTCACTTCGTTCAATGCGCACTAACCTCAGAGTTGCTGGGAGGAAATGGCATAAAACTAATAATTCAGCCAATCTAACACATTTCCAGGCTCTGCTATCATCCTTCTCATCCAGTGTCACTTCTGCAAAAAAGGCTTTCTATCATGACAAGATTCACAATGCCACTGACACCAAGAAACTCTTCTCCACCTTCAAATCTTTACTAAATCCACCTCCTCCACCTCCTACAACTAACCTCACAGCTGACACTTTTGCTGCGTTCTTTATGAACAAAGTTGCAGCAATTAGTGGTCAGTTCTCTAACCAAACTACAGAGGTTCCTCCTGCAAGCCTCTCTAAACCAACTGCTTCCTTTTATTCTTTCCCTCCTCTCTCCGAGGCCGAGGTGTCTAAGCTTCTCACAGACAGCTGGTCTACCTCCTGTCTTCTGGACCCTATCCCAACAACCCTTCTTCAGGCCATAACCCCCACCATTGTGACAGCAACCACACATGTGGTCAATGCTTCATTAACTAGGGGTACATTTCCCACCACCTTCAAACATGCCCAGGTAACTCCGCTGCTCAAAAAAACATCCCTTGCTCCCATTTCAGTGGAGAACTACCGGCCTGTCTCTCTTCTTCCCTTCCTTTTCAAAACCATTGAACGAGCTGTCTTTAAACAGGTCACAGGATTTCTCACTCAGAACAACCTCCTCGACTCCAACCAATTCGGTTTCAGAAGTGGCCACTCCACTGAGACGGCGCTTTTGTCTGTGACGGAAGCATTAAAAGAGGCCAGAGCAGCAGGTCAATCCTCAGTACTCATCCTGCTGGACCTATCAGCAGCATTTGACACGGTCAACCATCACATCCTACTGGACAAGCTGACCAACATGGGTATTGATGGCACAGTGCACTCCTGATTCAAATCCTATCTTACTGGACTGTCGTTCAACGTATCATGGCTAGGACAGACATCGGCATTTCACCAGCTCACCACAGGAGTACCCCAAGGATCTGTGCTGGGGCCACTTCTCTTCGCATTGTACATCACCTCGCTGGGCTCGATCATCCACTCCCATGGCTTCTCTTATCACTTCTATGCTGATGATACCCAGCTCTATCTATCCTTTCTGCCTGACGACTCCATGGTGTCAACATGGATCTCGGACTGTCTTTCTGATATATCTACATGGATGAAAGGACTGCTGGTCCTCCCAGCCAAACAAGCCATACATCACAACATCAGCATCAAGATTGACTCCCTGTCTGTCTCTCCCACCAAAGTGGCAAGAAACCTAGGTGTCATGATTGATGACCAGCTCACCTTTGCAGATCATGTTGCCTCTGTGGCTCGGTCATGCCGTTTTTCCCTATTCAACATAAGGAATATCAGGCCGTACCTAACCCAACATGCAACCCAGCTGCCGGTACAGACTCTGGTTATCTCTCGCCTTGACTACTGCAATGCCCTTCTATCAGGTCTTCCAGCCTGTGCTGTGAGACCGCTACAGATGATCCAGAATGCAGCTGCACGTCTGGTTTTTAACCAGCCAAAAAGGGCACATGTCACACCTCTGTTCATCGAACTCCACTGGCTACCCTTGGCTGCTTGCATCAAATTCAAGGCACTAATGATGGCCTACAAGGTGATTGATGGCTCTGCTCCCATCTACCTGAATACTCTCCTGAAGCCCTATGTCACCTGCCAACCACCTCGCTCCTCTAAGGAACGTTATCTAGCACAGCCAACACCTTGCGCAGGTCAATCCAGACTCCTCACATGTTTGGTTCCACGCTGGAGGAATGACCTTCCAAGTGCTACCAGATCAACTGATACCCTCTCCACCTTCAAGAAACTCTTGAAGACCCAGCTCTTCCAAGAATATCTCCTGGCCTAAATGTTTGAAAATGCACTTAACATCTTATACTTAATTTCTCTTTTATACTGCACTTTTTATTACACTATCACACTTTCTATGTAAAATAGTGCAGTTTTTATGTTGGCAATATGCACTCTTTGTTAGTTTCTTAAATTGTATAGCAGCTTGAATGTTATCCTCTTTTTTAAGTCGCTTTGGATAAAAGCGTCTGCTAAATGCATAAATGAAATGTACATGTAAATGTTGTACTATAGTGTGTGTGTGTGGGGGAGGCAGTCCTTGATATATGGAAAAGAATAAAATTTGAAATAATATATAATGGGGGGGGGGGGGGGGGTGTGTAAGAGTTCAGTCTTGGCTTGGGTAGGGTAAGTAAAGTTTGATGTTCCATAGTGTAGGTACCGTCCCCAGATGCAGACTCATAATGAAGACATGTTGCCCCAGGGGTTCACTTCCTGGAGGTGCATGTGGTTATTGGCTGCCTTTGCTCTTGTGCTCTTGTACATTGGCTGAAGGTGAATGAGATTATGGCCTGATTTCCCCATCAGTGGTAGGTGGGCAGCACTGTTAGCATACATCAGGTCTATTGGCCTGGTTTTCCTTGTTGGAAAGTTCACAAATTGATAGAAGCCAGAGAGGGTGGAATCAAGTGTAACATGGTTGAAGTCACCAGAGATAGCAATAAAGGCATCTGTGTGTTTAGTTTGGAGCCTTGCAACTGTAGAGTGGATGGCGTCACACCCAGTGTCTGGTGGAGCACCTAGGGTGATGGAACATACACACAAACCATGGGGTGAGAAGACTCTCTCAGCATGTAGTATGGCCAGAGAATAACCGCTAGTAACTCCACATCCTTACAACACACAACCTCTCTGACTGTTACATACCCTGGGTTGCACCATCTGTTGCTGATGTATAACGCAAGGACACCACCCAGTTTGCCATCTCTGTCTGCTCCAACAGCAGAAAAACGGTAGCTCCACGTTAGCATCAGGGATGTTGCTAGTTAGCTATGTCTCAGTAAAACATAGCAAGCTACATTCCTTGTACAACCTCTGGTTTCTTACTCTCTTGTTAGCCAATGAGTTCACATTTCCCATCACTACTGATGGAACTGAGGGCTTGACTCTCCGCTGCTTCTCCCGACGCCGAGCTTTAACCCTAGCCCTAACCCTGACCCTGACCCTAACCCTAACCCTAGCCCTAGCCCTAACCCTAGCCCCAACCCTAACCCCTAACCCTAACCCTAGCTTTCACCTTAGAGCCCCTGTAGTCTGCAGCCCCTGTAGGACCACAGTTCCTCGGGGATGAGATCCATCGGAATCCTGCTGACATCACTACTTAGAGCTAACAGCTGGTTTCTTGTGTAAACAATTTTACAAGCCCAATTAAACCGTGGATTGAAATGTTTTTTTGGGGCTAAATCTTTGCCATCTTTGGCAAGGATAATTGATCTACAATAGATTTGTGATATTTGACATCACATGTAGGCTTCGTTCTAATTCACCCACGTTTAAGTAGCTATTTCTAAATTCAAGATTTATATGAAGGAGGGCACTACCATGCCTCATGTTCATGACAGCTCTTTGGTCTTGCACAAACTCTCCTAGTTCCTCAAAGCCAAGAATATGTGGGTGTGTTTATACTGGTTGACACTGAGGATGTGCTACCTATTGCTCTCGTGGTCGACTATGTGTGTGTGTGTGTGAGTGCATATGTGTGTGTGTGTATTTACCATGACACTGAGGATGTGCTGCGTGTTGCTCTCGTGGTCGAGTGTGTGTGTAGTGTGTATGGCTCCAGTGGAGGGGTCGATGCGGAACAGTCGTACGCTGGTGGGGTCAACACTTCCCTGGAGGGCAAAGGTCAGAGAGTGATGCTTGTCACGATCCGTCGCTGTCACCCGTAGCAACTCCGTCTCTGGGGGTGTGTCCTCGGTTACCATGACATCATACACAGACTGAGAGAAGACTGGAGGATTGTCATTACTGTCCAACACTGTAATGTAGACCTGAAACACAAAAACACACACACACACACATTACTGTGATGTAAACCCAGAACACACACATACACTCACACACACACACACACACACACACACACACACACACAGGTGCACACACACATACACACACACACACACACACACACACACACACACACACACACAGACACACACAGGTACACACACACACAGACAGGCACACACACACAGGTACACACACACAGGTGCACACACACACATACACACACACAGGTACACACACACACACACAAGTACACACACACACATAAACACACACACACACACACACAAAGGTGCACACACACACACACACACATACACATACAAAACCATCATACAAACACACACACACACATACACACTCAACACACAAACAGGTGTGCCTGTGTGTGTGTGTGTACCTGTGTGTGTATGGTATGTGTTCCATCTGTGGCCTCCACGGTGAGGTTGTAGAAGGTGGCCTGTTCTGCATCCAGAGGCTGTGTGATGATGATGGTTCCTGTGGCGCGGTTGCTCTCAAACACATGCTTCGCATCTCCATCTGTGCACACACACACACACACACACACACACACACACATGCACATACACACACACACATATAGACACACACACATACACACACACTTACAGAATTAAAAACAATATGTGCTGCAGAGCTATACATGTACCACACACACACATACACACAAAAACACACACAGGACTAGACATGTCACTGCATGCTAACAAACTATAGGCCTACTCACATATACATACATACAAGGCATAAAGGTGTGCACACACACACACACACACATGCACATACACACACACACACATAGACACACACACACACACACATGCACATACACACACACACATACACACACAGACACACATACACACACACATACACACACACACACATGCACACACACACACACACACATGCGCACACACACACATATACACACACACACACATGCACACACACACACACACAGATATACACACACACACACACGCACAAACACACACATGCACACACATGCACACACATGCACACACACACACACGCACATTTTCATACAGGCACATAGATGTGATTGGACAGCTTTCAACCTGTCAGCCAATCAGAGACATCCTTAGAGAACTTAAGGCAGTCAATCACAGCCCCTCCATCTGTGATGTCAGCTAAGGACACGCCCACAACGTCTCTGGTCTACGATCCTATTGGTGAATCCAACTTAAAGTGATAAGAGTTTTAGATCTTTCAGCCTAGAAGAATCAAATGTCCAAGACGTGATTGGTGTAGGAACTGTATGTGTCAGAGAATTATAAGCTAAACATATATTTTTACTAGTTTTCAAACAGAAGATGAATCAGAAGTTGACATGTCGAACAACTGTTCTCCATGACCAGACTAACCCTCAAAGCCCTCAAAGACTACTCAACACTTCAGATACCCCCACAATCAATTAAGATTCTCAACTCAACACTTCAACTACTCCCACAATCAATTAAGATTCTCAACTCAACACTTCAGATACCCCCACAATCAATTAAGATTCTCAACTCAACACTTCAACTACTCCCACAATCAATTAAGATTCTCAACTCAACACTTCAGATACCCCCACAATCAATTAAGATTCTCAACTCAACACTTCAAATACTCCCACAATCAATTAAGATTCTCAACTCAACACTTCAAATATTCCCACAATCAATTAAGATTCTCAACTCAACACTTCAAATACTCCCACAATCAATTAAGATTTTCAACTCAACACTTAAAATACTCCCACAATCAATTAAGATTCTCAACTCAACACTTCAACTACTCCCACAATCAATTAAGATTCTCAGCTCAACACTTCAGATACTCCCAAAAATAATTAAGATTCTCAACTCAACACTTCAGATACTCCCAAAATCAATTAAGATTCTCAGCTCAACACTTCAAACACTCCCAAAATCAATTAAGATTCTCACCTCAACAGATCTGTATGGCAGGACTACTTGTGCATTTATTGACAAGCCAACAAAACCAGCGAACTTTCCTGATACTGGGTTAACTAATGAGTGATTAATTGCTTCAGGTCAGGTAAAGTAGCCTTGTAATATTAGTTCTTGTAACATCAGAAACGAAATAGAACTTGACAAAAATGCCAAAGGACCAGATATTGTGTTTATTTTCACTGGGGGGGCGCTGTCATCAACTGGACACCTGACTAGACAGACAGACAATTATTGGCTCTCCTGTCAGACTACATAGTCATGTGTGCATGCTGCTTTCAACACATGATGATACTATAATTTAATATTAGGAAGTTTCCTATCATTGATACTTCACCACAGGAGTGGTGATCACCCCGGCCCAAGACCAAGGAGGGCCATCAGTCATCCCTTAGTTCACAGCAGCGAGTGCAAGCCGGGACACCCACCACAGCCTGGGACACCCATCACAGCCTGGGACACCCACCACAGCCCGGGACACCCACCACAGCCTGGGACACCCACCACAGCCTGGGACACCCACCACAGCCCGGGCCACCCACCACAGCCCGGGACACCCACCACAGCCCGGGCCACCCACCACAGCCCGGGACACCCACCACAGCCCGGGACACCCACCACAGCCTGGGCTCCCACTTTATTGCTACCCAGCTTTCTACTCTTTGTCTCCTCTCAGTAGACATTTATCTTCTCCTTTTCATTTTCTGCCTCTTCAGCCATGAAAGCTTATTTACAGCTTATTTACATCTTATTTACAGCTTATTTACATCTTATTTACAGCTTATTTACAGCTTATTTACAGCTTATTTACATCTTATTTACATCTTATTTACAGCTTATTTACAACTTATTTAGAGTTATTAATAGTTTTCTTCTTTTGTTTCAGGCACAAACAGCAAAAGGTTTCAGGCTACGCACCTCGTCTGTTGAAGGGGGAAGTGACGTTGCCGTAAAGCTGTACAATTCTGTAGTTCTTCTAGTGCCGGTATAGTTGCGTAGTGCCAGTGTAGGCCATGCAGACACTCTCAAGCCAAGATAAAGGTGTGATTAACCTATTGGGAGCTGATGTACTATCAGAATGATAGTTGGTGATACGTTTGAAGGCTGAAAAACTACAAATTTACCAATGCCCACACCTGTATTTTTGCTTAGAAAGTAAAAGTACACAGTCAATGTGTAATGTAGACCCACACTTGGGATTAGTTTTAGAAAATATTGCATCATCTCACAGGCTCTGATGGCCTCTGCAGGCCTGCTGAAATGAGACGATCACTGTTGTAGGTTTGGCCGCACATGTTCAACATGTACTTGCCTCTGTGCTGCCGATGTTACACGACTTTAACCACACCTGCATTTGCCAAGTATGAAATCGATACATTTTTGTCTGACTGGCCAATCGCCGGTCATGGCAGATCATGTGAAAACCAGACGATTCTGATCACCAGTCAGTCGATCGGTGCATCCCTATTTTTACCATATATGGTCGTTGTGCTTCCTGGGAACATCATATAGGGTGAAATAGTGTTTTGACTCGCTAAATACATACCTTTCATTTCGGACAGCTATGTGAACTTAATCAATTGTGTTGCAAATGGCATATGGTTCTACTTTTAAGTGTTGTGGGTAAGCAGGAGAATGAGTGAATTTGGAACAACAAAGACTAAATGATATGGTACCACAGGGAACTAAAGTGAAAGTTGAGCTTATGATGCCCTTTATTTTGCTAAGTTCTTTTAGTGTACCTATGCTAACCGCTAAGTTCTTTTAGTGTGCCTCATGCTAACAGCTAAGTTCTTTTAGTGTGCCTATGCTAACCGCTAAGTTCTTTTAGTGTACCTATGCTAACCGCTAAGTTCTTTTAGTGTGCCTCATGCTAACAGCTAAGTTCTTTTAGTGTGCCTATGCTAACCGCTAAGTTCTTTTAGTGTACCTATGCTAACCGCTAAGTTCTTTTAGTGTGCCTCATGCTAACCGCTAAGTTCTTTTAGTGTGCCTATGCTAACAGCTAAGTTCTTTTAGTGTGCCTCATGCTAACAGCTAAGTTCTTTCAGTGTGCCTCATGCTAACCGCTAAGTTCTTTTAGTGTACCTATGCTAGCAGCTAAGTTCTTTTAGTGTGCCTCATGCTAACCGCTAAGTTCTTTTAGTGTGCCTCATGCTAACAGCTAAGTTCCCAGATGTTTGTGCTAATGAGGAACGCAACAGTATCTCTCTTGTCCAATCAGCAGCTGTCTTGTCCTGTCAGCAGCTCTCTTGTCCAATCAGATCTTCACAGATCAGTAGGCAAACATTCTGAGCAATGAAGTGAGCTTAAAAGCTTAGGCCAATTGCAATTGCAGAGCAATCAATGCACACGCAAAACACACATGCCAAACTTGACAAAATTACAACCACACACACACACACACTTTCATGCTACTAAACCCATGAAGGGACACGACAGCAGACAAGAGTGCATGATGTAAAAGGAAGAGAAAGCAGAGATGGGGGGAGAGAAAGAGAGAGAGGAGAAAGAGAGAGAGAGACAGAGTGAGAGGAGAGACAGAGTGAGAGGAGAGAGAGAGGGTGAGAGGAGAGAGAGAGAGGAAAGAGACAGAGTGAGAGGAGAGAGAGAGAGAGACAGACTGAGAGGAGAGAGAGAGAATGAGAGACAGAGTGAGAGGAGAGAGAGAGAGGAATGAGAGACAGAGTGAGAGGAGAGAGAGACAGAGTCAGAGGAGAGAGAGAGAGTGAGAGGAGAGAGAGGGAGTGAGAGGAGAGAGAGAGAGAGAGAGAGAGAGGACAGAGACAGAGTGAGAAGAGAGAGAGAGAGAGAGGAGAGAGACAGAGTGAGAGGAGAGGAGAGAGAGAGAGGAGAGAGACGGAGTGAGAAGAGAGAAAGAGAGAGAGAGAGGAGAGAGACAGAGTGAGAGGAGAGGAGAGAGAGCTGTGCTACCTTGTGAAGTACAGTTCCTGCCACAGGAGAGCTGAAGAATACTGAAGACCTCAAGGAGTGAAGAAGAGGAGGAGCCTTCAGGAGGAGAGAGAGACAGGGGGATAGAAATAGAGAGGACGGATGGAGAGAGAGAGGATTGGAGAGAGACAGAAAAGGATAGGGAGACAGAGAGAGATAGAAAGGGACGGAGAGAGGGAGAGGAGACGGAGAAGAGGGAGAATAAAGAAATAACGGGGAGATCAGAGAGAGAGAGGGAGAGAGGTCAAGCAGAAAGAAGAAACAAAAGGAGAAATAGAGGGAAGATAGATAGAGATGACAAGAACAACAGAAAGAGAGAGAAGCGAAGGACAGATGAAGAAGAGGGAGAATAAAGAAATAACAGGGAGATCATCAGACAGAAAGAGAGAGAGAGAGAAAAGCGACAAGAATAAGAAGAGAGAGAAGAATTGAGAAGCAGAAAGCAGTAGGAGTATGTGTGTGTGTGTGTGTGTGTGTGTGTGTGTGTGTGCGCGCAGGGTCGCTGACTTGCCCTGCCCTGCCTTTGCTAGTACCTGCATTATCAGAAGAACCTTTTTCAATATCTATTATATATTAAACATTTCCTCCACAAAGAGGCATATTTTCAAATAAAATTTGCCTATTTGGGGAAGAAATGTATAATATTTACCTTTATTGTCCTTGAAATTGGGTTCAAGAATCCTCCTGCCACCCCCAACACAAAAATGGTTTGGCCTTTGATCAAAAATGCAACATAATTAGCGCTTCAGTTTGCCAACATGTCTCAGTTTGAGTCGGGGAGAAAAAGAGAGGAAACCAGGAGCCTTTGGGATTCACTGAGTTCATGCTTTAAAAAAGGTTCTTCTGAGGTTCTTCCAGTTCTGGCCCCTCCTCCCCTTTTCTTGGCCCGGGACAAGATACCCGTTTGTCCCCCCCATGTTGGTGGGCCTGTGTGTGTGTGTGTGTGTGTGTGTGTGTGTGTGCATGGGATGGAGCAGAACACTGAAGCAAAGCACACACAGTGCATTCAGCTTTAATTATCTTATTGCACAGCCAACAGATTGTGTGTGTGTGTGTGTGTGTGTGTGTGTGTGTGTGTGTGTGTGTGTTTGTGAGATAACTTACCAGTGATTTCAAACCAAAGAGGGGTGGAGCTGTGTTTGACGGAAACCACGCCCACAACCTCTCCAACTCTGTCGGTTTCGGTGACGGTGAAATTATAGAGCCGCTCATCAAACTCCAGCGGGGCGGAGTCAGTTGGACGCCCCACCCACTCAATATGTAAACGAGCTGACGCCCATCTCTGAGGACGGCCTCCATCCACAGCTTTAATCTGCGCACACACACACACACACACACACACACATTTGATTATTTATTTGGAATAGCTAATAGTTTTAACAGACACACACACACACATTTCATTTCTTTATTTGGATTGCCAGATAGACATTTCTCGTGGCACAATCCAAATTTGGCTTAAAGGAGTCTTAAACAGTATCAAATGCATCTGCTCTAGGGTGCTCTAAGGGTAAAGGTGACACCCACGTCTCCAAAATCATCTGCTCATAGGGTGCTCTAAGGGTAAAGGTGACACCCACGTCTCCAAATTATGCCAGACACTGAACAATATTTTATGAAGTGTTTGGCCCTTTTCTTAGAGAGTCCACAGATCTGTTAGACACACACACACATTTTATGCACATGGCCCAAACTACCAAAATTACCACAACAGCATAGAATAGTTTAAAGCATGACACAGGGGTTGGTGATTGATAACACTGATACCAATGTAACCTACTGTTTGTGTGTGAGAGAAAAACAGTCCGTTTCAACACTTCCAGTGCCATAAATTGATGTGAAGTTGGCAGTTTTGTGCAGCTCTCTCAGGGTCAGCACAACTATGCAATCATAGGTGTGTACAGCCAATGTCATTCAAGTCAAGCCGGACCGAATGTACTGAAAGCAAGGGTTAGGTATTTTATATGTACTACTTAGGGTTAGGGTTGGGGTTAGGGTTGGGGTTAGGGTTGGGGTTAGGGTTGGGGTTGGGGTTGGGGTTGGGGTTGGGGTTAGGGTTGGGGTTGGGGTTGGGGTTGGGGTTGGGGTTAGGGTTGGGGTTGGGGTTGGGGTTGGGGTTAGGGTTGGGGTTGGGGTTGGGGTTGGGGTTAGGGTTGGGGTTGGGGTTGGGGTTGGGGTTAGGGTTGGGGTTGGGGTTGGGGTTGGGGTTGGGGTTAGGGTTGGGGTTGGGGTTAGGGTTGGGGTTAGGGTTGGGGTTAGGGTTAGGGTTGGGGTTGGGGTTGGGGTTAGGGTTGGGGTTGGGGTTGGGGTTGGGGTTAGGGTTGGGGTTAGGGTTAGGCAAATACATGCAGGCTGGATCATCATTATTGAGCATTCTGAGTCCTGCAGCAACACCCCCACTCTATGTGAGGGACCCCCAACCCTCCTCCTCCAGGGCTGGAAAACAACACGTCTCTTGTTGAGAGTGACTTTAAGCCAACCCACCGCCTCACCAACAACACTGTTCTGTTCCGTTAGGGTGCATCTGGGAATATGAGTATTGGTGAAGAGATGGTGTATCTCAGAGAGAGCAATGTCTCCATTGCTTCTAGTTTCATTGTTAAGGGTGGGGGGGGGGGGGGGTCTATCAGTACTAGTCTAGTGCTCCACTCACTGACCAGCTCCTGGACTTGTTCTTCCCAGTCACCATCTGAGTGTTGTGTTACAGACACACATAACCCTGACCCTGACCCTAACCCTGACCCTGACCCTGACCCTAACCCTGACCCTAACCCTAACCCTGACCCTAACCCTGAATCTGAAGTTTTTTAGACACATCATACACAACTCTACACCCACACACTAATACAGTCACAGTCACACGCTCTCTCTCTCTCACACACACACACACACACACACTGACACACACACAGACACACACATAGACACACACGCACGCACGCACACAGACACATACACACGCATGTGCACACTCCTAAATCACACGTACAGTTAGGATGTCATAGTTTCCGGCTGTGGAGTGTTTCCGTGATGACACGACTCCAGTTTTGGGATCGATGGCGAACTTTCCGTCCGCGTTGCCATCGGTGATGCTGTAGGTGAGTTGGGCATTGATGCCATGGTCGCGGTCGTGAGCAAAGATGCGGTAGATGGTTGCTAGGCGACGGCGTCTCTCGGGGACGCGCACGTGATACACCTTCTCCAGAAACACCGGGGCATTATCATTGACATCCAACACCGACACACACACACACACCACAGCCTGCTGGGGAGAGGGAGCGCCGTCTGACACCGTCACCTGCAAACACACACACATACACACACACACACACACACCAGCATACACGCACACACACACACACATGCACACACACACACACACACATACACACAAACACACACACACATACACACACACACACACACCAGCATACACGCACACACACACACACACACATACACACAAACACACACACACACATACACACACGCACACACACCAGCAAACATGCACACACACGCACGCACACACAAGCACACACAAAAAAACACACACACACACACACACACACCAGCACACACACACACAAACACACACAAACACACACACACACAAACACACACATACACACACACCAGCATACACGCACACACACACATGCACACACACACACACATGCACACACACATACACACAAACACACACACACATATACACACACACACACACCAGCAAACATGCACACACACACACGCATACACACCAGCACACACACACAAACACACCAGCACACACACACACAAACACACACATTCACACACACACACATACACACACACACCAGCATACACGCACACACACACACACACACACACATACACACACACAAATGCATACACACACACACACATACACACACACCAGCATACACACACACACACACACACACACATACACACAAACACACTGTTACACAGAAGTCATCATGGGTCATCTGCTGTATGAAAAAGGGTTTTCCATAATGCCACGCGGGCTCTTGGGCTCCTTGGTCCATGCATGAGACAATACTATTGTAAAATAATTGAATTGAGTGTGTGTGTGTGTGTGTGTGTGTGTTTGTGCTGTACAAATATAATTGAATTAAATTGAAAACTAAGTGTCTAAATGGGGCTATGTGTGTATGCAGGAATACATGTGTGTGTGTCTAAGGTGTGTATGTCTTATTGCTTCTAAGTGTGCGAGTTTATGTGTGTATCAGTCTGATTGCATATGTGTGTAAGTGTGTGTGTTTGTCTAGCTATCAGTCAGTGTGTGTGTGTGTGTGTGTGCGTCACCTCTAACATATGCTCAGCTTGTTGTTCTCTATCCAGCTTCTTTGAGGTTGTTGTGATGAGACCTGGAATTCAACACAAAAAAAAATAAACACACACACACACACACGCACACACACACGCACACGCACACACGGACTGCCAGTAATCACTGTGACTGTAATAACCTGTTCTGACATGTTTACATGCTAATGGTTGATTAATGGATTGTTATGGAGTCAAATCCACGGCTGTAATATTTAATATTTTGGACCTGTGAAAACATTTTCACAAGTGCAATAGACTTTTACAGCTATCTGTGCTTGTGCAAGTAAATTTAGTACTTTTGTAAATATTTTCTGCACGTGCGAATAAAAATGATCTTTGCAGATCTGATTTGAACATGTCTAAAGCAGTTGTGTAGCTGTCGAATGAATCTGTGTGCGTGCCAAAAAAAATAGGCCTTACCTGCAGAGATATTTAGTGCACTTGTGAAAAAACATTTGTTCACTGGGATTTGGGTCTTTGCACAAATAATTAGAAACTGTGAAGTGTGACTTCCATCATTTGTGTGCAACACTGGATATACAAAACATTTTTACAGCTACAAATCTTGCCACTGTTTTGTCAGCGTTTCTGAAGAGTCACACACACACACACACACACACACACACCTGTGTGTGGGTCGATGCTGAAGAGGTTTCTGGCGTTGCCGCTAGTGATGCGGAAGGAGAGGTGGGCTGAGGTGGGCGTGGCATCTGGGTCTTGGGCATAGATCTGGATGATTGACAGGTCTTTGGGCGAATTCTCAAGCACCGAGGTGCGATACATAGGGTCTGATGTCAGTGGGGCGTTATCATTCACATCTTCAACCTAGTGCACACAAACACACACACACACACACACACACACGTGTGTGAGGGTCTACTCTGGCCAAGGCAGAGGGAAGGCATTATGATTCTATGATGATGCTCTCATTTCTAGTGAACTGTCATGATTTGTGTCGTATTTGTGTTGTATCATGGTGTTGCACTTCCATTACAATAAAGTGATAAGATCCAATATTTCATTTTTGGAGTAGCTATTACACTGTAATTAAATTGAACCGGGCAATAAAGTAATGAATTGA
>PYXC01000544.1:407500-410000 GCA_015244755.2 Tenualosa ilisha
TATGGTATGGTATGGTATTCAGTATGGTATGGTATGGTATGGTATTCAGTATGGTATGGTATGGTATGGTATGGTATGGTATTCAGTATGGTATGGTATGGTATTCAGTATGGTATGGTATGGTATTCAGTATGGTATGGTATGGTATGGTATTCAGTATGGTATGGTATGGTATTCAGTATGGTATGGTATGGTATGGTATGGTATTCAGTATGGTATGGTATGGTATTCAGTATGGTATTCAGTATGGTATGGTATGGTATGGTATTCAGTATGGTATGGTATGGTATTCAGTATGGTATGGTATGGTATTCAGTATGGTATGGTATGGTATGGTATTCAGTATGGTATGGTATGGTATTCAGTATGGTATGGTATGGTATGGTATGGTATGGTATGGTATTCAGTATGGTATGGTATGGTATTCAGTATGGTATGGTATGGTATGGTATGGTATGGTATGGTATGGTATTCAGTATGGTATGGTATGGTATTCAGTATGGTATGGTATGGTATTCAGTATGGTATGGTATGGTATGGTATGGTATGGTATTCAGTATGGTATTCAGTATGGTATGGTATGGTATGGTATTCAGTATGGTATGGTATGGTATGGTATGGTATGGTATTCAGTATGGTATGGTATGGTATTCAGTATGGTATGGTATGGTATTCAGTATGGTATGGTATGGTATGGTATTCAGTATGGTATGGTATGGTATTCAGTATGGTATGGTATGGTATGGTATGGTATGGTATTCAGTATGGTATGGTATGGTATGGTATTCAGTATGGTATGGTATGGTATGGTATGGTATTCAGTATGGTATGGTATTCAGTATGGTATGGTATGGTATGGTATTCAGTCATATGACTCTGACATTAACCACAGCAGCAACAGTTGATCAGATATTGCAGAGTATACACACACATATAAGCACCTTCTCTTCCAAACATGGCAACTTCCAATTTTGGATATCGATCAATATTTAGCTAGTAGTTTTTCTTTTGCTGTTTTGAGAAGCCAACTATCTTGAGCCCCCTAGTAACCAACCTATGAACACGGTCCACAAAACAGCAGCCAGTGGCAGCAAATGTTGTGCATGTGCAGGACAAGATTTGATCAGTAATCCAGTCAGAACAGCTGCCTACTTCAAGATATTTCTGCTGCTCTTGTCAGTGATGGTCATATCAGGTCTAGTCAGGAAACACGGTCAGATCATGATGCAAAGCAAACATCTGGGGCTGGTCCTGTCCATGGTGAATACATAATGGTGAATGGGAGTAAGGATAACAGATTGACAGATTCAATTCTGTAGGTGACACTTGGAGTCCACTCTTAGCTGTGAAAAGTGTAATATCCTCATCAAGGCATTTTGGAAAACCATGTGGGAAACAGAATGGTCTGCTGACAGAATATAAGTTAGTTTTCCCTGAAGTCTGAGTCCAGTCCAGTGTTTCTGGCAAAGATGTTTGACTGACAGCAGGGCGGCGTGGCTGCAGGCAGGCGTGAGTGTGTAGTGAAGACCGTCCTCCGGCATGGTTGCGCTTACTGTCATGGTTTGATCTTTTATTAAAGTGCTATATTTCTTGACTGAATGGATAATAGATATTGATATTAATTAATATATCCATGGATTTGGGAAATTCAGTAGCTTTTCACTTAACCTATTTAACTTACTAATTTAACTTATTTCATTTATCCTATTTAACTTACTAACTAATTTAACTTATTTTTGGTGCTCATCCAGTTCAATGAACTGTGAAATATAATCCACTAGAACAACGTAGTGTTTACCTTCAAATTCAAAAATGTCTGATGCCACTTGCTCCCATTTCTGTAGGTTTTGGAGGTTTTAATAGCAATTGGAGGAGTTTGTTTCGGAATTCTGCACACTTGCTGCAATTCCTCACCACCTTCTCTGTCTCGGCCAGTAAGTCACTTTACGCAACATTCCTAAATCAGATTGAATCCCTTTACACATTCTCTGCTTGCTCTTCACTGTTCCCAAATCAGATTGAATCAGAATCAGGTGTATGAGCTTTAACATGCGTTGTCTCATAGTTGTCTCATGCGTTGTCTCATAGTTGTCTCATGCGTTGTCTCATAGTTGGTGGACTGACTGTATGCAGCTCTTTGTACTGTCCCAGTATGGCTGGACTGCAGCTGGTGAATCCCTCCTATGGTCTGGCCGTCCAGGCTGTGTTATGTATTGCAGAGAGCTCACTTCTGTCTTTGTGCACTTGAAGCTCAACATCTGTAATTCAGCATGGAAACGCATTCCAACTCCTCCAGCTCTGGTGTGTTGTGTGGTAGCTGGGCCCTTGACAGTGTATCAGGCAGCTCCATATCCTTTCCTGTCCCATAGTGACAGTTAGGTCATACCACTGTGGGCGGAGGCCCGTCCTCTGTATGTGGACACGTGTTGACAGGAGTGACGCCTTCAAAATGCCCTGAAGTGGCTGGTGATTATTATACACTGACCAGCTGACCAAAAAT
>PYXC01000544.1:415000-417500 GCA_015244755.2 Tenualosa ilisha
CAAAACAATCCCTGGAACAACTAAGCCTTGCGTTCATTCCAGAGCAACCACAACCAGCTACTGAAAGTCACTGAGCCCACTTTACCCGACAAACTGTGACACCCATCACTTATGGAACCACCTTTTCCGCAGAAAAGAACAGAACTCAAACCCACGTCAGACAAAATCCGTACATGTTACAATTAGACAAACAGACAAGGCAGCTCAACTTAACTAACCCTAACCCTAACCTCAATTTAACTAACCCTAACCCTAACCCCTAACCCCAAACCCAATAACGCGAAAGAGGAGTGAGTAAAAGAAAAGAAAAGAAAAGAATGATTGAAAATAAAGACAGATGATACAAATTGTGCAAAAAAAGTAATAAAATGTCTAATTCAGATGTTGACCAACTGAGATGTTGTACATTTGTTTCAAGAGTCCCAATCAATCAGGCTTAATCTGATACTGCATTGAAATTCACACAGGTGGTTGCAGATTTTGAATTATTTGCAGCTGAGATGTAGTTCTACAATCTGGCAATATCTATCTATCTAATATAGTCGAGTCGACTATTTCAACACTGACAACTCATTTCAACGCTGACCAAAATAATCGTGATTATGATTTTTTCCATAATGGAGCAGCCCACTGACTTTCATCTTGCCCTCTGTTTATTGAAAATATTTACTAACACACACACTCACACTCACTCACACGCAAATACACACACTCACACCCAGATACATTCTCTCTCACACACAAACACTTCCACTTACACACACACACACACACACACACACACACACACACACACACTCTCAGTGCCCCCCACCTGTAGCTGCAGCAGTCGTGTTCCGATGGGCGTGTCTTCTGGGACCCACACTTTATCAGGCACCTCCTCCGAGAAGCGTGGTGCGTGACGATTGGCTGAGAAGAGGTCCAGCAGCCCCTCCCCCTGTGTATAACCACGCCCCCTACCCCACGGGCGTGACAGCTTCTCTGCTAGTTGCTTAGCAACCTGTGTGTCCTGGCAACTGAGGCTGGGGGCGGAGACGCTGGTCGCCGTGGTGATGTTGAGACCCATAGGGTCAGAGGCGTGGTCGCCGTCGGTAGCGGTGATGTGCAGGCTGTAGATGTGGCCTGTGGGAAGGGGGCGTGTCAGAAGGAGGAGTCCAGTGTCAGGTTGCAGGGTGAACAGACCCATGGGGTCTCCTGACTGGATGCTATATTTGATTGGCGTGAGGCGGTCTGGGTCGAGAGCTGCCAGTGTGAGGAGGGGCGTGTCTATGGGCCAGAGGGGCGGGACTACTAACTGGCATCCCCGCCCTCCCCACAGAGGCCGCTCGTCGTTCTGGTTGTGCACGCTCACGTGCACGCTCGCGCGGCTCTCCCGCCGCTCCGGCCAGCCCCAGTCTGACGCGCGGGCCGTCAGCCAGAACTCCGCCTGCCGCTCAAAGTCCAGCCTCCCACTCGTAAGCACCGCCCCAGAGAACTGATTGATGGAGAATGGCGGCCAATCGGCTGCCAGCTCGGACTCCTCCTCCAGGCTGTAGGTAATGTAGCCGTTCTCGCCGCGGTCGGCGTCCGTCGCCGTTAGCAACAGCACCGTGGTTCCTATGGGAACGCTCTCGTTCACCACAGCGTGGTACGTGCGGCGGCTGAAGACCGGTGTATTGTCATTTTCATCCATCAGAGTCAGGTGAACTTTGACCTTTAGGCCGCTGGTCTCCTCGGTGACCTGCAGTGTGAGTGTGTCCTCCTCCAGACCTGTGAGCCAGGTTGCCGTGGAGATGACCCCTGAACGGGGGCCGATGACAAACGCGGCCGTGTGTGTTTGTGCATCTGAGAGTGTGTAGAGGGCGTCGGGTGGGGGAGGAGTCAGGGCGACAGCCACTAGGAGCGTCCCGGGCGGGGCCAGCTCGCTCACGTGCACATGGTACCCGCCGTCAGGGAAACTGGGAGGTGGAGGGTCAGGGGGAGGTGAGCGGAGTGTCAGTGTGTGTGGGGGAGAATAACGAGGCGGGTTGCCGCGGTCGTGAGCCTGCAGAGTAACAGACAAGCTCCCCGGAAGCGCCCAATCAAATCCCTCCTCCGTCAGCAGGACAAGCTCCACCTCTCCATCTTGCCCCTCCCCCCTTCGCTCTAGGCGGAGCCTCGGCTCCGAATCTCCACCCACCAGTTGCACATCTGCAATCTCTCCGTTCGCGCCCCGATCCTCGTCCGTCACGGTAACCACGGCAACCAGCTGCTGGGGGCCAGCTCGTGTGGGCTGTATAGTTGCCGTGGTGATGCGGGGGCTGTGCTGGTTCCGCGTCTCCAGGTGCAGCATGACGCGGGCTGTGCTGCTCACACCGTTGTTGCCATAGAGCTTCATCCCGCGGTCCACCGCCCCCACCTCCAGCTGGTGTTCCCGTGGCAACGAGGGCAGTGCAGCCGTCAGCGTCAACACGCCGCTGGCGGGATGGACCGCGAACAAATCAGAGCGATGCTTCAGAAAGTAGTAGAACTCGCCGTTAGA
>PYXC01000544.1:422500-430000 GCA_015244755.2 Tenualosa ilisha
GTGCGCAGGGGGGTGGGTGTAGAAATGCCCTTTAACCAAAGACTACGTGTGTGTGTGTGTGTGTGTGTGTGTGTGTGTGTGTGTGTGTGAGTGTGTGTGCGCAGGGGGGGTGGGTGTAGAAATGTGTGTCCAAGCACATGTGCATCTGTCTAGGTGTGTACATGAATGGAAGTATGTCTGTGTGTACATCCACTTGTATACATGTGTTCACATCTTAATCTGTGTGCGAGTGTGTGTGAAATGAGGTATGTGTGCATGAGTGTGTATGTGTATGTCAATATATGTGTGTGTGTGAGTCGTGGAGGTATCTGTGTTAGTGTGTGTGTGTATGTGTTTGTGTGTGTATAGGTGCATGAGTGTATGTGTGTGTGTATGTGTGTATGTTCTGACCCCCCCGTGTTAAATAATAACTTGTTGAAAAAGACGGTGAGTGAGATTAGCCTACCTAACAATTATGCTACATAACTAATAAGAACAAATAACACAGAGCAGGAGGCATCGCCACCGACATCAACCAGGGACAGACGTGCGTTGTTCACGTGCTACATCAGCTGTGCTTTGGACGACTTGCACTTACATACGGCTTTGCAGTGATGGCAGTGAACTGAGCCATTTTTTTTCATTCAAAATGGTCCCATGCCACACTTCACCATGCCCTCCTCATGATTACTTTTGAAATCCAGGGAAACTCACAGGTAGCAGAGTATGGCGACGTATTCAAATATTGCCCCCCGGTGGTAAAATGTTTAATTGCTGCCACACCATGAAATACATTTGCAATTTGCATGACTCATAACGATGTGCCCACAGCCCTGAATTCTTAAGATGATGTGTTATTTATGTCTGAGATCATTAATGACAAACAATCAATTCATTTTAATTCCTGATGATTCATGTGATGAAGTAATGCATGAATCATGTATGAATTAATGATAATTTATGACAATTCATGTGCCCAGTTTTTTTTACGGAAATAGTTTGCAATAGGTTGCAGACAAAACTCACGATTCGGCAGAAAAAATGGGCACGTGTCATGAAAACCGAACCCGGGTCGCCCACGTGCTATTCCGTGGTGTTACCCCATGAGGACTACCACATGCCGCAGATGACTATGCATATGCATTCCCCCTATAGCCATCTCTGATTGTTCCACTGACTTCAATATGCTGAATTGTTGACACTACATGACCTCAGCGCAATGTTCCAGAAACATTCTAATACAGTTTCATAATAGGAACACCAAAAAATAACCTAGTGGGAATGTATGTGAACGGTTCAATACAACCATAACCAAGTGGGAACGTTATTTGAAGGGCTCAATGCAACCATAATATAACGTTTGAGTTTTTGGTATCTAATGCATCAGGCAAAGCAAGGCACATATATATTGCTATGGCACATCTCACACACAAAGGGATTGCAATGTGCTGTACAATAACAAAAGCAACATAGAGCAGATGAAAGAAAGTGAACGCACACAATAAAATGAATGAAGGTATAAAAAGTGTAGAGTAGAAAAAGAGAGATAAGTGAATGATCTGGAAAAAGTGTAGAGTAGAAAAAGACAGATGAGTCAATGATCTGGAGAAAGTGTAGAGTAGAAAAAGAGAGATGAGTCAATGATCTGGAGAAAGTGTAGAGTAGAAAAAGAGAGATGAGTCAATGATCTGGAGAAAGTGTAGAGTAGAAAAAGAGAGATGAGTCAATGATCTGAGAACAGTTTGGTTCCAAAGCTGAAAGCTGCCTCACCACCTTTGTTTTGGCAGCAGGTTTTACCAGCATTTTTTTCTGATTTTTCAATTCTGTGACTTTCAGGAAGCCAATGTTCTGACTTTAGAATTGGAATAATGTGGTCAGTTCTTTTTGTTCTTGGAAGAACTCTAGCAGCTGCATTTTAGACCAGCTGAAGATGTCTGATGGTCTATTTTAGGAATACCTGTGAACAGATCAAGTTTTTTTAAATCCCTTTTTGATGTCAGACCTCTTAGTTTGGAAATGTTTTTAGGTGATAAAATACTGACTTGGTGATTGCTTTCATGTGTGTGTTGAAGTTTAGATCACTGTCAATGACGAGTCTTTTGCTTTTGGCCCCTTTATGACAAGGACAGTGGCAATCCTGAGTCTTTCCTCCTTTTTTCCAAATATAATTACTTCAGTTTTTTCTGTTAAGCTGAAGGAAATGGTGTGACGTCCAGTTGTTAATTTGGTCCATGCACTGATAAAGACATTCAAGGGGGACATAGTTGTTACGCGACAAAGCAAAGTAAATTTGGGTGTTAGGGGAATGTTTGTGAGTGCGACAACCTCACGTTTTCTGAATTTACACCCAAGGTTTACGGTCAGATCAGATACCAGTGTATCAATCAGATCAGATACCAGTGCATCAGTCAGATCAGATACCAGTGCATCAGTTAGATCAGATACCAGTGCATCAGTCAGATCAGATACCAGTGCATCAATCAGATCAGATACCAGTGCATCAGTCAGATCAGATACCAGTGCATCAGTCAGATCAGATACCAGTGCATCAGTCAGATCAGATACCAGTGCATCAGTCAGATCAGATTCCAGTGCATCAGTCAGATCAGATTCCAGTGCATCAGTCAGATCAGATACCAGTGCATCAGTCAGATCAGATTCCAGTGCATCAGTCAGATCAGATATGAGTCTATCAGTCAGACTCTTTTGGTTGCAATGCTTTGAATTCCTTCAGCATTGCTGACTCAGGCCCATTTGTGGTGTAGAAATAATGAATGCAAACTTGTAGTCTAACCTGCAGGAGTGAGTATACTAGATTGGCCATTGCTATTGTGTGTCAAACTCTACTGGAGTGAGTATACTGGATTGGCCATTGCTAAATTGTGTGTCACACTTGTTAGATTTTGGGGGGGTTTCCCAGTTTGACTTTTCAAAGTCTTTCTGTCTTGCCCATGAGCTTGAGACAGGATGGCTAAGATATTCCAGCGTAGCTCGTCTGGATCCTTCTCATCAGTTAAAAGGAAAATGGGCTCCACATATACTCAAAAGTCTAATGGTAAGTCTATCCTACGCAGTGGACATAACTAGGACACACTCAAGGGTTCAGATTTGAGCAAACCACACAGAGCCTAAACAGGAACATACATGCACATACCAAGGCCTTGCACCTGACAAGCATCGACACATGATCACTGGTCGAGGCAACCTCTAAGGTCTTCACCATGTCACACCAGTTGTTGACTGAACATTCTGTACAGACTTAACTGGATAGATAACTTGAAGCAGCACACGGATGAAGATTATTTATTTGAGAGTTAGAAAGGAGTAGCAAGGAATCATAAAATTATATAAAATTCTAACACACTCTATTGGAGTGAGTATACTGGATTGGCCATTGCTGTTGTGCTTCACACACTATTGAATCATCTGGAACACTAAAACACCTGTGACCACTAGACTACTAGACTACTAGACTACTACTTATTTTAGTTGGCCATTTAACACAGTCTTGCCAAACAAACTCCTTCTGAAACTTTGCAACCTTGGGCTAAACATCCCACTTGGTAACAGGACACTGGACTTTTTAACCAACCGTTTCCAGTGTGTGAACACAGGAGAGCACACCTCACCTCCACCAGCATATGCACCAACACGGGGGCCCCTCAAGGCTGTGCATTCAGCCCACTACTCTACACTCTCTCCTCCTCCCACCCACCCAGTCACATCATTAAGTCTGCAGATGACACAACTGTGCTTGGCCTCATAACCAAGAACAATTAGTCTGCACACAGGGAGGAGGTTGACCAGCTGGCAGTGTGGTGCAAAAATCTTAGTTCTCAGCATCAAAAAGACAAAAGAAATAATTGTAGACTTTTGCAAGTCCAGCCAACCCAATCACTCATCCGTCTACATAAACAGTGAGGTGGTGGAAAGGGTCACTAGCTTCTGACAGTGTCAGACCTGCCCTGGAGTGGTGATACCTCATCATGTGTAGGGAAGGCCCAGCAGCACCTCCTCTACCTGAGGGAACTAAAGAGAGCCAAACTCCCTAAAAGGCTCATGACTACATTTTACAACTGTGCTATTCAAAGTGTGTTTCACCCCTGGACTTCTAGTGTGGTTCTCCAGCTGCACTAAAGATGAACAACAAGTGATCCAGAGGGATCCAGAGGGTGGTAAAAACGGCTGCTGAAATCATCAGGACCAACCTTCCTGAGATCTCCACTATCTACACTTCCTGCTGCCTGCGCAAAACACACAACATTCTGAGAGACCGCTATCATCAGACCAAAACACACAACATTCTGAGACCAGTATCATCAGACCAAAACACACAACATTCTGAGACCAGTATCATCAGACCAAAACACACAACATTCTGAGACCAGTATCATCAGACCAAAACACACAACATTCTGAGACCAGTATCATCAGACCAAAACACACAACATTCTGAGACCAGTATCATCAGACCAAAACACACAACATCATCATGCCGCACATCATCTGTTCCAATGGCTACCCTCAGGGAGAAGATAAAGGTCCATCAAGACCAGAACTGGCAGGACGGCCGACAGTCTGTGCCCTCAGGCTGTAAGACTGAAAGACTTGAAAGATAAGTGGTTTACCAACAAAATTCTGCCCACACCCCCAACCTCACGTGTGTATGGCTGTAGGACCTGAATGATGCACAGTATGTTGATTTGCTCTTTAGTATCATAGCTGAGCAGTTGTAGTTTGAGGTAAACAGCAAGGTAGGCACATCATAACTGACCAAGAATTCTCACATGGTCTACAACATGTGCCTGTAACCTGACGGCAGTGCTCGGCACTAGGCCTGAAAACACTTTTCCCTTTTTTGGCCCAGGCCAGTTCAGATTACATTTCAAGCCTAATCCCACCCCTAAAGGTGAAACACTGTACCCATCAGTCAAGCTACAGTTTTTCTTTGGTGAACACTGTAGGACAGCACAAATGAGTAAATGCATAAATTAGCGCATGTCTAGTTTAAAAGTGTGTGTGTGTGTGTGTGTGTGTGTGTGAGTGTGTGTGTGTGTGTGTTTGTGTGTGTGTGTGAGTGTGTGTGTGAACCTCTAGAAAACAGCGTCTCTTAACTCATTTAGGGCCACTGAACTCATCAGTGCCGCTGCTTGAACACAGTATGGCCGGCCACACACACTCACACACACACACACACTCACACACACACACACACACTCAGACTCTCACACACACACACACCTACACACACACACGCTCACACTCACACACACAAGCATTTAGTCAATGTCTTAGACAGCTTACATGTTATGTGAACATCGTTTGAAGACACTGAGGTGTGTGTTACCCGACTGACTGGCAATGGTGCTATCACTGGGTGTGTTTGGGGAAGAGGGACAATGGTGCTATCACTGGGTGTGTTTGGGGAAGAGGGACAATGGTGCTATCACTGGGTGTGTTTGGGGAAGAGGGACAATGGTGCTATCACTGGGTGTGTTTGGGGAAGAGGGACAATGGTGCTATCACTGGGTGTGTTTGGGGAAGAGGGACAATGGTGCTATCACTGGGTGTGTTTGAGGAAGAGGGACAATGGTGCTATCACTGGGTGTGTTTGGGGAAGAGGGACAATGGTGCTATCACTGGGTGTGTTTGGGGAAGAGGGACAATGGTGCTATCACTGGGTGTGTTTGGGGAAGAGGGACAATGGTGCTATCACTGGGTGTGTTTGGGGAAGAGGGACAATGGTGCTATCACTGGGTGTGTTTGGGGAAGAGGGACAGTCTACATTTGCTTTCCTATTCTTAGTCAGCTTAAGTTGGAAAAGCCAACTTAAAACATTTTCTTCATCATTTGGTCTCATCTAACTTGATAGATGGCTCCAACATCCATACCACCTGCTACCACCACGTGCAGGTATACGCCACCTGCTACCACCATGTGCAGGTATACGCCACCTGCTACCACCATGTGCAGGTATACGCCACCTGCTACCACCACGTGCAGGTATACGCCACCTCCTACCACCATGTGCAGGTATACGCCACCTGCTACCACCATGTGCAGGTATACGCCACCTGCTACCACCATGTGCAGGTATACGCCACCTGCTACCACCATGTGCAGGTATACGCCACCTGCTACCACCATGTGCAGGTATACGCTATATGACCACTTAAGAGGTTCTTTGGTTTGCGTATCTCCAGTACAACAGAGGCTGCAATACTGACTAATGCAGCAGCTGTGGCGGACAGTAAACCCACCACAGCAAACTAGACTACAGCACTGCTCATGCCTTTGGTTACATGTGGAGGTTAGCGAGGTCAAACTAGACTACAGCACTGCTCAGCAGCCTGTGGAGGTTAGCGAGGTCAAATCAGGAAGAATGACTCACAGGTAAAAGAACAAATAAAAATAGAAAAATACCCTGAAACTGAAACAAAACAAACCCTAAAACAATAATATGTTAAGGAAATTCAATAACACCGTTTCTGTTTTTTTTCTTTCATGGGAATAATCAAACTGGCACCACTTCTGAAATTTGATCTTGATTTGATCAAAAAGAGAACGGCAAACTACACTGAGATGGACCACTGGTGTGCCGCCACTATTCCCCTTGAGATGAAACATCTAATGCATCGCTGGTTAGCGTGCAGGTAGTGGTTAAGGAACCTGGTTAGTGTGCAGGTAGTGGTTAAGGAACCTGGTTAGCGTGCAGGTAGTGGTTAAGGAACCTGGTTAGTGTGCAGGTAGTGGTTAAGGAACCTGGTTAGCATGCAGGTAGTGGTTAAGGAACCTGGTTAGTGTGCAGGTAGTGGTTAAGGAACCTGGTTAGCATGCAGGTAGTGGTTAAGGAACCTGGTTAGTGTGCAGGTAGTGGTTAAGGAACCTGGTTAGCATGCAGGTAGTGGTTAAGGAACCTGGTTAGTGTGCAGGTAGTGGTTAAGGAACCTGGTTAGCGTGCAGGTAGTGGTTAAGGAACCTGGTTAGCGTGCAGGTAGTGGTTAAGGAACCTGGTTAGCGTGCAGGTAGTGGTTAAGGAACCTGGTTAGTGTGCAGGTAGTGGTTAAGGAACCTGGTTAGCGTGCAAGTAGCCTGGAAAATTGTGGGTTCAAATCCTGGCTGCCACTGTTGTGCCCTTGAGCAAGGCACTTAGCCTTAAGGTGCTCTAGGGGAGACTGGCCGCTTTGGATCAAAGCAGAAATGTAATGTACATGACGTGAACAGGACAGTCTATAGTATAGCCTACATAAAGTGAATAATACCCATAAGGTTAACATTAGATCATACAGAAATCAGTCACTGCTCAGACTGAACATTAGCACATATGCTTGCACAAGAAAGAAAGAAAAAAACACTTAGTGATTCTGTTTATGTTGTATGTGTGTATGAGTATAATGTGTGTATGAGTATAATGTGTGTATGAGTATAATGTGTGTATGTGTGTATGAGTATAATGTGTGTATGTGTGTATGAGTATAATGTGTGTATGTGTGTATGAGTATAATGTGTGTATGTGTGTAT
>PYXC01000544.1:432500-450000 GCA_015244755.2 Tenualosa ilisha
AGCAGTTCGGCGCGTTCGAAGGAAGGTGGGGTGTGACAGTGATTGTGTGTGTGTACGTGTGTGTGTGTGTGTGTGAGACACACATCCATTGCTCGCGCAAGGCAACTTTCACTGGCCGGTCCAAGTCCCCTCCTTGTGCCTTTTGAATTCTAATATCTGGTCATGACGGGTACACACGCACACACACTCACACACACACACACACTGACGTGCACGGCGTGGACCTGCATCACAAAACAGCAATCTGCGGCTCCCTGATCCGATTTAACATTTACCGCAGCCAAGCAGCTGGAGCCTCAAACGGCGACCCCCCCCCCCCCCCCTTTTCTCACACGCACACACAGACACGCACACACACACACACACACACACACCATCTCCATCGCTGTACTTAAATGGAAAACGTAGAGACAGTAAATGGTGCGCCTTGCATTCTTACCTCTCTGCTGTTCGGTGAGTGCCCCGTCCGACGAATAATCCTTTATGCCGTTAAGCGCGCGTAGCGAGGCTTTCACACGAGAAGCTAAAGACGGGGGCTCGTCCAGCCGTCGGTGGCCCGCGCTGCACAAACCTCTCAAGCGCGGTACCGTGCACAGGCACGCGAGAAAACGGTCCGGACGCGCGCGCACCACCACGAAAGAAAAGAAAAGATGTCGTGGCGCCACCTGTCGGGAAAGCTGCGCGCGTGTCTGATCTCTGTTTACTTCACCCCAAACCCAACACGTCAGTGGGCAGCCCGGGAATCTTTGGGTTGAATGGTGGGTGTGCGGTTGTCATTGCTTCTGTATCAGTATCGCAAATTCAATGTCTGTATGTCGGTGTGAGAACAGTTCCCTGAGTTAGTGTGTGTGTGTGTGTGTGTGTGTGTGTGTCTGAGAGAGATAGAGGCGAGTTCTCTGAGTTAGTGTGTGTGTTTATATACATTTGTTATTTAGTCTTAGTCGTGTTTATGTGTGCGGATATGTACAGTATGTGTGTGTGTTAGTCGCGTGTATGTGTGTGGGTATGTACAGTATGCATGTGTGTGTATAAGTGTGCATGTATGCGTGTGTACAGTATATGTGTGTGTGCATGTATGGGCTCAACACTGTGTGTGTGTGGCTATGCATGTATTTGTGTGCATGTATGTATGTGTGTGTGTTTGTGTGTGCGTGCGTGTAAGTGGGTATGTGTAATTGTGTGTTTATGTCTGTGAGTGTGTGTGTGTGTGTGGGGGGGGCTGTGTGTGAGTGTATCAGTTTCTGGTCTTCTCACAGAGTGTGTGTGTGCGTGTGTGTGTGTGTGTGTGTATGTGTGTGTGTGTGTGTGTGCCTGTCAGTTTCTGGTCCTCTCATTGAGTGTGTGTGTGTGTGTGTGTGTGTGTGTGTATGTGTGTGTGTGTGTGTGTGTGTGTGTGTGAGTGTGTGTGTGTGTGTGTGTGTGTGTGTGTGTCAGTTTCTGGTCCTCTCACAGAAACCTCTAAAACATGATGAGTTTTCCAGACCCTTTACTTTACTTGAAGGCGTCCTACCAATATGCCTGAGGGGGGGTGTGTACACATATTTGTACACCTTTGTGTGTGTGTGTGTGTGTGTGTGTGAGGGTGAGATGTGTGTGTGTGTGTGTGTGTGTGTATGAGGGTGAGATGTGTGTGTGTGTGTGTGTGTGTGTATGAGGGTGAGATGTGTGTGTGTGTGTGTGTGTGTGTATGAGGGTGGGATGTGTGTGTGTGTGTGTGTGTGTGTATGAGGGTGAGATGTGTGTGTGTGTGTGTGTGTGTGTGTGTGAGAGTGAGATGTGTGTGTGTGTGTGTGTGTGTGTGTATGAGGGTGAGATGTGTGTGTGTGTGTGTGTGTGTGTGTGTATGAGGGTGAGATGTGTGTGTGTGTGTGTGTGTGTGTGTATGAGGGTGAGATGTGTGTGTGTGTGTGTGTGTGTGTGTATGAGGGTGAGATGTGTGTGTGTGTATGAGGGTGAGATGTGTGTGTGTGTGTGTGTTTTGTGTATACACGTACATGTTACACACACATACATATACACATACATTCTGACATGTTTAAGCAAGCAAGCTTATTATTGTAATAATGTCAAGAGTATCTGGAAAAGAGGGGGATGGGGTGATGGAGAGAAACAAAGATGAGTGGTGAGAGAGGTAAGAGAGAGGGAGAGCAAGGAGGTGAGAGAGAGGAAGAGGAGGGAGAAGAGAGAGAGGAAGAGAGAGAGGAAGAGGAGAGAGAGAGAGAGAGGAAGAGGAGGGAGGAGAGAGAGAGGGAGGACAGAGAGAGGGAGACAAGGGAGGAGGGAGAGGAAGAAGAGGGAGGAGAAAGAGAGAGAGGGGGAGAGAAGGGAGGAGAGAGAGAGGGAGAGAAAAGAGGAGAAGGGTTCTATGAAGAACAGGAAGAATGTCCCATAGATGTGATGGTATAGTAGAGTGTGTGGGTGTGACAAGGTGTTCTACATATTAAAGGCTGTATAGTGTGTGTGTGTGTGTGTGTGTGTGTGTGTGTGTTCTGCCCTGAATATGATTTTGTCATTTTGGACATTCAAATAAAAGTAAAGTTCATGTTAAGGTCATGTAAATATAAATGTTGTATGACTAAGATCTTGTTTTATTACACTGTGACACAGGAAGTGGAAATAGGCAAAGCAAAGCAAGTTGGTCTCTATAGGGCAGCTCAGTGTGCTTCACACAGAAGTGTTAAAAACACAGACTGAAGTCATCATGGGGGTGAACTACGAAGCCTCGTCACTGGCTAAACTGGGTAACTTCTGGAGTAACCACTGATCTAAAAACAACATGTCACTTCAGAAACAACTGATGCTCAATGGAGGGAAAGATCAGTGGTAACTCCCAAAGCTACCCGGGTTAACCAGTAGCCTTGCTTAGTAGTACAGGCCCCAGGACATAGATGCCATCAGGACATGTATGTAAACGTCAACAAGAAAAGCATAGTCGCTAATGTATGTTTATTCAGTTGTAATCTGCTGTGTCAGCTTTCAGAAAGCAAAGACTGTAAGTGTCCTACTTAGTCCACTTATCTGGAGTATCATTAGTATGAGTCTGGTAATGTTTGAGTATGGAGCAGGAAGTTTGACAGCTGAACATACGTTGTGCTAGCTTTCATGGAATGATATGTTACAGTAATGTGCATTAGGAGCACGAATTACATTAGCATTGAGCTCTCTAAGTGACGATACGTTAGAGTAATGTGCGTTAGCAGCATGAATTACATTAGCATTGAGCTCTTTAAGTGACGATACGTTAGAGTAATGTGCGTTAGCAGCATGAATTACATTAGCATTGAGCTCTCTAAGTGACGATACGTTACAGTAATGTACGTTAGCAACATGAATTACATTAGCATTGAGCTCTCTAAGTAATAAGTTACAGTAATGTGCGTTAGCAGCATGAATTACATTAGCATTGAACTCTCTAAGTGACGATACGTTACAGTAATGTGCGTTAGCAACATGAATTACATTAGCATTGAGCTCTCTCAGTAACGATAAGTTATAGTAATGTGCGTTAGCAGCACGAATTACATTAGCATTGAGCTAACTAAGTGACGATATGTTAGAGTAATGTGCGTTAGCAGCACGAATTACATTAGCATTGAGCTAACTATGTAACGATACGTTAGAGTAATGTGCGTTAGCAGCACGAATTACATTAGCATTGAGCTCTCTCAGTAACGGTAATGTTGCTTTTCTTATTTTATTTGTAGTGTCACTCTGATTCAATGTTGCCATCTTGATTGCGGCATTTGAAGTCAATAAAGGAGGAAGCATTCTCATTTTCTTGGCTCCTGGAGAGGAGTTTGGCCGACGCCCCAGGAGCAAAACACTTCTGATAGGCAGTAGGCATGTAGTGCACTAATACTGGCATTGTGGACGTTTTGTTTTTTTAATTATGGCACCTCTCATGCATCACATTACTGCGAAAAACTGATCTTTCATGTATGGTCTAGATGGAGGATTTGCTGCTGTGAGCTGAGGCTCTGAAAGTATTATTTATGGTAGAGCTACCACACCACACACACACACTACACACACCCACTACATACACACACACTACACACACCCACTACATACACACACACTACACACACTACACACACACACTACACACACCCACTACATACACACACACTACACACACTACACACACCCACTACACACACTACATGGCCAAAAAATAACTAAACTAATGAAAAGCTATTAGATTAGAAAATAGCTTCGCTACAGCCACGCTACTCAGAAATATATTTCAACTAGTAACTTCACTACTTGTAGCTTTGCTACTGCCCAACACTGCACACACACACACACACACACACACACACACGTATGTACGCGTATATGCGCATATTTTAAGCAGGCTGCTTAGATTGGGGCTCCACATCCAGCCCTGGAGATTCTATTGGATGATGTGTGCAGCAAAGAATTTCCACTGTGAGACCTCACAACATGAACCTGTGGTATGTAGCAATTATCTTCCACGATTTCATCATTAATATCATTGTTAGTCTAGTACTATAGGGTTAGGGTTAGGGTTAACCCTAGGTTAGGTACTATAACCCTAGGGATATTATCAACATGCACTTATCACTTTAATATTCACAGCCACATGGATGGCAATCAATCCTAACCTGATCAGCTGGCGTATGGATGGCAATCAATCCTAACCTGATCAGCTGGCGTATGGATGGCAATCAATCCTAAACTGATCAGCTGGCGTATGGATGGCAATCAATCCTAAACTGATCAGCTGGTTTTCCATGGATGTGCTGATGGTTAGAGCTGCATCTCATGCACTTGGAATGCTTACTCATCAAGTGCGGATCCAGCATTCTTAGACTGTTCCAGAACAATGAAGCTGACTTGACTTGACTTGACTTGAGGGTCAATCTGTGACTCCGCCCACAACCACACCTCTGGCCAAGTGTTATATTGCCATGCCTGTGACTCCACCCACAACCACACCTCCACACCTCTGTTTTACAGTAGTCAGCTGGTTGTTAGCTGCACAGTAAGTGTGGAGATTATTATTATGAAATGGAAAAGGTTTATTTTAGTATATACAATATTAACTCGAGAATATAATGCTTATACTAACATATGAAATGGAAAACATATGGTAAAAGACTGTTCCAATGGAGGCCTAGGCAGACAGCAATATAGAAGCAGAGAGGGGAGAGGGTGACCAAATAGCAGGAGCACATTTAAACAATGGATGCTTGAGTGTACTGCTGGCCATAGGGGATGAGAAGGAAGTCATGTAGAGGCCAGAACACATTGAGGCCATAAGTAAAATAGCGAAGAGTTTGTCATATACAAAGATACATATTGAATGAACACAACAAGATGATGTATCTATGGTATCGATTGACCATCATGAGGTGATGAGTATGTGGTGAGGATGACTGCTGTGAAAGGACACCGTTCTGTTAAAACAGGAAATAAAATGCAGGAAAGGGATGATGTGGACAACATGTGGTTAAGACACACAGGTAGAAGTGAGGAGGTACACAAAGAACCCACCCATAAGGAATAGGATGACGTCATTTTTTAACAATCAATTAGGGAACGGAATCCACCAATATGAACTAGGCCCGAAGCCTCCTAATTAGTAAACAAGAGCCCCGTGACACAGGCAGGGTAGGAGGAACCAGTGTATGCTTCAAAGTGGAACAAAAGGTAGATGTTTTGGAAGGAACATTCAGAGCCTGATCAACTCTCAAGGGAAGCGGCATCCTCTCTGCAGCAGAACTCCTCCACACTGCTCAGCACTGATACTGTGAGCCAACTGTCTCTTGTATTCTTGCTGGTATTGGGAATAAAGTCTTTATCATCAGCTTGACTCCAACAGTGACTTTTCTGGTTTAGACCAAGTTTATTGGGTGGGTTAGGACTTGATTGTTGGGGTTTGCAGACGTCGAGGTGATTTTCCACGACATAAGTACATTGGTAAACCTCCCTCCCAACACCTTAACAGATGTGCTAACGAGTGAAACTGGCTAGCATGCTGAACTCCCAGTCTGTGGTGCTGCTGAGTCGCAGGTAGGAGCCCAGGCGTGTGCAAGGCTGGACCGTGCAGGACGATGCCGGTTACACAGGCTTGCTGCTTCAATTTTGACAACGCCAATACATTCCGTTTGCTCACAAAACCAGTGAGAATGGAAATCAATACAAGGGCTTATGGAAGCTGACGTTAGCGATCATGGATATTTGAAAATAGTTTCATGCTAGAGAATCAAACTGTTGGTTGTGTCTGTTTTTACCTACTCCCATTGGGTTACATGGTACTAATGGAGTGTTCAAAATATCAATCCGGCAGTATATCGCTGCGGGCCTCTTTACGATACACGTATCGATGCGGAGACATCAGTATCGATATTTCACATTCATTCATCATTCAGCATTCAGACCGGAGCGTCTCTGAAAGCTGCTCCTTGCTGTGCAGTGCACATTTTGACCAGTCACAGCGCTGTTGGCAAAACCAGACGCGCTGCTAACAGTAGAGGAAGAACACACAACATGGACGAAGAAGGAGGTGAAGAAAGGCTGGTTTCACCGCCAGACAAATTCAGGGCTCAGATTTGGGAGCATTTTAGATTTGGATTTTGGTCTGGACATGACACACGCAGTATGGAGGTTTGGACATGACACACGCAGTATGGAGGTCTGGACATGACACACGCAGTATGGAGGTCTGGATATGACACACGCAGTATGGAGGTCTGGACATGACACACGCAGTATGGACACACATGTATGCAAACCCTGCTGAATGAAAGTGAAATATTCCACGGCAACACTGCACATCTGCACATTCACATAACCCAGCATCACGCTGACATGCCGGTAGCAGGAAATGCTAGAAGTAGCACCACAGCAAAGCAAACGAGTCTGACAGAGGGTTTTAAGACTAAATTAAAACCAGATCATGTAGATCAGCTGTTGTTCCTAAATGTAAACCTGCCAATGTGCCATAAGAATTAAGATTTAAATTAAGATTCTAGTGATTCATTGTCATCTTGTTTTGTTGAAGGCAGCTGCTAATGCCGGTTTAAAGGCAGCTGCTAATGCCGGTTAAAAGGCTGTTTTTGCACTGCAGGCTTGTGAAGAAGGTGATGTTTAAGTTATTTCATTTTATCTTCTATTTTTATATTTTTATATATTTAAGTTTTTTATAGTTAAGTTATTTAGTTTTGTCTTATTTTTTTATATTACTTTATATTTTTCTTCAGAAAACCTGTAAATGAACCACGTGCCTCTGTGCGTGCTTTGGGAGGGAGTCCCAGTTAAACTGTTCACCAACACCAGTGAAGCAGCAAGCCCAGGAACAAGCTCATTTCCACCTGGTGGCTACGGAGTGTCCAATGAACACGTAGTTGACAAAGCCATTAAGGGCATGGGCAATAAGACTGGGCTAACTGAGAGCCTTAGACGTGGCTTTGAAGGTTCATGGCAAAGGTGACTGATTTCACTTCTGTGTTACCTATTTAACTTATGTAGTGGTAATGCTTTTGCAACTCAAGCCTGCTTTCTAATGCCTAAAAGGTGTAGAGCTAAAGTTTAACAATATTTATTACACAGCTCTTTAGAATGTTGAAGAATGGGAGGGGCCAGTGAGGTCTCTGGGTCTTGAGCAGTGTGCCCAAGATGGAGCTCAGGCACCCTAAGGCCTCCCCATCAAATCAACCCAACCATCAAAAAGTCAAAACACAAACACACCTTACACAACACATCATGCCAAAACACACCTTAATCTGGTCAACCTAGTCAGTCAACCATTTGAATCATTTTATGATGGTCAGTGTGTTTTTTTCAGTCTTGATGTTTTAGCTGGTTAAACCAATAGCTTGATAAGATGTCACATGCATAGCTGGTCAAACTGAACACTGTTGGAGGAGCCTGGTTATGCTGGTGTGGAAGCTGAAAATGGTTCCTATATGGTCAGCAAAACCCTCTAGAGTGACCATCATAAATTAGTCATAAGATGGTAAAAACTAGCTGGTCAAACCAGCTTAACCATCTAAAGTCTCATTTTCCAGCATATCTGGACATTTCAAAACATTTCCTCCAGTTCTCCATGACTGGAACAGCCACCATTCAAATTTCAGGTTTTCCAGGACGCATGGGAACCCTGTCACTGTAAGGCCTCTCATATGTAGAACACACACACACACACACACACACACACACACACACACACACACACACACACACACACACACACACACAGTACACATGTGCACACATGCTCTCACACATACACACAAACCAAACATGCTAATGTGTACATAACACCTTTCTCTCTCACACACACTTACACATTCAAACATACAAATACACACACTTAGGGCAGTGTTGAGCATAGAATGTCCACAACTGTGCTGCTGTGTGTGTGTCCATTCTGTTCAAAGATGATGAGTAAAAGGCGCTCTCTCTGTGTGTGTGTGTGTCAGAGTATGTGTGTGTGTGTGTGTGTGTGTGTGTGTGTGTGTATGTGCTGCAACAGAAAGAATGTGTACTTTTAGCCTTCAGTCTTGACCTACTCATGTCAACCCTCATCACATTCAGACGCACGCACACACAAATGGTTTTGTTACTTATTCAGCTGTTAGCTTGGTTTTAACCCCAGATGGCCTTGTGCTGCATTCTAAAGTGTCCATGGCTGGATTACTGCTCTGCTGCATTCTAAAGTGTCCATGGCTGGATTACTGCTCTGCTGCATTCTAAAGTGTCCATGGCTGGATTACTGCTCTGCTGCATTCTAAAGTGTCCATGGCTGGATTACTGCTCTGTAGAATTCAGTCTGTTCCTTTTTAAAAGAATTATTTTGATATTGTAAAATGTTTTAAAAATGTCTTTCAAAGTGAAACAATCCTTTGTGCTGTGGTTGTAGAGACTAAATGATTTAAAGAGGTGGCTGGGGTGTGTGTGTGTGTGTGTGTGTGTGTGTATGTGTGTGTGTGAGTGCCCTCTGGAGGAGAGGGGAGGTACAGCACCACTAGGGGGAGTGAGACAGAGGGCACAAGGACTGAGTGTGTGTGAATGAGAAAGAGAGAGAGGTCACTAGGACTATGTGTGTGTGTGTGTGTGTGTGTGTGTTGGAAAAATTATGTACTTATTAATTTTGCTTTGCTAACTTATCTGTCTGAAAGGTAGCATGTGCCAGTGAGTGAACTCAATGTGTGTGTGTGTGTGTGTGTTTGAAAGGTGGCGTGTGCCAGGAGTGAACTCTCTCTGTCTCACTGAGTATGTGTGTGTGTGTGTGTGTGTGTGTTGTAGCATGTGTCAGGAATGTTTAGAATGGGGATGTTTGAAGTCACTCCTGTTTTGTAACTTGTTTGAATGCTGTTTTAGTTCAGTGTTTCATCTGCTTTAGTCAAGCATCATCTGTTTTGCTGCTGCGTCTGATATGTAAGTGTGAACAGAGGCAGATTAAGGTGCACAGGGGCCCCTGGGCTAGAGTCTGTGTCTGTGGCCCCACAATCCCCTCCACTCCCTCTCCTCCCACACGTTTTTTTCTGGCCAGTGGGAGCCCCTTGCAGGCTGACACATGTTGGGCTCCTCGGCTGAAGCCATATCTAGCCTGTGTGTGAGTGTGAAATGAACAATGCGGTTTAACCACAATGAGCTCCACGGAGTGTGTGCTTTATGCCTGTGTTGTGGGCGCTCTCGCTCTGTTTTCATACATACTGTATATAAATTGAGTGTCTCATCTCTATATTTATACTAAAAATACTATATAGATATTTTATAATCATTTATCTAAGAGTGTGTGTGTGTGTGTGTGTGTGTGTGGGGGGGGGTGTTTATGTATATGTGTATATGAGTATAGATAAATAGATAAATAGACAGATAGATACTCTAATTAACTGATTATTAGAAGACACATGGATTGTTTGGGAAAAATATATACACAAGGGACAGCCATTTATCCATAATATGGTTCATATGGAGGAGCAGGAGGATCCTATGGGGCCATATAGTTAGGATTCTATGGGGCCACATAGGATCCTATTGGGCCATATAGTAGTTAGGTTGCTACTAAATCAAACTATTGTCACACATAAGAACGTTGTCACTATTGACAACCAGTCAGTATCACCATTTGATGATTTTAGTAGCAAGTCAGAAAACTCAGAATGAAACGTCACTTCCTTTACAGTTGTTTCTTTGTTGTGTGGAATAACATGTCACTGAATGTATTTTAAAAATACAGATGTTGCTTTGTTGAATTAGGGGACATTTCAGCCACTGTTGCCAGCTTACTGCTGCGGTTAAACTCTTGTGTGTGAGGTGAAGTCATGTTAACACTGCGACTCTTTAGTTGATATGGAAAACCATCCGTGGCATCTATCTGGTACTGGCTGGTAAATGTTTAGTATTTGTACTGTTAGACCGATATGGTTTCCAGTGACTGCAAACAGAATTTGAATACCAATCAGGTGATTGCAATACATATTATACATTCAAATGAAACGCACCTGTCATTTAAATGAGAGAAATATGTTAACAAATCACTTCCAAAGCCCCTCTAGTGCTGCAGTAAAGTGTGGGTAAAGTGTGAGACACAGGGAGATCCAGAACTCCAGACTGGTGGGTCATACCGCCTAAAAATGTGTATTGGAGGAATCCTTGTTTAACTGAACAATGTCAAAATCTAGCCATTTGCAATCACAAACTGCTCACTACGCCTGCACCAACATTTGCGGCATGGCTATCACCATGGTGACGGAGACAGTAAATAAAAGGTCAGTCATACCACGTCCCTCAATGAGACAGTAAATAAAAGGTCAAAAGTCATACCACATCCCTCAATGCGATTGGCTACTACTGCTCACTTCAGGGCAGGACTTCCACTTTCTCATCTTCGCCAACGGCTGCAACACATCTCTACTGGAGGACTTTTTTAGTGATGGGTCTCCTCCTATTAAACTGTCACTGGTGTTACACTGGAACTCTTTGGAACACTTTGTGTGGTGCAACCCATTCAAATTTAGTAGCACGTAAACTCCCATGTAGTGCCAATTTACATTAGAACTAAGCCAAACTCCCATGTAGTGCCAATTTACATTAGAACTAAGCCAAACTCCCATGTAGTGCCAATTTACATTAGAACTAAGCCAAACTCCCATGTAGTGCCAATTTACATTAGAACTAAGCCAAACTCCCATGTAGAACTAAGCTAAACTAGAGCTGACGTTCAGCTGCTGCAGCCGACTGCTGATATCCAGTAAAAATATCAGTCCAGGTGTAAGCATCTTGTGGGGGCAGTGTGCAGTACAGACTCAGGAAAAAGAAGATCAGTTCAGCTCCATTCTAACCACGAAGCCCGCCACCATAACCAGCTCCTTGTCAACCACAGAGTCAGCCTTCCTCACCAGTTCAGTGCCAAGTCCTAGTGGTATTCACGTTAAAACAATGAGACAGGACACATGCTACCAATATTTGGGAGGTTGAATTCTTTTGCTGACTTTGAAGGATCACATGGAATTTGTAAAGTTCCTGTGATAGGGAGCATAATGGTGCTGTGACACTGAAGTCTGTCCACAGGCCTAAACGCTCCATCGAATAATTTGATTGCAAAAAATGTTGCATGGTTTCTTTTACTGTCTGTAGCTCAAGCCCATTTCATGTATTGTGGAGAGGACATCGTCGCACAGTGTATCGGCTGCACTGGAAAAGTACCTGGTCTACTATTAAATAACGCCAGTGCTCCAGCACCCATGCAGAAATCGAGCATCTGCATGTTAACTGCGTTCACCAGGCCACGCTAGCTCATTTCCGATTACTTCACCAGGCCACGCTAGCTCATTTCCGATTACTTCACCAGGCCATACTAGCTCATTTCCGATTTTTTCACCAGGCCACGCTAGCTCATTTCCGATTACTTCACCAGGCCACGCTAGCTCATTTCCGATTACTAACCAATATGAACACGAGCGCGTCAGAGAGAACAGGGTTTGTGATTATGTGTGGCCTATTGTGAGTCTCTAGACTAAGCATGATGTTAAGAACCTCACACTCAGACACACATGCTGTTGTGAGTCTCTAGACTAAGCATGATGTTAAGAACCTCACACTCAGACACACATGCTGTTGTGAGTCTCTAGACTAAGCATGATGTTAAGAACCTCACACTCAGACACACATGCTGTTGTGAGTCTCTAGACTAAGCATGATGTTAAGTATCTCACACACATGCTGTCTCTCTCTCCCCATTTTGCTCATGAAGTTATTCTTTATTCGCTGAATATTTGTTGCAGGAGATACAACCTCTTTCCTTTTTAAAAGACAGAACTGAGGACAAATGGCCGTTATTTGTAAAGTTGTGTTTCATAGTGTTTTAATTAGAAGCCAGTAAATCAGATTTTTTAAACTTTGATCCAACAATTGGAGTGATGGGAGTTGGAGTACAATCCTTTTTTGATCAAGAATTATAGCTAATTGCTTGGTCATTTTAACAGACCTGTTGTTGCATAACACACAATTGATTTTGCTGTTTTAAAACACAAAAGTACATTTTGCCCGATTACTCGATTAATCAATGAAAAAATGAATTCCAACTCTTACCATGAATTCCAACTCTTACCATCTGGGCACTAATGCAGGATCCTACAGTTTAAAGCAACACTGAAGATTTTTTTAGTCCCCTAAAATAATACTTCCAAAATCACTCTGATGGTACAAGTCTAACTAGGATGAACGATGCCTTCTTTCAAACCCACTGTGGCCCTCAATCAGCCGAACGACTCTGTAACTTTTCTGATTGGGTAGCGTATCCTTCTGATCGGGTAGCGAGCAGCCGACAGCATGCACCTCCATTTCTCCACGGCTATACAAGACAGACATGGCTAGTACCATAGACATCCATATAGTGAGCTACTTTACTAGTGCCATAGACATCCATATAGTGACCTACTTTACTAGTGCCATAGACATCCATATAGTGAGCTACTTTACTAGTGCCATAGACATCCATATAGTGAGCTACTTCACTAGTGCCATAGACATCCATATAGTGAGCTACTTCACTAGTGCCATAGACATCCATATAGTGAGCTACTTTACTAGTGCCATAGACATCCATATAGTGAGCTACTTTACTAGTGCCATAGACATCCATATAGTGAGCTACTTCACTAGTGCCATAGACATCCATATAGTGAGCTAGTTCACTAGTGCCATAGACATCCATATAGTGAGCTACTTCACTAGTGCCATAGACATCCATATAGTGAGCTAGTTCACTAGTGCCATAGACATCCATATAGTGAGCTACTTCACTAGTGCCATAGACATCCATATAGTGAGCTACTTCACTAGTGCCATAGACATCCATATAGTGAGCTACTTCACTAGTGCCATAGACATCCATATAGTGAGCTAGTTCACTAGTGCCATAGACATCCATATAGTGAGCTACTTCACTAGTGCCATAGACATCCATATAGTGAGCTAGTTCACTAGTGCCATAGACATCCATATAGTGAGCTACTTCACTAGTGCCATAGACATCCATATAGTGAGCTAGTTCACTAGTGCCATAGACATCCATATAGTGAGCTACTTCACTAGTGCCATAGACATCCATATAGTGAGCTAGTTCACTAGTGCCATAGACATCCATATAGTGAGCTAGTTCACTAGTGCCATAGACATCCATATAGTGAGCTACTTCACTAGTGCCATAGACATCCATATAGTGAGCTAGTTCACTAGTGCCATAGACATCCATATAGTGAGCTACTTCACTAGTGCCATAGACATCCATATAGTGAGCTAGTTCACTAGTGCCATAGACATCCATATAGTGAGCTAGTTCACTAGGGTTATTTGAGTGGAAGTTCTGAATCTGGGAGCGGGGCGTAAAGGCGTTTCCATTGCTGACATGCTGATAATGTTTTAGCAATACAGTTCCTGTTCTGAGTTGTGTGTGTGTGTGTGTGTGTGTGTGTGTGTGTGTGTGTGTGTGTGTGTCTTGCTGTCCTCGTCTCTTACTGGGCACACTCCAGGACTTTGAGCTCTCCCATAGTGCAATGCAAAGACCACTAACACACACACACACACACACACACACACTCTTAAAGCCCAGGCAGTTGGACACCTCCTCCAGAGAGCAGCCTGCCTTCCACAGCCTCTCATCTCATCAGCACAGGGTGAGTCTGACACATCCTCTCTCTCTCTTCTCATTACCTCCCTCTCTCCCTCCCTCTCTCATTCTCTCTCTCTCTCTCTCTCCGCTTCATTCCGGGGACCGAAATTGCGAGTTCATCATGGGTCGAGCAGTGAGGCCAAGGCGTATTATGTGCCGAACGCTGTGTTGGGCGAGGAGTTTGGGGAGTTGCGCAGGTTAGCCAGCAGAGGGAGCCGTGCAGAGCCGTACTCAGTGAGATTAGGATGCTTTCTGTGGAAATCCAGTAACAAAAATCTTAGCTAAGCAATCTGCTAGCCTGCAGCCTATTACTGAAATACTGGTAATGGTGGACCATGAATGTGGATTATCAATAAAGCTGGACCATGTAAGGAGCGTTTGGCTTGCCATATTGCCAATATCTCTTGACATGAAGCTGGACCATGTAAGGAACGTTTGGCTTGCCATATTGCCAATATCTCTTGACATGAAGCTGGACCATGTAAGGAACGTTTGGCTTGCCATATTGCCAATATCTCTTGACATGAAGCTCATTAGCTGTACACTCCTCGGCTTTGACCCCCGACCCCCGACCCCGTGTCAGTCAATGTGAAAGAAACAGGCGACGCACAAAATCGAAATTTGTCAGTGTAAAAAGGCCTTCTCTGTCTCTGTCTCTCTCTCACACACACACACACACACTTTCTCTGTCTCTGTCTCTCTGAAATTGTCAATCAGCTCTCATCTGAACAGATTCTCACTCTCCGTCTCTCTCTCTCTTTCTCTCTCGCACACACACACACACACTCATCATATTCTGTCTGTCTGTGTCTTTACTGTGAGTTTGGTGATGTAACTGTATGTGTGTGTCTATGTGTGTGTGTGCATGCACGTGTGTGTGTTCGTACATATGCGTGTGTGTGTGTGTGTGCGTGCATACATGTGTGAGCATGTGTGTGTGTGTCTATGACAGGGTTAGGCTGAGAGTTCCATTAAAGAACTCTACATCCCCAAGCATCTCACTCACACACACACACACACACACAGGCCAGATGTGCAAAGACAGGTGCTATATAGTACACACACACACACACACACACACACAGGGCCAGATGTACAAAGACAGGTGCTATATAGTACACACACACACACACACACACACACACACACAGGGCCAGATGTACAAAGACAGGTGCTATATAGTACACACACACACACACACACACAGGGCCAGATGTACAAAGACAGGTGCTATATAGTACACACACACACACACACACACACACACACACACACAGGGCCAGATGTACAAAGACAGGTGCTATATAGTACACACACACACACACACACACAGGGCCAGATGTACAAAGACAGGTGCTATATAGTACACACACACACACACACACACACACACACACACAGGGCCAGATGTACAAAGACAGGTGCTATATAGTACACACACACACACACACACGTAAAGCCCAAATGCCCCATCACAAACATTTGCATCCCAGGGACAGCTGATTGTTCAATGCTCATGACTCTCCTTGGAAGGGGACCAGGCCTTTAGGATGTTTCTGGAACAGTCTACCACTGGAAGTCAGGTCTGCATCATCGGTGTCTGAGTTTAAAACGAGTCTGTTTAGACTTGCCTTTAGCTGCCACTGAGTTTGTGTGGATTCTGGCATGGAGGCTCAGTACTAGTCTTTGTATTGACTCATATTCTGTCTTGTCTGGCAGTACTGGTGTCTGTATATTTTCAAATTTCATCCTTTTCTTTATTGTGAAGTATTTGGTTTTAAATGCGCTATATAAATTAAAATGACTTACTTACACACACACACACACACACACACACACACACACACACACAGGCCAGACGTGTTAATGTGTCTATGAGAGGGTTAGGCTATTAAAGAACTCTTCATCCACAAGTACCATTTACCAGACACACACACACACACACACACACACACACGCAGATGTGTTAATGTGTCTATGAGAGGGTCAGGCTGGGAGTTACATTAAAGAACTCAGTTTCAACTGTTAAACAACACCAGAGAAACAGGTAAATCATCTCTTTTTGTCTGTCTCTCTCACACACAGACACACACACACACACATACATACACACACACACATTTCAAATTACTGGTTTACTGACCTGAGTGGTCTGTGGGCCAAATGTTCAAAGATTGGTGCCATAGCACACACACACACACACACACACATACATACACATACACACACACACACACACACACACATACATACACATACACACACACACACACACACACACACTCACACATACACACACAGAGGGCCAGATGTACAAGGACGGGCAAAATAGTAGACAGGGTGAAATAAGCAGCTTTGTGATAAAGGGTTAGAGTTAGGGGTAAGGGGTTAGGGGTTAGGGGTTAGGGTTTTTCTCAGATGAATCTGTAGTGTTTTTTTTAGTAAAATCCATTTGTCAGTGAGATCATTTACATATTTTGATAAATTTGGGGTGAGTTCAAGCAGCCTTGTCACCAGCATCTGCTACTTTGCAGTTGTCTACAGTGTGCAGTACATACTGCAGGAACAAGCAGAAAAAATGGGGTTTAAATTTAAGCTGAGGGGAATACATTTAGGATGCTTATGTAGAGATAGCTATTTATGCCCACTTCTAGAGCTCATAGCTTTTGAATAACACAACATTCCATCATGGTCATGATCTTTCCTCATGGTCTACAGGTCTGTAAAGTTTTGAAATTGGCGATACTAAGCAACCAAAATCACTTGGTGGATTCCTGACTTGACTAAAAGGAGAATTCCTGCATTTTGCACTTTGAGCCTTTTCTGAGTAGAGTGGTTGACGATGAAATGTTTATGATTAGTCTCGACTATTTGCCTCTTCTGCTGCTTCAGGACTGCGTTTTTCACAACCTTCCAACCGCGGAAACCTCCGTTCCATATTTGAATCCGAAGCGTCGCACACTCCAGACCACTTGATGGCAGAGTAGTTGTTTTACGTTGCCGAGTGCTACTGGTGTGTATGACAACAGAATGAATGTGGCACAACCTAGTTAGCTTTATTAGCTGCCAGCTCACAAATTCGGTCCACGTTGCACCAAATGCCTGATTAACAGTCCAGTGTGTGTGTGTGTGTGTGTGTGTGTGTGTGTGTGTGTGTGTGTGTGTGTGTTTGTCCTCAGGAACCTGTTACAATGACTGTCGACACAAAGGCACCTTTGATGACATCATCAACTCAGCGCATGGTCGGTAAAGATGGGCGGTTCCTCTACCATGTCCCCGCCCCCTCCAGGCACATGAGGGCGTGGCTTACACTTGGGCGTGACCTAATGGGCATGTGGCTGAATCTGCGCT
>PYXC01000544.1:455000-495000 GCA_015244755.2 Tenualosa ilisha
GGCGCAATCCATGTTAATCTCTTATTATTTCCGACGTGAAGAATACAAGGCCAGAACAGCGGAAATAGTCGGCTGAAGTTGCCTTTCAAATGGAAGTGTGCAGCAAGGAGATCCTACTGATTCCAATGGCAGTTAGCCAAGTAATCCGGCCTTGAAATCACATCCAATTTCTGCATTGTCTCCATTGTGTGTTGGTGTCTGTGTGTGTGCGTTGTAACACTCTCTCCATCTGTCAGGTGTGTTGGTAGCTGTGTGTGTGTGTTGTAACACACTCTCCGTCTCTAAGGCCTGTTGGTGCCTGTGTATTTGTGTGTGTGTGTGTGTGTTGTAACACACTCTGTCCATCTTTCAGGTGCGTTGGTGGCTGTGTATTTGTTTGTTTGTGTGTGTGCGTGTGTTGTAACACACTCTGTCCATCTCTCAGGTCTATTGATGGCTGTGTATTTGTTTGTGTGTGTGTGTGTGTGTATGTGCTGTAACACTCTCTGTCCATCTCTCAGGTCTATTGGTGGCTGTGTATTTGTGTGTGCGTGTGCGTGTGTGTTGTAACACACTCTGTCCATCTCTCAGGTGTGTTGGTGGCTGTGTATTTGTTTGTTTGTTTGTGTGTGTGTGTGTGTGTGTTGTAACACACTCTGTCCATCTCTCAGGTGCGTTGGTGGCCAAGTTCACGCGTCCAGGGAAGCGCTGCGATGGTTTGGTGTTCAGCCGCACGGCGTGTGTGTGTGAGCTGGAGGGGGAGATGTGTGTGTCGCTGCGTGTGTGTAACACCACGGGCCACCCGCTGCAGGATGTGCATGTGAGTGCGGTGCTGCTGGAGCGAGATGAAGTCACAAACTCCGTGCGGCAAACTGTGCTGGACTTCAGCGTGCTGGGGGTGGGCTCACAGATGTGCCCTCTCTTCCTGTCACCTTTGACCTTTAGGCACCCTCTGACCCCCACCAGCCGTCTGGGACACGCCCTCCGCGCTGCTGGCCAATCACACTTTGAGCTGGTGGTGTTTGTCTCTGCCTCCCAGGAGTTTGGCTCCTCCCACCAGCAGCGCACCTCCTACCTGCCCAATGAGATCCTTGAGGGGCGGTGCTTCGCCATGGATACCAAACAGCGCTGCCATGACAATCACTGCTTCCAAACATTGCCCTGGACACACACCCCACCCACTGAGGGAGAACAGGGAGTGGGAGAGTGTGTGTAAGACAGCGTGTGTGTGTGTCTGTGTGTGTGTGACATTGTGCGGTTTGTGTGTGTGTGAGAGACAGTGTATGTGTGTGTGTGTGTTACAGGCCTGATGACTCAGGGGGCGAAAGAAGTGCTGAGAGGGGGCGGGGCGTTGCCCAACAAAAAAGAAATAAAAAATGATGCACTCGCAACTCACAACTAGCGCCCTTTATTATTTAACCATTATATTACCATATAGGCTATAGGCTGTCTGACTGTCTGAACACACACTGCACCGTGGAAGCCTCATGTTACCAGCATTCTCTGACCCTCTCACCTGCCTGCCTGTGTCACCCTGGTCTCCTGAGGTGGCAGATGTGCCGGGCCCTGCGTCCTCCACAGTGTGTTTTGTGATTGGCCATGTTCTTATTTCTGGTTTAAAACCATGCACGCATACTAGTCATCGGCTACCAGCTGAAACTCTATCGGAAAAAAGCGTTGCCTGTACAGTGTGCACATGCAGTAACCAAAGTAACAATGTAACACAACAATCTTACCAACCAATCAGATTTTGTAGGCCTACTATAGCTACCACGCTGATTTGACTAGTAATGAATTATGTGGAGCTGTAGTAACCTGTTAATAATTCAAACTCGCTATATATTATTTTGTTTTAATAAATATTGAAGTGATCATTGAGTCTCAGTTGAGGGGGCGGAGATGTTGACGCCCCCCTTCGCCCCCCCGTCGCGCCGGGCTTGGTGTGTTACACAGTGCATAATTAGTGTGAGTGTGTTTGTGTGAAACCGTGTGGATTGTGTGTGTGTGTGTGAGAGAGAGACAGTGTGCGGTTAGTGTGTGAGCGTGTGTGTGTGTGTGAGAGAGTCATAGGCTGCTTTCACACCTATTTGGTTCTGATACAAGCCCTGAGCCAACACCCATTTTGTTGTATATTGTTCCAAGGATTGTTTTGTGTTCACATGGCAAACCTTAAGAAGGGAACAAGCCCACATGTGATCAACTGTTCCTGTGATTATGTGTGATCAACTGTTCCTGTGATTATGTGTGATCAGCTGTTAACAAACTAATAAACTATCATGATTTCTGTATTTATGGGTTTTAATTAGTGATGCACGATATGAAACATTTCGGCCGATACCGATAACCGATAAATTCCTGCTTCTCAGGGCCGATACCCGATACCGATAAGTTAATATTTTTATATTTAATATAATATATTCATATAGTCTGCAGTTTGTGCAGGATGGAAAATTGATATTTTAACAGCTATAACAACAAACAACAACTTTCTGGCCCTTCAAATGTTTATTATTCTCATCTCATCACAAAATGTGGTCATTTGCTATATAACAACAACACCACTCCATTTTAACAAAAATGTACTATAGTGCTATAAACTCCATTACTTTGTCGATAATGGCTTTAGACTTTTCACTGTCTCTTGAAAAGCTTTTACATTTTTCAAACGACTGCTGAATGGGGAACGGACTTCTGTTGTGGTGTTTTCGCTTTAACACTGCTAATGGCTGCAGCAGCTGCCTCATATTCGTTCAATACCTCCTCTCCGCGATGGCGACTTTTCAGGTGAGCTATAAGATTCGTTGTGTTAAAACTTGACGTCTTCTTTCCTCCTCTCGCAATCCTCACTGAACAAGCTTTGCCAATTGCACCTGTATTGTCATCTTCTGCCACTGAGAAAAACGACCATGCTGGTGAAGACATTTTACTACTCTACTACTTTACTATTAATATTACTCAGGCAGTGACGGACATGCTTGGGTCCTGTGGATTTGGGATTTGGGAAGAGTTTGGGAGTTATTGTTTATAATATTATTTGCTAATTTAAGTCTTTTATATGTGTAACAATGTTCAGTTAGGTCCAGAGTCTACTTCGCATACTCCGAGCTGACGTCATTGATCTGACAAACTCAAACACAGCAACTTGGCTAGTTGATGTAGCAACAGAAATTCTCACAGATATGACGACATGACAAAAATCTTCTGCTATCTGTAACATGTGACCGTTCTGATTTACTCCAAAGCATTGTGTTTAAATTATTTGAAATGTTAGTTATTTCATTCCGTGTACAGTACATGAGGGTAACATACCTGAATTCTGACGGTAAATTCCCTCCTGTGCGGCACTAGCTGTCGCTTCATTTGTGTCGTCACTCTTAGCCACACACAAAGATTTCTTACAAGGCAATAACATGACACAGGAGATGATGGAGCCGATATGCATTGTTGTGTTTTCTCTGATGTACAGCAACACTAAAATCGAGGTACAGGGTGCTTCACATGTAAAGTCTTGATGCTAAAATGAAGGTAGCCAATGAAATGCAAACGGATCCGTGGCCCTTTCCGGGTGGAACCAGCTGGGAAGAACCTCCATGGGTGCTTCAATTCCGTGAGTATTCCTACCCCCCTACACTGGCTACAGATGTCAGCCTATTCACCATGTGTTGCCTAATAAGCTTTGGACATAGGCTACAAAGGAAAAAAATTACAAATGAAACATCTTACTGGTTAACCTGAAATTTCAATGGAAAAATATAGACTTGTACAGTAAAAACAAGATATCCCAGTATACTGATTAGTGCCAGCGTAGTACGCTACAGCAGACAGCCACTGACAGTATACTGATTAGTGTCAGCGTAGTACGCTACAGCAGACAGCCACTGACAGTATACTGATTAGTGCCAGCGTAGTACGCTACAGCAGACAGCCACTGACAGTATACTGATTAGCTTCAGCGTAGTGCGCTACAGCAGACAGCCACTGACAGTATACTGATTAGTATTGCCGCTTTCACATACACCCAATGAAAAAGGTCCCTGGGGGGAAAGCAATCTATGTACAGTTCCAAAGAGCTAGGTGTGAAAGCACCCTCAGATTAGAGTAGGGCCCTAAATATAAGTAAGTTTCAAAGAGCTAGGTGTGAAAGCACCCTCAGATTAGAGTAGGGCCCTAAATATAAGTAAGTTTCAAAGAGCTAGGTGTGAAAGCACCCTCAGATTAGAGTAGGGCCCTAAATATAAGTAAGTTTCAAAGAGCTAGGTGTGAAAGCACCCTCAGATTAGAGTAGGGCCCTAAATATAAGTAAGTTTCAAAGAGCTAGGTGTGAAAGCACCCTCAGATTAGAGTAGGGCCTTATAGAGTGAGACTGATGATTAGAGTAGGAGCCTCTAACCTATAGTAGATTAAAGGTACAGTCAGTAATTTCACATTGTAAACATATAACACTTTTTATAATATCAAGATTATATCTCCTCATGACCCACCAGCTCTTCATTATCCTGGATCACTTGACAAATCTGGGGCCGATTTCTGCTAAGTTGTTCTTAAGTTATACCGTAACTTCCACTTTAAGGTTATGACATGATTCCCAACATGTGCGTTGCCTAAGTATCTTTTGTAAATCAGACTTTTGTAAGAGTGGTTCTTAAGCTTTTTAACACAGTTTTACATTTTAACTTGTGATTTACAACTTGAAAAATGTTGTAAAAATGTCATGTTGGCCTTACTGCCATGGAACATATGGTTGCGTTGCATTTTAATGCTTTCTTTTATAAAGTGTAAAAAATGCCAATATAAATTATTTTGCTTTGTGTTTCAATCTCTATAAAATACAAACGTGTCACCTATATACATCATAATGATGTACTAATTATGTTTTTACTTTCATGTGCTTTGTTAATACCTGCACTTCATGCCCTTAAAACTCATTTTAGACATGCTCAAAAAGGGCCAAATTATTCAACCACTTGGAGCCATAATTAACCCTTTTCGAGCAGTGTTATCATTGTACTGTGTAGACACATTTGTATAATGTTGACTTAGTGGAAGTACTTCAATGAGGGTAAAAGGGTGGAGACCCCTGACCTATACTGGGCAGAAATGTGGAGGGGGGGCATGGGCATGACCATCCATGGTTCAGGACCAAAAGTCAGTAAAGACCTGCTGCTTTACGGACTGATGAAGACACCGCGGTGCTGATTCGCTGGCGAGGGGAGAATGAGGCGACATTCACTGGTCGGTGGCTGACCACACAAACAGGGTTGGAGTGAGTTCACTTGATTCAGTTGGATCATTTGGAGATCATCTGTTGTTGGAGTGAGTTCATTTGATTCAGCTGGATCATTTAGGAGATCATCTGTTGTTTGAGAGAGTTCATTTGATTCAGTTGAATCATCTGGGAGATCATCTGTTGTTTGAGTGAGTTCATTTGATTCAGTTGAATCATCTGGCACATCACCTGTTGTGACATGCAGTACACAATGTTTTGGAATGTTTACCCAAATGGATGAGGCCTTCTATAAGTCCTCCTGTCCTAGTGGTCTCTCCGGCCAGGATGTGGTAGTGGTCTCTCCCGAGGAAGCCCCAGAATCAGACACAGAGCCAGCCCACAGCCCTGTCAGAAAGAGGAAGGCAGCTGGTGACTGGGAATGCAGCAGAATATGGAGGAGAGGGGAAGAGAGAGAAAGAGGCACTGGAAAGAGAAGAATGCGAGGAGAGGAAAGAGAGAGAATGGAGAGAGAGAGAAGAAAGAAGGGAAAGGGCAGAGTAAGAAAGGGAGGAATGGAGATTTAGAGAGATGAAGGAGTTGAAGGAAAGACAAGAGAAATTCTTTAAAATCCAGCTCTTCTGAGAATATCTCCTGGCTTAAAACTTCTGACCACCTGGAATGCAATGCACCCCTTCCCCCCTTTTCTGCTGCACTTCTATCACACTGTCATCTCCACTCTTAGTAAGCTTTTTAAATGTGCTGTGGCTTGAATTCTAATCTTCTTTTTGTAAGTCGCTTTGGATAAAAGCATTTGTTAAATGCATGAATGTAAATGTAACTGTTTGCCAGTATATCTGGCCTAGCCTACTACCTCAGCCTATCCCAGCATATCAGCCTAACCCAGTATATCAGCCTAACCCAGTATCTAAGCCTATCCCAGTATATCAGCCTAACCCAGTATCTAAGCCTATCCCAGTATATCAGCCTAACCCAGTATCTAAGCCTATCCCAGTATATCTGGCCCAGTATAATGCTAACGCTAACCTAGTATCTCTGGCCCATTATCTCCGTTTCACCAACGTTACAGGAGAGACGATACAAAGAAATGACCATAATTGAGGGACCTATATGGAGTGATTTATGTGCTTATCAGTTACATTATATATGCTTTGACAGCAATATATTTAATAAACACATGCTTCTTTTTAAAAACATTTTTAACAGCTTTTTAAATGAGAAAAAAGGGCACATATGCCTTTTTGGCACCAACTTTTCCTTCCACTATGAACAAAACATGTCTGTATCCCTGCACTATATGGGTAAAGCATGACATTAATGAATTAAAAGTAGCTATACATATTAGCACATCTGTCTACCATTAATGTATGTGTAAGTGTCATGTAAAACCATCTGTCTACCATCATTGTGTGTGTAAGTGTTGGCTCTACTTGATTCCCACCCCTAACTCAATTCATCCAAAACTTCAGAGTTTCTCCAGAGACCTTTGACTACTTGGACACATAATCGGTCTGCAAGCACCAATTACCACTGACATACCTGAGAGAAAGTGAGTTGGCATGGTGATGATCTCTGTATCCATCCCCTTACATTCAGAACAGCTCTATGACTGTAAGTAGGAGAGTCATAAATGATAACACAGGTGTTCTCTTTGAGCAAGCTCTCACGGATCTCAACTGAAATGGCACACTCTAGATGACTTACTGAAAATGTTTAATTCAAAGATGTCCCAAATTATGGATGATATAGCTCCATTTAAAATCAAGAGTCACTGGCAAGCAGTAGGCACCATGGAAGCAATATCCAACTGTTTGCTTTGGAGAGAATGTGGGAAAAATGCCGCATTACCAAATCCACAGTTTTAATGAAATAACTTGAGCCAATGAAACTTCAGTTGTAAGTAGGTCTCAGAGCTGATTTAAATGACCCCTTAACACCAGGGTTTCCCCAGGTTTGACCACACAAACAGGACCAGGGGTGCGTTTTCCAAAACCTTAGTTGATACCCAGTTAGCAACTTGGTTGCAACTTGGTTGGCAATGAGCAAAAGCATTGTAACTATGGTTTTGTGAAACTTTTGAGTAGTACTTCGTCGGCCCAAAACAGCGGTCCGAAACCGTAACTGGCGTGTAACTGATTTTGGATAGTCTACTTTGGAGTTCTCAACATTTTAACCCTCTGACACCCACACATCTGTAGCTCCGCGAGTTTTTGTCCTAGAAACATATGAGTAACACCACTGGAAACCTTCAATCTTCTAGTTTTCAAATATGTAGATTTTAAAATAAACATGTATCGAATGCGCTTTGTAAAATGAATAAATAGAAATTTTAGATGTTTTTCACCAGTTCAGGCAGTAGCAACCTGTTACTGACACACCCCTCAGCTATTCAGATGGTAAAGACCAGGGCAATCAGTAGCGTCATTGGGTCATTGTTTTGCGGCAAAGGTGAGAACACGCCCAATTTCACCAGCGTATACAAACCCGCATGGGAGAGGAATGTTTTGGTTCTGTGCAACACTGGTAGCTTGAGCACTGAGCAAGGATGTCCAGCAAGATGATGTCGGCTGCTGAAGCCTTACTGCAGATTCAGGAAGAACTCGCTTTGGAGAGTGAGTCTGACGACGCACGGTCAGATGTATCCAGTGATGACGGCGATGATGAAATGTACTTTGAGCTTCGTCTAGATCCCATGGAGGACATTGCTGATGAGTAAGTAGCTATATATTTTACTACTTGTTGTTGTCATGATTCGGTTAGCTTACAGGGAGAATGTAGCCATTGTGTGTTGCTAAGTGACTTAGCCATTGCGTGTTGCTAAGTGTTAGCCTACTTCGTTAGCCTGTGCTCCGTGCCAAAGTACACTTCGGTAGTAGTAGGAAGGTGTTTCACTGGACAGATGATCATATTGCTGAAATTCATGTCACGCTGTACTCATTTAGTTGCATTTATAGTCAACATGCAATGCATAGCCACAGTTGGTTGCCAAGTTTATTAGCGTACTGTATTACCTTGTGCTCCGTGCATAAGTCTGTCCATGGGATTGTAAAATACAGACATATTATCTATTATAGGATACTGTTATTTTGATAAGTAGTATGCATGTCTTTGTAATGGAAGGTGTGAGCCGAAAGAAGACACAACATCTTCACTGTCGCTTTCCCAGCACAGACAATGGCAAGGGACAGATTCAGAACTGTGTGTTCTGCAGGCTGCAGGGAAAGAAAACAAAAACTTTGTGGAAGTGCGATACATGCAACGTCTACCTTTGCCCTCAGCAAGACAGAAACAGTTTTTTTGCTTGGCATCCTAGATGAGAAGCTCTTTTTACAGCTCAATCTAAGCTCTTTTGCAAAGCTCTGGGGCAATGTAACAGTTTCCTGGCAGAGCCATTGACAGGTGGACAATGACAGCAGTTGACACACAGACACATGGACAATGACAGTGGGGAGGGGGCAGTTACAGGTGTGATACACCCATCTAATCAGTATTCATTTGAAACAGCCACTGGCTTTAGTTTGTCTTACTTTTTTACAATTTGTATTGAAACTACAACACTTCTCTAAATGCTCTTCTGACTTTTATGTAGCCAACACTTATGTTTACAAGGTTCAGACTTCAAAAGTCTTGGCCAGATATATTTATAGTGTGTTTTTTTACAATGTTTGAAGACCTTCGAAAATAGTTTTTTGTGTAGTTGTATTTACACAGAATTTTAATAAAAACTAATTTCATTACATTGACTTTACTTTTATATTATTATTCCTAAGGTCTTCTAGAATATAACCATATGTGCCACTTTTGCATATGTGTTTTTAGTTAGCTGAAAAACTTAAAAATGTCAAAGTGTAGCAGACTGCCTCTAAGTGTCTGAAAGGCCCCGGACCCCTGAGTGAGGGTCAGCGTTGTAAGACACCACATTAGCTAGAGATTGACATGGAAAGCCCTTATTAAAGCAGATCAATATTGATGTGTGGCCTCTTGGGTCATGTCAAGTCATTGATATAAGAGTTGGGTGAAGTTCGTTAGCTATGCTCTTCTTTAAAAAAAAAAAGAAAAACGAAAGAAAATTTACACTGCCATTACACTGCCATTGCCACACTGCCATTGACCTCGAGGTCACCAACCCTGGCCGACCGGAAGTGCTCGAAGACGGCGCAGGGACCGTAGACAAAGGCGGGGGAAACACGGAGGGCTAACGACTAAGCTAAGGCTAACACCGCACCGGCTTTCTCTACCCAGCATTTTCCTTGCCAATGTGAGATCCCTGGCGAACAAAATGGATGAGTTACGGCTCCGGATCACTAACAACAGGAGACTTTTGAACTGCAACGTCATGTTATTCACTGAAACGTGGCTACACAACGGAATACCGGACAACACTATCGAGTTAGCCGGATGCCATACACTTCGGGCGGATAGAACGGCAGATGATTCTGGTAAGACAAGAGGCGGAGGACTGTGCATTTATGTAAACAAAGCTTGGTGTACGAACTCTGTCATTGTTGGGAAACACTGCTCAGCTGACCTGGAGTATCTCATGGTCAAGTGTAGACCGTTCTATCTTCCGAGGGAGTTCACCTCCACCATAATAACAGCTGCATACATCCCTCTGGATGCGAATGCCAAATTTCCCGCACACCCGGAGGCAGCATTTATTGTGGCGGGAGACTTTAACCACTCCAACCTGAAGACAGGGCTACCTAAATTTCACCAGCATGTCTCCTGCAGCACCAGAGGGGACAAAAACACTGGATCATGTCTACACCAACATTGCTGGTGCCTACACAGCAACTCCCCGCCCCCACCTGGGACAGTCTGATCACCTTTCTTTGTTTCTCACCCCGAGGTATTCACCGCTCATCAACCGTGTGAAACCAACAAAGAAGACCATCAAGGTGTGGCCAGCGGGGGTAGACTCTGGACAGGTTCAAAGACACGGACTGGAGCAGATTTGCCTCAGTGGCCACTGAAGGCTCCCATGTGAACATTGACTCTTACACCTACTCAGTATTGGATTACATCAACACCACAATCGACAGTGTTACTACTGAAAAGCAGATCACCACGTACCCAAATCAGAAACCATGGATGAAGAAGGAAGTGCGGCTTCTACTGAAGGCACGTGACAGTGCCTTCAGATCAGGGGACACACAGGCCTACAGTACATCCAGGGCTGACCTGAAGAGGGGCATCAAGAAGGCTAAGCACAGCTACAAGCTGAAGGTGGAGGAACACTTCACAACATCTCACCCCCGACGCATGTGGCAGGGCATTCAGGCCATATCTGACTACAAGCCCAGCAACTTCACACAGACAGCCATGGATCTGTCCTTCCTCAACAAGCTAAATGACTTCTATGCTCGCTTTGACAAGGACAACAAGGATAAGACTGCCATCACCCTCCCCCCTGACGACCACCATACTCTCACACTAACTGTCACAGATGTCCACAACGCACTGAGCCACATCAACGCCCGTAAGGCCGCTGGACCTGGCGGCATTCCCGGACGCGTGCTGAGAGCCTGTGCTGGGCAGCTTGCAGGGGTCTTCACAGACATCTTCAACAGGCCCACCAGCGCCTCTTCTTCCTAAGGACACTAAAGAAAAACCACCTGTCCACTGGCATCCTAAGCAATTTCTACCGCTGTGCGATCGAGAGCATCCTGACAAACTGTGTGACAGTTTGGTATGGAAATTGCTCTGTCGCTGGTCGCAGGCTCTCTGGCTCTGCAGCGAGTGGTGAAAACTGCTCAGAGAATCACAGGGACTCCACTTCCTGCCATTGAGGATGTCCATAGGAAAAGATGTCTGCAACGGGCACGCAGCATTCTGAAGGACACCTCTCATCCTGCCAACAAACTGTTTCAACTCCTCCCCTCCAGAAGGTGCTACAGGAGCCTACAGACTAAAACCACCAGGTTCAGGAACAGCTTCTTCCCCACAGCCGTCACACTACTGAACTCTGTCCCCCACTGAATCTTACACTCTGCTATGCTGCTATAGCCCTTGGACTGCACATCTGTATATACTTAATACATCTGTACATAACTATCTCTATAGCACATCTGTATATACTTAATACATCTGTACGTCTGTACATAACTATCTCTATAGCACATCTGTATATACTTAATACATCTGTACATAACTATCTCTATAGCACATCTGTATATTGCCCTTATATTGAATCCATATAGCACATCTGTATATTACCCTTATTATCTCTTCACCTTACATGTATATTGCTCCTCTGCCTATTTGTTATTACTACTCTTATCTGTATATAATTTGCTCTTTAACTGTACATACTGCATATACTGTATATACTGCACTTGCTGCTCTTTGCACTTCTGATTAGATGCCAAACTGCATTTCGTTACCTGTATTTATACATGAGTAATGACAATAAAGTTGAATCTAATCTAATCTAATCTGTGTGTGTTTGATTGCAGTAATTTATCTATATCAAGGATAATAGTGTTTTGTATAAACTGGCAAATTAGTGGATTTTATTTAGTGGATGTATTTTAGTTTTACTTTCGTTGACTGTGTGATATGTGTGGCATCCATTAACCGCAATTTCTGAATGTGCTCTTCTTCTGAGTGTGCTCTTAGGCTGCTATGCGTGGATTAAGAAAAGGGGCGCTTTACGCAACACATGGACAACTTTGCCAATTTAAATGTCATTGACTTGTAAACACAAGCTAGCTCACAAATACACTGAAAGAGTAACATTTAGCTACTAACATTATGACTAACTTCATTCATAATCTCAGTTTTCCATATCCCTCTCAGACCATTTACCATTGCAAAGAAGCTTATAACCTGACACAAGGAAGACAGAGTGTAGAAGGGGTCAGGGACTCGAGGGGTCAGCGCTGATGCGAGGAAGACAGAGTTTAGAAGGGTTCGGGGACTTGAGGGGTCAGCACTGCCGCGAGGAAGACAGAGTGTAGATGGGGTCGGGGACTAGAGGGGTCAGTGCTGACTTGAGGAAGACAGAGTTTAGAAGGGGTTGGGGGCTCGAGGGGTCAGGGACTTGAGGAGTCAGCTCTGATGTGAGGAAGACAGTGTAGAAGGGGACGGGGACGCGAGGGGTCAGCTCTGATGTGAGGAAGACAGAGTTGTAGAAGGGGTCAGGGACTAAAGGGGTCAGTGCTGACTTTAGGAAGACAGAGTTTAGAAGGGGTCGGGGGCTAGAGGGGTCAGTGCTGACTTGAGGAAGACAGAGTTTAGAAGGGGTCGGGGACTCGAGGGGTCAGGGACTCGAGGCATCAGGGACTCGAGGGGTCAGCTCTGATGTGAGGAAGATAGTGTAGAAGGGGTCAGGGACTCGAGGGGTCAGCGCTGATGCGAGGAAGGCAGAGTGTAGAAGGGGTCAGGGACTCGAGGGGTCAGTGCTGACGCGAGGAAGGCAGAGTGTAGAAGGGGTCAGGGACTCGAGGGGTCAGTGCTGACGCGAGGAAGGCAGAGTGTAGAAGGGGTCAGGGACTCGAGGGGTCAGCGCTGATGCGAGGAAGGCAGAGTGTAGAAGGGGTCAGGGACTCGAGGGGTCAGTGCTGACGCGAGGAAGGCAGAGTGTAGAAGGGGTCAGGGACTCGAGGGGTCAGCGCTGATGCGAGGAAGACAGAGTTTAGAAGGGGTCAGGGACTCGAGGGGTCAGCGCTGATGCGAGGAAGACAGAGTTTAGAAGGGGTCAGGGACTCGAGGGGTCAGCGCTGATGCGAGGAAGACAGAGTTCAGAAGGGGTCGGGAGTCGGGGACCTGCACTTCTCACTTGGCATGTCTTTTAGCACAGGGCCAAGAAGAACAAATACTGGGTTAGGGCTGGCTTTAGAGTACTGCAGAAAAGTCCAATAAAATAGACACTCTCTGCAAAACTGTTGTATAGAATTTTCACATTGTTTTTTCCCCCATTTCACTTTGCACTGCAGTCCAGTTGACAATGAAAATGGTCACCCTGAACCGTAGGGCCCCAGCTGATGAAATTTCAGTGACACATAAGTCTCAAGGAGCTGCATCCAACAAGCCCTTATACACCCATGTGTGGTGTAGCGTCACCTACTGACAAGCCCAAAATGGTAAAATTGGCCATTTTTCTCGGGAGCAAATTTCTGTCAGTGATTCCTGGGTCACTGGAAACTTGTAGTCCCTGTAGACCCTTAGCATGCATGGCTTCTGGTCACCACCAAACCACCAACACTAAATCACATGAAACTCACTGGGCATGTAGATCCACCTGAGTTGTAACTCACAGTCAGTTTTAGGGTGGGTGGGTCAGACACAGTTTTCACAGAATAACTCCAGAACTGCACACAAAAATTTTGTGGAATACAGGTCTCAATGAGCTGCATCAAACAAGACCTAATGTCAGAATGACAACAATGTCTTGTGTTGCCGTTGTTGTGGTAGCTCTGCACATAACCATTGTGATGTGTGTGGTGTTACAATGGGAATTGTTGTTGGATATAACATGTGGTACCGACTTTGGGTCCAGTGACCTCGGGGAGCCGTGGCAGTGCCAGTGGCAGCTTTTGGCACCAGCACCTGTCATTGTTCAGTCAAATAATGCAGTTCTAGTTCTTATGAAGCTCAAGCCTTATCTCTGTGTAGAATGTGGACTTGTGACCCTAGAACAGCTTATCAAATGGGCAACATTCAATACATAACTCACTCTTAACGCTGCAGAGGTTATATTTGCTACATGAGTCACTTTTAATGCTGCATTCTTTGACTTTAATTCTGTCTCTTAAATGCTCATTTCTTTCTGTATTGTCTACTTCAAAGTTTCAGGACCATGGTGAATGTAATGTGCTTTGTTTGTGCTCTAAGTGAAATGATACATATAGGGTTCAGTAATATTAAGATATGGTAAATGATTAAGTAAGCAGAGGACATTACTTAGAAAATGAGCTGTTGAGATAAAGTGCCGTCTGGACTCAACCCAGGAACTCTGGACTCATATCACACACACACACACACACAAACAGTGCTGGGAAGTAACAGTTGTCTGGACTCACCACAGCAACTCTGGACATGCAGATGATGTAGTCACACAGTACTGATATATACAGGTGATGTAGTCACTAGTCACACTGTACTGATATATAGAGGTGATGTAGTCACTAGTCACACAGTACTGATATATACAGGTGATGTAGTCACTAGTCACACAGTACTGATATATACAGGCTTCTTTTAAGAAACGGTGGAGTGGCCACTTTTGAAGCCAGATTGGTTGGAATCAAGGAGGTTGTGCTGAGAAAGAAATTCTGAGACATGTTTGAAGATGGTTCATTCAGTAGTTTTAGAGAGGAAAGGAAGAAGAGAGACAGGCCAGTAGTTCTCCACTTGAATGGGAGCAAGGGAAGGTTTTTTGAGCAGTGGTGTTAGCTGAGCTTGTTTGAAGGTGTTGGAAAATGTACCCTTTGTTACTGAGGCAACTGTCTCTCTGGCCTCAAGGAATGGGGTCTAGGAAGTCCAGGACCAGCAAATCTTTTTCAGTGAGGACATAGCCCCATTCATATCCTGTCTTTCTCTAACCTTCTCTTCTTTCTTTTCTTCCCTCAGTGATCTCCATCGGTCTCTGCACATTTTCTCTGATAAAAACAACAAACTTGACTATGAACTTGACTATGGATGTAATTAATAAATAATGACTTACTAGTATGAATAATGTGCACTGAACATGTTCATTTGTATAAGAACTGTAAACTGAAATGTGCAAATGTGCAACTTTACATATTGCACATTTCATTGCACTTTCATACTACACATTTCACTTCACCTCACCAGCTACCAAGAAGAGTTACTTCAGTATTTCCTTCTTGTTGGAAGCCTATATCTTTACCTGTATGTTTTATGTCTATTTATTATTGATGTCTGTATTATTCATTGTGTTTGTTGATAGAGTGCTGTGTGTGTGTGTGTGTGTGTGTGTGTGTGTGTGTGTGTGTGTGTGTGTGTGTGTGTGTCCTTGTGTGTGTGTTTTAGTTAAATTGCACATATGGTGTCTGGTGAAACGCAATTTCAATCCTCTTTGTAATGCTTGTTACATAGTGAATTGACAATAAAGTACATTTTGACTTTGACTTTGTCAGTGTTTTCCCAATTTGTGATTTTGTCAAAGTCAGGGCCAATTCTCATATTCTTCCTTACTGAAAGAATAGAACAATATTATTCGTTTTTGGTGTCAACTGTGCCAAGAGGCTACCACTTACTGGTCCAGTGTGGACCCCCAGACCATTTGATAGCCCCAAAACAAAAAAAATGACATCCATCCCATAGTTTAGGAACATCTGGCGGTGCAACCCCAAATGCAAAAGCTCTACATGCACCAGTGCCACGGGGAACCAAAAATGTGGTTGACCCAGAGCTCTTTTCCAAACAGCTGTAAAAGCCATATGCAATTTTCCTTATTCTTTTTTTTAACTGGTTTTCAGGTGTCATGGATCTATGAGGTAGAAGGTAAGAGCCCAAGTGCACAACAAGATTTACTGAGGAAAACACAGGAGGATTTACACAGGAATACACAGAGAACAACACAGGAATACGCAACAGCATGAACATACATGGACAATGGCTGGCAGTGGACTGAGGAAACATGAGGGTTTAAATACACTGGGCTAAACTAGGAAACATGGAACAGGTGACACATGGCAGGGACTAACAAGACTAATAATATATACGGGGTGGTGGTAGCGTAGTGGTTAAGGAACCTGGCTAGCGTGTAAGTAGCCTGGAAAGTTGTGGGTTCGAATCCCGGCTGCCACCATTGTGCCCTTGAGCAAGGCACTTAACCCTAAGTTGCTCTAGGGGAGACTGGCCCGGAACAATTGATAGTTGATGAGTTGTAAGTCGCTTTGGATAAAAGCGTCTGCTAAATGCATAAATGTAAATGTAAATGTAAATAATGAACAAGACAAGGTACAGGTGAGAGGCGGAGCTAGAGACAAGGACACGGCAAGAAGAAACAAAGGAGCACATGGAAGGAACAACAGGAAGTGACAAGGAACTGACAGGAAGTGACACAAGGAGGAGATGGAAGGATTCAAACTAAGGGTACAAGGGGACAGGACAGGACGTTACATCAGGTAACATCAGGACAGTTGCAACTGGGTTAATATTATCTGATTTGTCCTTAACCAATTTAAACAAAACTGTGATTTTCCTTATTTTACTGACATGAAACAAGTGCATTCTGGAGCGCCCTTGTCTCAGTGTTAGTAGTCTAAGGTCTATATCCATGTCAAACCCATTCCTCTCGATTTCATGAAAAATTAAACAGGAGATCCTACTGATTCCAATGCTTATAGCATTCGTCTGCATGAGTAGTGGTCGCCAAGTAATCTGGTCATGACATCACATCCAACTTCTGCATAACTAATTATAAATTAATTAATTTTCCATATCAGAAGTTGTTTTTAGACCCTTGTCTGTCATATAGCCAGGGCAAATCCTTGAAATGTCATTTCAGGACCCAGAACAGCTACAGAGAGATGCAGAGATATCATGCAGCCCTGTGTCTTTTGCACCCCTCATTCTTCTCTGTGCAATAAAGTATGAAAAAGATATGAAAAGTAATAAAATATTCTGTCAGCACAAATATTTTTGCAAATTGTAGTCATACCATATTCCATAATAATATCCTTGTTTCAATTGTGAAATCAGTTTGACTTAAAAAAAATGGACCTATACTAGGTACTGTATTGACGGGGTTAAATAGAATTGTATTACAAAAAAAGACACTAAAATACAATTTTCATTGAATAAAACTGAACTAAAATGTCATCAGTTTTCATTGACTAAAACTAGACGAAAACAGTAATGGATAATTCTGACTAAAGTAAGACTAAAATGCTCAGGCTTTTAGACAAGAGTATGGACATGACTAATACAAACATGACTAAGACTAATACAAACTAAAATGACAGCTTGACGCAAAGATGAAACTAAAATGAAGACAGGCTGTCAAAACACTAAAAATGAGTCAGTGTACACACTTGCTAATATGTGTAACGCGCAGGTGTACACACTTGCTAATATGTGTAACGCGCAGGTGTACACACTTGCTAATATGAGTAACGAGAAGGCGCACTGTACACACTCACTAAAATGTGTCATGAGTAGGTGTACACACTCACTAAAATGTGTAATGAGCAGGTGTACACACTCACTAAAATGTGTAATGAGTAGGTGTACACACTCACTAAAATGTGTCATGAGTAGGTGTACACACTCACTAAAATGTGTACTAAGTAGGTGTACACACTCGCTAATGCAAGTTGGTGTACACACTCACTAATACGTGGTAAAAGTTAGGTTGTTTGCAATGGAAAATTGAATAATCTTAGTGATAATGCACACTCATGTTACTTGCTTGAAAAATAATCATGTTTAACCTGCTAACATCGCAGAACATACATTGTAGCGGTTAAGAATTGATGACATGGAAAAGAGATCAATCTTAGTGTAATTACTTGGCAAGAAGTTGTTAATAACAATTCAGACCTTCTTTTACAGACCAGTTTAATCTTATTTACTTGGAAAATAGTCATGTTTACCCTGGTAAGATAAAAGAACATGCATGTTAAAGGTTAGAATGGATATCACGGAAAGGAATGGAATCTTGCCATGTAATTCCTTTGCAAGGCGTAGACAATAATATGGAAACAACCCAGACTTTCTTTTTACTGTGTACTTACCAGATACATTTCAGTCAACATCTACAACCCAGTATTACATAAGATAGACCCTGATGGAATCTACAACAACCCAGTATTACATAGAATAGACCCTGATGGAATCTACAACAACCCAGTATTACATAGAATAGACCCTGATGGAATTGCACGTATTGTATTGTTGCAGTAAAACAGAGTTAATTCTGAAAGACTGCAAAATGAATAGGTAATAGAGGGGGTAGTTTCTTAGAAACACTTTGGTAATAGAGGAGGTAATAGTGGGGGTAGTTTCTTAGAAACACTTTGGTCACAGTAGAACACAGTAGTACACAGTTTTAAGCAAAGTTATTACCAGACAAAGCAGCACTATTACATGGTGAGTAGTTGAATAGATGAGATACTGGATGATAGTACCAGGTAACTAGGTTATTATTTCTCTTCATAACTCATGTAATAATTATCCATTAATGCAGAACATCTTTTGGTAATTGTGAAGGAATTACTAAGTAATTAGTCTCTCTGTACACAGTGGTTTACATCATTTTACCAGTTTAGCTAGTCACCACGTTATTTGTTGAATTTCACACTTCTGCTCCTACAGGGAAACCAAGCCTTTTTGATTCGCAAAAGATTTTGATGTTCAAAACTTTTCGACCCGCAAACAATTCTGTACACAAAAGGCTGCAAGCAAAACTTTTTGATTTGCAGATGGTTTGAGGATTTCGAGGTGTAAAACCTGCACCCACAAACACAATGTTTTAAATAATAAAACATTTAGCCAGCAATCAGGAGTTTCAGACTTGAAATTAAAGAAAATTAGAACAAATTTGATTTTGTTACCCTGGAAACCTTGATTTATGCTTTCAACCCTTACTTTTTTACTTACGTTTTCAAAGCAGTCATTTTTGTTTGCCTTTTTTTCTTTGCTTGAGTAGTAAAGACACAAAATTATCTCCATACTCCACCACCATTTTGGAAAAAAACGACTCAGACAAGAACTTATGCTCACATTCATGATTTTGTTAAGCCATCACACTCTACACTACTCTACTATACTCACCTCAACTCTACTCCACTTGACTCTACACTACACTATACTACTCAACTCAACTCTACTCCACTTGACTCTACACTACACTACTCAACTCAACTCACCTCAACTCTACTCCACTTGACTCTACACTACACTATACTACTCAACTCAACTCTACTCCACTTGACTCTACACTACACTACTCAACTCAACTCACCTCAACTCTACTCCACTTGACTCTACTCTACTCTACTCTACTCTACTCTACACCACTCTACTCTGTTTGGTTGGTTCTCCAGACGACAATACAGCACCTCCTCAGCGTGCCAGTGGTGGGTGGGGTGGGTGAGGGGCAGCACATACTGCCTACTCTACTTCGTTTACGAGCAAAAGTGTAGGCTAATTATTCGTGCTCATTGGCCATCTTAAAGTAGCACGAGAGAAAGTAAACTAGCCTACATCCCAACTTACAAAAAGCAATTTCAGGTACTCAAACTGATGAAGATGCCATCACCCTAATCACGTCTGTCTCTTTCTATCTATTCGTAGTTCTCCCATTCTGTAGAGCTACAAGTTTGCATGTTAAACTTACAGTAATAGACGGCGCAATCCATGTTAATCTCTTATTATTTCCGACGTGAAGAATACAAGGCCAGAACAGCGGAAATAGTCGGCTGAAGTTGCCTTTCAAATGGAAGTGTGCAGCAAGGAGATCCTACTGATTCCAATGGCAGTTAGCCAAGTAATCCGGCCTTGAAATCACATCCAATTTCTGCATTGTCTCCATTGTGTGTTGGTGTCTGTGTGTGTGCGTTGTAACACTCTCTCCATCTGTCAGGTGTGTTGGTAGCTGTGTGTGTGTGTTGTAACACACTCTCCGTCTCTAAGGCCTGTTGGTGCCTGTGTATTTGTGTGTGTGTGTGTGTGTTGTAACACACTCTGTCCATCTTTCAGGTGCGTTGGTGGCTGTGTATTTGTTTGTTTGTGTGTGTGCGTGTGTTGTAACACACTCTGTCCATCTCTCAGGTCTATTGATGGCTGTGTATTTGTTTGTGTGTGTGTGTGTGTGTATGTGCTGTAACACTCTCTGTCCATCTCTCAGGTCTATTGGTGGCTGTGTATTTGTGTGTGCGTGTGCGTGTGTGTTGTAACACACTCTGTCCATCTCTCAGGTGTGTTGGTGGCTGTGTATTTGTTTGTTTGTTTGTGTGTGTGTGTGTGTGTGTTGTAACACACTCTGTCCATCTCTCAGGTGCGTTGGTGGCCAAGTTCACGCGTCCAGGGAAGCGCTGCGATGGTTTGGTGTTCAGCCGCACGGCGTGTGTGTGTGAGCTGGAGGGGGAGATGTGTGTGTCGCTGCGTGTGTGTAACACCACGGGCCACCCGCTGCAGGATGTGCATGTGAGTGCGGTGCTGCTGGAGCGAGATGAAGTCACAAACTCCGTGCGGCAAACTGTGCTGGACTTCAGCGTGCTGGGGGTGGGCTCACAGATGTGCCCTCTCTTCCTGTCACCTTTGACCTTTAGGCACCCTCTGACCCCCACCAGCCGTCTGGGACACGCCCTCCGCGCTGCTGGCCAATCACACTTTGAGCTGGTGGTGTTTGTCTCTGCCTCCCAGGAGTTTGGCTCCTCCCACCAGCAGCGCACCTCCTACCTGCCCAATGAGATCCTTGAGGGGCGGTGCTTCGCCATGGATACCAAACAGCGCTGCCATGACAATCACTGCTTCCAAACATTGCCCTGGACACACACCCCACCCACTGAGGGAGAACAGGGAGTGGGAGAGTGTGTGTAAGACAGCGTGTGTGTGTGTCTGTGTGTGTGTGACATTGTGCGGTTTGTGTGTGTGTGAGAGACAGTGTATGTGTGTGTGTGTGTTACAGGCCTGATGACTCAGGGGGCGAAAGAAGTGCTGAGAGGGGGCGGGGCGTTGCCCAACAAAAAAGAAATAAAAAATGATGCACTCGCAACTCACAACTAGCGCCCTTTATTATTTAACCATTATATTACCATATAGGCTATAGGCTGTCTGACTGTCTGAACACACACTGCACCGTGGAAGCCTCATGTTACCAGCATTCTCTGACCCTCTCACCTGCCTGCCTGTGTCACCCTGGTCTCCTGAGGTGGCAGATGTGCCGGGCCCTGCGTCCTCCACAGTGTGTTTTGTGATTGGCCATGTTCTTATTTCTGGTTTAAAACCATGCACGCATACTAGTCATCGGCTACCAGCTGAAACTCTATCGGAAAAAAGCGTTGCCTGTACAGTGTGCACATGCAGTAACCAAAGTAACAATGTAACACAACAATCTTACCAACCAATCAGATTTTGTAGGCCTACTATAGCTACCACGCTGATTTGACTAGTAATGAATTATGTGGAGCTGTAGTAACCTGTTAATAATTCAAACTCGCTATATATTATTTTGTTTTAATAAATATTGAAGTGATCATTGAGTCTCAGTTGAGGGGGCGGAGATGTTGACGCCCCCTTCGCCCCCCCGTCGCGCCGGGCTTGGTGTGTTACACAGTGCATAATTAGTGTGAGTGTGTTTGTGTGAAACCGTGTGGATTGTGTGTGTGTGTGTGAGAGAGAGACAGTGTGCGGTTAGTGTGTGAGCGTGTGTGTGTGTGTGAGAGAGTCATAGGCTGCTTTCACACCTATTTGGTTCTGATACAAGCCCTGAGCCAACACCCATTTTGTTGTATATTGTTCCAAGGATTGTTTTGTGTTCACATGGCAAACCTTAAGAAGGGAACAAGCCCACATGTGATCAACTGTTCCTGTGATTATGTGTGATCAACTGTTCCTGTGATTATGTGTGATCAGCTGTTAACAAACTAATAAACTATCATGATTTCTGTATTTATGGGTTTTAATTAGTGATGCACGATATGAAACATTTCGGCCGATACCGATAACCGATAAATTCCTGCTTCTCAGGGCCGATACCCGATACCGATAAGTTAATATTTTTATATTTAATATAATATATTCATATAGTCTGCAGTTTGTGCAGGATGGAAAATTGATATTTTAACAGCTATAACAACAAACAACAACTTTCTGGCCCTTCAAATGTTTATTATTCTCATCTCATCACAAAATGTGGTCATTTGCTATATAACAACAACACCACTCCATTTTAACAAAAATGTACTATAGTGCTATAAACTCCATTACTTTGTCGATAATGGCTTTAGACTTTTCACTGTCTCTTGAAAAGCTTTTACATTTTTCAAACGACTGCTGAATGGGGAACGGACTTCTGTTGTGGTGTTTTCGCTTTAACACTGCTAATGGCTGCAGCAGCTGCCTCATATTCGTTCAATACCTCCTCTCCGCGATGGCGACTTTTCAGGTGAGCTATAAGATTCGTTGTGTTAAAACTTGACGTCTTCTTTCCTCCTCTCGCAATCCTCACTGAACAAGCTTTGCCAATTGCACCTGTATTGTCATCTTCTGCCACTGAGAAAAACGACCATGCTGGTGAAGACATTTTACTACTCTACTACTTTACTATTAATATTACTCAGGCAGTGACGGACATGCTTGGGTCCTGTGGATTTGGGATTTGGGAAGAGTTTGGGAGTTATTGTTTATAATATTATTTGCTAATTTAAGTCTTTTATATGTGTAACAATGTTCAGTTAGGTCCAGAGTCTACTTCGCATACTCCGAGCTGACGTCATTGATCTGACAAACTCAAACACAGCAACTTGGCTAGTTGATGTAGCAACAGAAATTCTCACAGATATGACGACATGACAAAAATCTTCTGCTATCTGTAACATGTGACCGTTCTGATTTACTCCAAAGCATTGTGTTTAAATTATTTGAAATGTTAGTTATTTCATTCCGTGTACAGTACATGAGGGTAACATACCTGAATTCTGACGGTAAATTCCCTCCTGTGCGGCACTAGCTGTCGCTTCATTTGTGTCGTCACTCTTAGCATCGCCACACACAAAGATTTCTTACAAGGCAATAACATGACACAGGAGATGATGGAGCCGATATGCATTGTTGTGTTTTCTCTGATGTACAGCAACACTAAAATCGAGGTACAGGGTGCTTCACATGTAAAGTCTTGATGCTAAAATGAAGGTAGCCAATGAAATGCAAACGGATCCGTGGCCCTTTCCGGGTGGAACCAGCTGGGAAGAACCTCCATGGGTGCTTCAATTCCGTGAGTATTCCTACCCCCCTACACTGGCTACAGATGTCAGCCTATTCACCATGTGTTGCCTAATAAGCTTTGGACATAGGCTACAAAGGAAAAAAATTACAAATGAAACATCTTACTGGTTAACCTGAAATTTCAATGGAAAAATATAGACTTGTACAGTAAAAACAAGATATCCCAGTATACTGATTAGTGCCAGCGTAGTACGCTACAGCAGACAGCCACTGACAGTATACTGATTAGTGTCAGCGTAGTACGCTACAGCAGACAGCCACTGACAGTATACTGATTAGTGCCAGCGTAGTACGCTACAGCAGACAGCCACTGACAGTATACTGATTAGCTTCAGCGTAGTGCGCTACAGCAGACAGCCACTGACAGTATACTGATTAGTATTGCCGCTTTCACATACACCCAATGAAAAAGGTCCCTGGGGGGAAAGCAATCTATGTACAGTTCCAAAGAGCTAGGTGTGAAAGCACCCTCAGATTAGAGTAGGGCCCTAAATATAAGTAAGTTTCAAAGAGCTAGGTGTGAAAGCACCCTCAGATTAGAGTAGGGCCCTAAATATAAGTAAGTTTCAAAGAGCTAGGTGTGAAAGCACCCTCAGATTAGAGTAGGGCCCTAAATATAAGTAAGTTTCAAAGAGCTAGGTGTGAAAGCACCCTCAGATTAGAGTAGGGCCCTAAATATAAGTAAGTTTCAAAGAGCTAGGTGTGAAAGCACCCTCAGATTAGAGTAGGGCCTTATAGAGTGAGACTGATGATTAGAGTAGGAGCCTCTAACCTATAGTAGATTAAAGGTACAGTCAGTAATTTCACATTGTAAACATATAACACTTTTTATAATATCAAGATTATATCTCCTCATGACCCACCAGCTCTTCATTATCCTGGATCACTTGACAAATCTGGGGCCGATTTCTGCTAAGTTGTTCTTAAGTTATACCGTAACTTCCACTTTAAGGTTATGACATGATTCCCAACATGTGCGTTGCCTAAGTATCTTTTGTAAATCAGACTTTTGTAAGAGTGGTTCTTAAGCTTTTTAACACAGTTTTACATTTTAACTTGTGATTTACAACTTGAAAAATGTTGTAAAAATGTCATGTTGGCCTTACTGCCATGGAACATATGGTTGCGTTGCATTTTAATGCTTTCTTTTATAAAGTGTAAAAAATGCCAATATAAATTATTTTGCTTTGTGTTTCAATCTCTATAAAATACAAACGTGTCACCTATATACATCATAATGATGTACTAATTATGTTTTTACTTTCATGTGCTTTGTTAATACCTGCACTTCATGCCCTTAAAACTCATTTTAGACATGCTCAAAAAGGGCCAAATTATTCAACCACTTGGAGCCATAATTAACCCTTTTCGAGCAGTGTTATCATTGTACTGTGTAGACACATTTGTATAATGTTGACTTAGTGGAAGTACTTCAATGAGGGTAAAAGGGTGGAGACCCCTGACCTATACTGGGCAGAAATGTGGAGGGGGGGCATGGGCATGACCATCCATGGTTCAGGACCAAAAGTCAGTAAAGACCTGCTGCTTTACGGACTGATGAAGACACCGCGGTGCTGATTCGCTGGCGAGGGGAGAATGAGGCGACATTCACTGGTCGGTGGCTGACCACACAAACAGGGTTGGAGTGAGTTCACTTGATTCAGTTGGATCATTTGGAGATCATCTGTTGTTGGAGTGAGTTCATTTGATTCAGCTGGATCATTTAGGAGATCATCTGTTGTTTGAGAGAGTTCATTTGATTCAGTTGAATCATCTGGGAGATCATCTGTTGTTTGAGTGAGTTCATTTGATTCAGTTGAATCATCTGGCACATCACCTGTTGTGACATGCAGTACACAATGTTTTGGAATGTTTACCCAAATGGATGAGGCCTTCTATAAGTCCTCCTGTCCTAGTGGTCTCTCCGGCCAGGATGTGGTAGTGGTCTCTCCCGAGGAAGCCCCAGAATCAGACACAGAGCCAGCCCACAGCCCTGTCAGAAAGAGGAAGGCAGCTGGTGACTGGGGAATGCAGCAGAATATGGAGGAGAGGGGAAGAGAGAGAAAGAGGCACTGGAAAGAGAAGAATGCGAGGAGAGGAAAGAGAGAGAATGGAGAGAGAGAGAAGAAAGAAGGGAAAGGGCAGAGTAAGAAAGGGAGGAATGGAGATTTAGAGAGATGAAGGAGTTGAAGGAAAGACAAGAGAAATTCTTTAAAATCCAGCTCTTCTGAGAATATCTCCTGGCTTAAACTTCTGACCACCTGGAATGCAATGCACCCCTTCCCCCCTTTTCTGCTGCACTTCTATCACACTGTCATCTCCACTCTTAGTAAGCTTTTTAAATGTGCTGTGGCTTGAATTCTAATCTTCTTTTTGTAAGTCGCTTTGGATAAAAGCATTTGTTAAATGCATGAATGTAAATGTAACTGTTTGCCAGTATATCTGGCCTAGCCTACTACCTCAGCCTATCCCAGCATATCAGCCTAACCAGTATATCAGCCTAACCCAGTATCTAAGCCTATCCCAGTATATCAGCCTAACCCAGTATCTAAGCCTATCCCAGTATATCAGCCTAACCCAGTATCTAAGCCTATCCCAGTATATCTGGCCCAGTATAATGCTAACGCTAACCTAGTATCTCTGGCCCATTATCTCCGTTTCACCAACGTTACAGGAGAGACGATACAAAGAATGACCATAATTGAGGACCTATATGGAGTGATTTATGTGCTTATCAGTTACATTATATATGCTTTGACAGCAATATATTTAATAAACACATGCTTCTTTTTAAAAACATTTTTAACAGCTTTTTAAATGAGAAAAAAGGGCACATATGCCTTTTTGGCACCAACTTTTCCTTCCACTATGAACAAAACATGTCTGTATCCCTGCACTATATGGGTAAAGCATGACATTAATGAATTAAAAGTAGCTATACATATTAGCACATCTGTCTACCATTAATGTATGTGTAAGTGTCATGTAAAACCATCTGTCTACCATCATTGTGTGTGTAAGTGTTGGCTCTACTTGATTCCCACCCCTAACTCAATTCATCCAAAACTTCAGAGTTTCTCCAGAGACCTTTGACTACTTGGACACATAATCGGTCTGCAAGCACCAATTACCACTGACATACCTGAGAGAAAGTGAGTTGGCATGGTGATGATCTCTGTATCCATCCCCTTACATTCAGAACAGCTCTATGACTGTAAGTAGGAGAGTCATAAATGATAACACAGGTGTTCTCTTTGAGCAAGCTCTCACGGATCTCAACTGAAATGGCACACTCTAGATGACTTACTGAAAATGTTTAATTCAAAGATGTCCCAAATTATGGATGATATAGCTCCATTTAAAATCAAGAGTCACTGGCAAGCAGTAGGCACCATGGAAGCAATATCCAACTGTTTGCTTTGGAGAGAATGTGGGAAAAATGCCGCATTACCAAATCCACAGTTTTAATGAAATAACTTGAGCCAATGAAACTTCAGTTGTAAGTAGGTCTCAGAGCTGATTTAAATGACCCCTTAACACCAGGGTTTCCCCAGGTTTGACCACACAAACAGGACCAGGGGTGCGTTTTCCAAAACCTTAGTTGATACCCAGTTAGCAACTTGGTTGCAACTTGGTTGGCAATGAGCAAAAGCATTGTAACTATGGTTTTGTGAAACTTTTGAGTAGTACTTCGTCGCCCAAAACAGCGGTCCGAAACCGTAACTGGCGTGTAACTGATTTTGGATAGTCTACTTTGGAGTTCTCAACATTTTAACCCTCTGACACCCACACATCTGTAGCTCCGCGAGTTTTTGTCCTAGAAACATATGAGTAACACCACTGGAACCTTCAATCTTCTAGTTTTCAATATGTAGATTTTAAAATAAACATGTATCGAATGCGCTTTGTAAAATGAATAAATAGAAATTTTAGATGTTTTTCACCAGTTCAGGCAGTAGCAACCTGTTACTGACACACCCCTCAGCTATTCAGATGGTAAAGACCAGGGCAATCAGTAGCGTCATTGGGTCATTGTTTTTGCGGCAAAGGTGAGAACACGCCCAATTTCACCAGCGTATACAAACCCGCATGGGAGAGGAATGTTTTGGTTCTGTGCAACACTGGTAGCTTGAGCACTGAGCAAGGATGTCCAGCAAGATGATGTCGGCTGCTGAAGCCTTACTGCAGATTCAGGAAGAACTCGCTTTGGAGAGTGAGTCTGACGACGCACGGTCAGATGTATCCAGTGATGACGGCGATGATGAAATGTACTTTGAGCTTCGTCTAGATCCCATGGAGGACATTGCTGATGAGTAAGTAGCTATATATTTTACTACTTGTTGTTGTCATGATTCGGTTAGCTTACAGGGAGAATGTAGCCATTGTGTGTTGCTAAGTGACTTAGCCATTGCGTGTTGCTAAGTGTTAGCCTACTTCGTTAGCCTGTGCTCCGTGCCAAAGTACACTTCGGTAGTAGTAGGAAGGTGTTTCACTGGACAGATGATCATATTGCTGAAATTCATGTCACGCTGTACTCATTTAGTTGCATTTATAGTCAACATGCAATGCATAGCCACAGTTGGTTGCCAAGTTTATTAGCGTACTGTATTACCTTGTGCTCGTGCATAAGTCTGTCCATGGGATTGTAAAATACAGACATATTATCTATTATAGGATACTGTTATTTTGATAAGTAGTATGCATGTCTTTGTAATGGAAGGTGTGAGCCGAAAGAAGACACAACATCTTCACTGTCGCTTTCCCAGCACAGACAATGGCAAGGGACAGATTCAGAACTGTGTGTTCTGCAGGCTGCAGGGAAAGAAAACAAAAACTTTGTGGAAGTGCGATACATGCAACGTCTACCTTTGCCCTCAGCAAGACAGAAACAGTTTTTTTTGCTTGGCATCCTAGATGAGAAGCTCTTTTTACAGCTCAATCTAAGCTCTTTTGCAAAGCTCTGGGGCAATGTAACAGTTTCCTGGCAGAGCCATTGACAGGTGGACAATGACAGCAGTTGACACACAGACACATGGACAATGACAGTGGGGAGGGGGCAGTTACAGGTGTGATACACCCATCTAATCAGTATTCATTTGAAACAGCCACTGGCTTTAGTTTGTCTTACTTTTTTACAATTTGTATTGAAACTACAACACTTCTCTAAATGCTCTTCTGACTTTTATGTAGCCAACACTTATGTTTACAAGGTTCAGACTTCAAAAGTCTTGGCCAGATATATTTATAGTGTGTTTTTTTACAATGTTTGAAGACCTTCGAAAATAGTTTTTTGTGTAGTTGTATTTACACAGAATTTTAATAAAAACTAATTTCATTACATTGACTTTACTTTTATATTATTATTCCTAAGGTCTTCTAGAATATAACCATATGTGCCACTTTTGCATATGTGTTTTTAGTTAGCTGAAAAACTTAAAAATGTCAAAGTGTAGCAGACTGCCTCTAAGTGTCTGAAAGGCCCCGGACCCCTGAGTGAGGGTCAGCGTTGTAAGACACCACATTAGCTAGAGATTGACATGGAAAGCCCTTATTAAAGCAGATCAATATTGATGTGTGGCCTCTTGGGTCATGTCAAGTCATTGATATAAGAGTTGGGTGAAGTTCGTTAGCTATGCTCTTCTTTAAAAAAAAAAAGAAAAACGAAAGAAAATTTACACTGCCATTACACTGCCATTGCCACACTGCCATTGACCTCGAGGTCACCAACCCTGGCCGACCGGAAGTGCTCGAAGACGGCGCAGGGACCGTAGACAAAGGCGGGGGAAACACGGAGGGCTAACGACTAAGCTAAGGCTAACACCGCACCGGCTTTCTCTACCCAGCATTTTCCTTGCCAATGTGAGATCCCTGGCGAACAAAATGGATGAGTTACGGCTCCGGATCACTAACAACAGGAGACTTTTGAACTGCAACGTCATGTTATTCACTGAAACGTGGCTACACAACGGAATACCGGACAACACTATCGAGTTAGCCGGATGCCATACACTTCGGGCGGATAGAACGGCAGATGATTCTGGTAAGACAAGAGGCGGAGGACTGTGCATTTATGTAAACAAAGCTTGGTGTACGAACTCTGTCATTGTTGGGAAACACTGCTCAGCTGACCTGGAGTATCTCATGGTCAAGTGTAGACCGTTCTATCTTCCGAGGGAGTTCACCTCCACCATAATAACAGCTGCATACATCCCTCTGGATGCGAATGCCAAATTTCCCGCACACCCGGAGGCAGCATTTATTGTGGCGGGAGACTTTAACCACTCCAACCTGAAGACAGGGCTACCTAAATTTCACCAGCATGTCTCCTGCAGCACCAGAGGGGACAAAAACACTGGATCATGTCTACACCAACATTGCTGGTGCCTACACAGCAACTCCCCGCCCCCACCTGGGACAGTCTGATCACCTTTCTTTGTTTCTCACCCCGAGGTATTCACCGCTCATCAACCGTGTGAAACCAACAAAGAAGACCATCAAGGTGTGGCCAGCGGGGGTAGACTCTGGACAGGTTCAAAGACACGGACTGGAGCAGATTTGCCTCAGTGGCCACTGAAGGCTCCCATGTGAACATTGACTCTTACACCTACTCAGTATTGGATTACATCAACACCACAATCGACAGTGTTACTACTGAAAAGCAGATCACCACGTACCCAAATCAGAAACCATGGATGAAGAAGGAAGTGCGGCTTCTACTGAAGGCACGTGACAGTGCCTTCAGATCAGGGGACACACAGGCCTACAGTACATCCAGGGCTGACCTGAAGAGGGGCATCAAGAAGGCTAAGCACAGCTACAAGCTGAAGGTGGAGGAACACTTCACAACATCTCACCCCCGACGCATGTGGCAGGGCATTCAGGCCATATCTGACTACAAGCCCAGCAACTTCACACAGACAGCCATGGATCTGTCCTTCCTCAACAAGCTAAATGACTTCTATGCTCGCTTTGACAAGGACAACAAGGATAAGACTGCCATCACCCTCCCCCCTGACGACCACCATACTCTCACACTAACTGTCACAGATGTCCACAACGCACTGAGCCACATCAACGCCCGTAAGGCCGCTGGACCTGGCGGCATTCCCGGACGCGTGCTGAGAGCCTGTGCTGGGCAGCTTGCAGGGGTCTTCACAGACATCTTCAACAGGCCCACCAGCGCCTCTTCTTCCTAAGGACACTAAAGAAAAACCACCTGTCCACTGGCATCCTAAGCAATTTCTACCGCTGTGCGATCGAGAGCATCCTGACAAACTGTGTGACAGTTTGGTATGGAAATTGCTCTGTCGCTGGTCGCAGGCTCTCTGGCTCTGCAGCGAGTGGTGAAAACTGCTCAGAGAATCACAGGGACTCCACTTCCTGCCATTGAGGATGTCCATAGGAAAAGATGTCTGCAACGGGCACGCAGCATTCTGAAGGACACCTCTCATCCTGCCAACAAACTGTTTCAACTCCTCCCCTCCAGAAGGTGCTACAGGAGCCTACAGACTAAAACCACCAGGTTCAGGAACAGCTTCTTCCCCACAGCCGTCACACTACTGAACTCTGTCCCCCACTGAATCTTACACTCTGCTATGCTGCTATAGCCCTTGGACTGCACATCTGTATATACTTAATACATCTGTACATAACTATCTCTATAGCACATCTGTATATACTTAATACATCTGTACGTCTGTACATAACTATCTCTATAGCACATCTGTATATACTTAATACATCTGTACATAACTATCTCTATAGCACATCTGTATATTGCCCTTATATTGAATCCATATAGCACATCTGTATATTACCCTTATTATCTCTTCACCTTACATGTATATTGCTCCTCTGCCTATTTGTTATTACTACTCTTATCTGTATATAATTTGCTCTTTAACTGTACATACTGCATATACTGTATATACTGCACTTGCTGCTCTTTGCACTTCTGATTAGATGCCAAACTGCATTTCGTTACCTGTATTTATACATGAGTAATGACAATAAAGTTGAATCTAATCTAATCTAATCTGTGTGTGTTTGATTGCAGTAATTTATCTATATCAAGGATAATAGTGTTTTGTATAAACTGGCAAATTAGTGGATTTTATTTAGTGGATGTATTTTAGTTTTACTTTCGTTGACTGTGTGATATGTGTGGCATCCATTAACCGCAATTTCTGAATGTGCTCTTCTTCTGAGTGTGCTCTTAGGCTGCTATGCGTGGATTAAGAAAAGGGGCGCTTTACGCAACACATGGACAACTTTGCCAATTTAAATGTCATTGACTTGTAAACACAAGCTAGCTCACAAATACACTGAAAGAGTAACATTTAGCTACTAACATTATGACTAACTTCATTCATAATCTCAGTTTTCCATATCCCTCTCAGACCATTTACCATTGCAAAGAAGCTTATAACCTGACACAAGGAAGACAGAGTGTAGAAGGGGTCAGGGACTCGAGGGGTCAGCGCTGATGCGAGGAAGACAGAGTTTAGAAGGGTTCGGGGACTTGAGGGGTCAGCACTGCCGCGAGGAAGACAGAGTGTAGATGGGGTCGGGGACTAGAGGGGTCAGTGCTGACTTGAGGAAGACAGAGTTTAGAAGGGGTTGGGGGCTCGAGGGGTCAGGGACTTGAGGAGTCAGCTCTGATGTGAGGAAGACAGTGTAGAAGGGGACGGGGACGCGAGGGGTCAGCTCTGATGTGAGGAAGACAGAGTTGTAGAAGGGGTCAGGGACTAAAGGGGTCAGTGCTGACTTTAGGAAGACAGAGTTTAGAAGGGGTCGGGGGCTAGAGGGGTCAGTGCTGACTTGAGGAAGACAGAGTTTAGAAGGGGTCGGGGACTCGAGGGGTCAGGGACTCGAGGCATCAGGGACTCGAGGGGTCAGCTCTGATGTGAGGAAGATAGTGTAGAAGGGGTCAGGGACTCGAGGGGTCAGCGCTGATGCGAGGAAGGCAGAGTGTAGAAGGGGTCAGGGACTCGAGGGGTCAGTGCTGACGCGAGGAAGGCAGAGTGTAGAAGGGGTCAGGGACTCGAGGGGTCAGTGCTGACGCGAGGAAGGCAGAGTGTAGAAGGGGTCAGGGACTCGAGGGGTCAGCGCTGATGCGAGGAAGGCAGAGTGTAGAAGGGGTCAGGGACTCGAGGGGTCAGTGCTGACGCGAGGAAGGCAGAGTGTAGAAGGGGTCAGGGACTCGAGGGGTCAGCGCTGATGCGAGGAAGACAGAGTTTAGAAGGGGTCAGGGACTCGAGGGGTCAGCGCTGATGCGAGGAAGACAGAGTTTAGAAGGGGTCAGGGACTCGAGGGGTCAGCGCTGATGCGAGGAAGACAGAGTTCAGAAGGGGTCGGGAGTCGGGGACCTGCACTTCTCACTTGGCATGTCTTTTAGCACAGGGCCAAGAAGAACAAATACTGGGTTAGGGCTGGCTTTAGAGTACTGCAGAAAAGTCCAATAAAATAGACACTCTCTGCAAAACTGTTGTATAGAATTTTCACATTGTTTTTTCCCCCATTTCACTTTGCACTGCAGTCCAGTTGACAATGAAAATGGTCACCCTGAACCGTAGGGCCCCAGCTGATGAAATTTCAGTGACACATAAGTCTCAAGGAGCTGCATCCAACAAGCCCTTATACACCCATGTGTGGTGTAGCGTCACCTACTGACAAGCCCAAAATGGTAAAATTGGCCATTTTTCTCGGGAGCAAATTTCTGTCAGTGATTCCTGGGTCACTGGAAACTTGTAGTCCCTGTAGACCCTTAGCATGCATGGCTTCTGGTCACCACCAAACCACCAACACTAAATCACATGAAACTCACTGGGCATGTAGATCCACCTGAGTTGTAACTCACAGTCAGTTTTAGGGTGGGTGGGTCAGACACAGTTTTCACAGAATAACTCCAGAACTGCACACAAAAATTTTGTGGAATACAGGTCTCAATGAGCTGCATCAAACAAGACCTAATGTCAGAATGACAACAATGTCTTGTGTTGCCGTTGTTGTGGTAGCTCTGCACATAACCATTGTGATGTGTGTGGTGTTACAATGGGAATTGTTGTTGGATATAACATGTGGTACCGACTTTGGGTCCAGTGACCTCGGGGAGCCGTGGCAGTGCCAGTGGCAGCTTTTGGCACCAGCACCTGTCATTGTTCAGTCAAATAATGCAGTTCTAGTTCTTATGAAGCTCAAGCCTTATCTCTGTGTAGAATGTGGACTTGTGACCCTAGAACAGCTTATCAAATGGGCAACATTCAATACATAACTCACTCTTAACGCTGCAGAGGTTATATTTGCTACATGAGTCACTTTTAATGCTGCATTCTTTGACTTTAATTCTGTCTCTTAAATGCTCATTTCTTTCTGTATTGTCTACTTCAAAGTTTCAGGACCATGGTGAATGTAATGTGCTTTGTTTGTGCTCTAAGTGAAATGATACATATAGGGTTCAGTAATATTAAGATATGGTAAATGATTAAGTAAGCAGAGGACATTACTTAGAAAATGAGCTGTTGAGATAAAGTGCCGTCTGGACTCAACCCAGGAACTCTGGACTCATATCACACACACACACACACACAAACAGTGCTGGGAAGTAACAGTTGTCTGGACTCACCACAGCAACTCTGGACATGCAGATGATGTAGTCACACAGTACTGATATATACAGGTGATGTAGTCACTAGTCACACTGTACTGATATATAGAGGTGATGTAGTCACTAGTCACACAGTACTGATATATACAGGTGATGTAGTCACTAGTCACACAGTACTGATATATACAGGCTTCTTTTAAGAAACGGTGGAGTGGCCACTTTTGAAGCCAGATTGGTTGGAATCAAGGAGGTTGTGCTGAGAAAGAAATTCTGAGACATGTTTGAAGATGGTTCATTCAGTAGTTTTAGAGAGGAAAGGAAGAAGAGAGACAGGCCAGTAGTTCTCCACTTGAATGGGAGCAAGGGAAGGTTTTTTGAGCAGTGGTGTTAGCTGAGCTTGTTTGAAGGTGTTGGAAAATGTACCCTTTGTTACTGAGGCAACTGTCTCTCTGGCCTCAAGGAATGGGGTCTAGGAAGTCCAGGACCAGCAAATCTTTTTCAGTGAGGACATAGCCCCATTCATATCCTGTCTTTCTCTAACCTTCTCTTCTTTCTTTTCTTCCCTCAGTGATCTCCATCGGTCTCTGCACATTTTCTCTGATAAAAACAACAAACTTGACTATGAACTTGACTATGGATGTAATTAATAAATAATGACTTACTAGTATGAATAATGTGCACTGAACATGTTCATTTGTATAAGAACTGTAAACTGAAATGTGCAAATGTGCAACTTTACATATTGCACATTTCATTGCACTTTCATACTACACATTTCACTTCACCTCACCAGCTACCAAGAAGAGTTACTTCAGTATTTCCTTCTTGTTGGAAGCCTATATCTTTACCTGTATGTTTTATGTCTATTTATTATTGATGTCTGTATTATTCATTGTGTTTGTTGATAGAGTGCTGTGTGTGTGTGTGTGTGTGTGTGTGTGTGTGTGTGTGTGTGTGTGTGTGTGTGTGTGTCCTTGTGTGTGTGTTTTAGTTAAATTGCACATATGGTGTCTGGTGAAACGCAATTTCAATCCTCTTTGTAATGCTTGTTACATAGTGAATTGACAATAAAGTACATTTTGACTTTGACTTTGTCAGTGTTTTCCCAATTTGTGATTTTGTCAAAGTCAGGGCCAATTCTCATATTCTTCCTTACTGAAAGAATAGAACAATATTATTCGTTTTTGGTGTCAACTGTGCCAAGAGGCTACCACTTACTGGTCCAGTGTGGACCCCCAGACCATTTGATAGCCCCAAAACAAAAAAAATGACATCCATCCCATAGTTTAGGAACATCTGGCGGTGCAACCCCAAATGCAAAAGCTCTACATGCACCAGTGCCACGGGGAACCAAAAATGTGGTTGACCCAGAGCTCTTTTCCAAACAGCTGTAAAAGCCATATGCAATTTTCCTTATTCTTTTTTTTAACTGGTTTTCAGGTGTCATGGATCTATGAGGTAGAAGGTAAGAGCCCAAGTGCACAACAAGATTTACTGAGGAAAACACAGGAGGATTTACACAGGAATACACAGAGAACAACACAGGAATACGCAACAGCATGAACATACATGGACAATGGCTGGCAGTGGACTGAGGAAACATGAGGGTTTAAATACACTGGGCTAAACTAGGAAACATGGAACAGGTGACACATGGCAGGGACTAACAAGACTAATAATATATACGGGGTGGTGGTAGCGTAGTGGTTAAGGAACCTGGCTAGCGTGTAAGTAGCCTGGAAAGTTGTGGGTTCGAATCCCGGCTGCCACCATTGTGCCCTTGAGCAAGGCACTTAACCCTAAGTTGCTCTAGGGGAGACTGGCCCGGAACAATTGATAGTTGATGAGTTGTAAGTCGCTTTGGATAAAAGCGTCTGCTAAATGCATAAATGTAAATGTAAATGTAAATAATGAACAAGACAAGGTACAGGTGAGAGGCGGAGCTAGAGACAAGGACACGGCAAGAAGAAACAAAGGAGCACATGGAAGGAACAACAGGAAGTGACAAGGAACTGACAGGAAGTGACACAAGGAGGAGATGGAAGGATTCAAACTAAGGGTACAAGGGGACAGGACAGGACGTTACATCAGGTAACATCAGGACAGTTGCAACTGGGTTAATATTATCTGATTTGTCCTTAACCAATTTAAACAAAACTGTGATTTTCCTTATTTTACTGACATGAAACAAGTGCATTCTGGAGCGCCCTTGTCTCAGTGTTAGTAGTCTAAGGTCTATATCCATGTCAAACCCATTCCTCTCGATTTCATGAAAAATTAAACAGGAGATCCTACTGATTCCAATGCTTATAGCATTCGTCTGCATGAGTAGTGGTCGCCAAGTAATCTGGTCATGACATCACATCCAACTTCTGCATAACTAATTATAAATTAATTAATTTTCCATATCAGAAGTTGTTTTTAGACCCTTGTCTGTCATATAGCCAGGGCAAATCCTTGAAATGTCATTTCAGGACCCAGAACAGCTACAGAGAGATGCAGAGATATCATGCAGCCCTGTGTCTTTTGCACCCCTCATTCTTCTCTGTGCAATAAAGTATGAAAAAGATATGAAAAGTAATAAAATATTCTGTCAGCACAAATATTTTTGCAAATTGTAGTCATACCATATTCCATAATAATATCCTTGTTTCAATTGTGAAATCAGTTTGACTTAAAAAAATGGACCTATACTAGGTACTGTATTGACGGGGTTAAATAGAATTGTATTACAAAAAAAGACACTAAAATACAATTTTCATTGAATAAAACTGAACTAAAATGTCATCAGTTTTCATTGACTAAAACTAGACGAAAACAGTAATGGATAATTCTGACTAAAGTAAGACTAAAATGCTCAGGCTTTTAGACAAGAGTATGGACATGACTAATACAAACATGACTAAGACTAATACAAACTAAAATGACAGCTTGACGCAAAGATGAAACTAAAATGAAGACAGGCTGTCAAAACACTAAAAATGAGTCAGTGTACACACTTGCTAATATGTGTAACGCGCAGGTGTACACACTTGCTAATATGTGTAACGCGCAGGTGTACACACTTGCTAATATGAGTAACGAGAAGGCGCACTGTACACACTCACTAAAATGTGTCATGAGTAGGTGTACACACTCACTAAAATGTGTAATGAGCAGGTGTACACACTCACTAAAATGTGTAATGAGTAGGTGTACACACTCACTAAAATGTGTCATGAGTAGGTGTACACACTCACTAAAATGTGTACTAAGTAGGTGTACACACTCGCTAATGCAAGTTGGTGTACACACTCACTAATACGTGGTAAAAGTTAGGTTGTTTGCAATGGAAAATTGAATAATCTTAGTGATAATGCACACTCATGTTACTTGCTTGAAAAATAATCATGTTTAACCTGCTAACATCGCAGAACATACATTGTAGCGGTTAAGAATTGATGACATGGAAAAGAGATCAATCTTAGTGTAATTACTTGGCAAGAAGTTGTTAATAACAATTCAGACCTTCTTTTACAGACCAGTTTAATCTTATTTACTTGGAAAATAGTCATGTTTACCCTGGTAAGATAAAAGAACATGCATGTTAAAGGTTAGAATGGATATCACGGAAAGGAATGGAATCTTGCCATGTAATTCCTTTGCAAGGCGTAGACAATAATATGGAAACAACCCAGACTTTCTTTTTACTGTGTACTTACCAGATACATTTCAGTCAACATCTACAACCCAGTATTACATAAGATAGACCCTGATGGAATCTACAACAACCCAGTATTACATAGAATAGACCCTGATGGAATCTACAACAACCCAGTATTACATAGAATAGACCCTGATGGAATTGCACGTATTGTATTGTTGCAGTAAAACAGAGTTAATTCTGAAAGACTGCAAAATGAATAGGTAATAGAGGGGGTAGTTTCTTAGAAACACTTTGGTAATAGAGGAGGTAATAGTGGGGGTAGTTTCTTAGAAACACTTTGGTCACAGTAGAACACAGTAGTACACAGTTTTAAGCAAAGTTATTACCAGACAAAGCAGCACTATTACATGGTGAGTAGTTGAATAGATGAGATACTGGATGATAGTACCAGGTAACTAGGTTATTATTTCTCTTCATAACTCATGTAATAATTATCCATTAATGCAGAACATCTTTTGGTAATTGTGAAGGAATTACTAAGTAATTAGTCTCTCTGTACACAGTGGTTTACATCATTTTACCAGTTTAGCTAGTCACCACGTTATTTGTTGAATTTCACACTTCTGCTCCTACAGGGAAACCAAGCCTTTTTGATTCGCAAAAGATTTTGATGTTCAAAACTTTTCGACCCGCAAACAATTCTGTACACAAAAGGCTGCAAGCAAAACTTTTTGATTTGCAGATGGTTTGAGGATTTCGAGGTGTAAAACCTGCACCCACAAACACAATGTTTTAAATAATAAAACATTTAGCCAGCAATCAGGAGTTTCAGACTTGAAATTAAAGAAAATTAGAACAAATTTGATTTTGTTACCCTGGAAACCTTGATTTATGCTTTCAACCCTTACTTTTTTACTTACGTTTTCAAAGCAGTCATTTTTGTTTGCCTTTTTTTCTTTGCTTGAGTAGTAAAGACACAAAATTATCTCCATACTCCACCACCATTTTGGAAAAAAACGACTCAGACAAGAACTTATGCTCACATTCATGATTTTGTTAAGCCATCACATGATGGCTAATAAGAGCTTTAATTAAAATATGATGTATCTAAATATTATTCAACTCTGGATATGAAAGGAATTCACCCACAGAGCAAAATATCAAATTTTTGCTCTTTCATATTTGCCATGCACTTCCTTTTCCAGACTGAGAAGAAAAGTTCCCTCTGCCTACACATCCTGTCACGTGATTTTTGACAAATGAAATTTGTTGATGGTTTCCAAGAAAAAGGGGAGACTCATCTTACCGCGTTCTCCACTACAACCTGCAATCTAAAGTAAACAACATTGTGTCCACTGACCTCCACCGGGAATTTTGCAACTTCCGAAGCTTGGCAAAGTGTTTGAACACGATAGTTACGCGCAGGCGCCGCAATGAGTTTCACTTTCGGGTTTGAGGAATTGATGAGTTGAGGAATGACAGAGATCCACTCGGCGTCTCGCAGTCAAATACATGAAATGTCCGGTTCGGTGTTCGCGATGTTGGCCCGCGCGCTTATGTTTCTGCTCGCTCTGCAATCGGTCAGAGGCGTCACGCGGACATACTATATCGGGATCCGCGAGGAGAAATGGGACTATTCACCGGGCGGCGGCGGGTGAGTAACGAGTTAACGGCACTACGGGTGACGGTTAAATACAGTTTTCATGGCCAAACTGTCCCTTCATTGCAGACTCTCATGTCCGATGTCAAATCAGTTTGGTGCATTGAAATGATCTTATTTCTCTCGGTTATCGCATGATGTGTTACTTTGAGGTGCCAGACTGTCAGGTGGGGAGAAACATTAACGTGAACCGACACGTAGGGTCGCTAGACATCGCACGAGAACCGGTTACTGTCGGTGTAAACAAGCCAGGGCGGGGATGAGGAATGATCTCGTAATACTTTCGGTTTCTCGCGGAGGTTGTCAGTGAAAAAGAGGAACATTAAAAATACCCTAATGGTGCACACATCTGAAAAACGGAACCAATATTTAATATTGCATATTAATATTTAATATGCTTTGGAAGTATATGTGGGTGGTGGTGGCGTGGTTAAGGAACCTGGCTAGCGTGCTAATAGTCTGGGAATTGTGGGTTCGAATCTCAACTGCCATCATTGTGCCCTTGAGCAAGGCACTTAACCCTAAGTTGCTCTACGGGAGATTGTAACAGATACTTGAGAAAATGTAAGTGGCTTTGGATAAAAGCATAAATGTAAAGTGTGACAAACTGACACGGAACCCTTTTACAGGATGGATCTGGTTATGGATTTGGACATGTAAAGGCTGGCTCTAATCAGAAGCCTGGTCTGATTTGTAGATTTTGGCTACATAAACTCTCCTAATGTATGTTCAGACACTCTGCAACATCCACTGCTTCAGGTCAGCAAACCTGTTTGAACTGAGTGCTGCTCACTGTAACAAACACTTAACTGAGCGCAACTGCCATCTCCCCCATGACATCTGCAGTGGAAGACAGAAACTTTGCACTGTACTCTCTACATGGCCTGAAAGCTTTCTGACATTTACCATGCCTTCATCAGATGTTCTCCACTTGTGCGGCTTAAAAACACCCTTTCCCTCATA